>CP139504.1:252420015-252875555 GCA_021014915.2 Artemisia tridentata subsp. tridentata
CTTTTATAGGCACAAGGAAAACCCTAGTCGGTTTACAATGCTTGAACGACAAGTAATTCTAACTCTAATCTAATAACAACTTAGGAATGTTCTAGAAGAATACAATATTCGTTAAACATTATTTTGCATAACAGTCCTTCATCTTGTGCAGTACTTTGACTTTTATCGAGCAGTACTTTGACTTTCTTCATGTAGCAGTACTTTGACTTTATAGCCCAACAATCCTCCCCTAACTTGAATTCCACTTGCTTGATTTCAAGTTTCTTTGTAATCTCTGAATATCAATCATTTTTATCTTCAAGGAAAGGTTGTATCTTTGAAGCTGTCTCGTTGCTGTCTTGTTATCATCAATGCAATCAGTATCTGCAATCTTTATCAGCAACAATTCTTTTCAGCAACACATCTTTTCAGCAACTCAGCATCATATTGGCAATAGGTACATCAGATCCTAAAAGTTTCATACTATTCTCATCACTTCCAGGTGTGTTAACTCCTGTGAGAGGTGAATCATTGAAAACTTAATGGATTTTGATGTCTCTTTACCAAAGCCATTAACTCTGGAGTAGCCAATGTTTAGGTTTAAGAACCATGGTACATTGATAACCATATGATTTTTAGCAAATCATCAGCTATCAACGGATTTGATTAGTCTTTACCAATAGTCGTTTGCTTTTGGACTAGCTAGTTCTTTTAGTATCATTACCATGGTGAACTAATTACCATACAATGGTTTTCCACAGCCTTTACCACAAGCCATTATCTTGTGGGCTAGCCAACTCTTCACTATCATAGATATGGTGAGTTGAAGAAAATACAATTTTTAGTAAATTGTCAACTAAAAATGGATTTGATAATCACATCAGAGCCGTACCCTCATGATGAGTCAAACTCTTTCTTGTTTACTTAAACATGGTGAGTTGAATACCATTTGTTGCTGTTTAAATCTTTGTGCTTCAAAATGTTTTTGCACTTTTCAAAAATCACTGATTTTATCAAAAAACCTTTACTGGTTTCATGCTGCAAGCAGTACTTTGAGAAAGTATTGTTTGTCAAGCAGTACTTTTAAATAAAGTACTTATGTTTCAAAAGATTTATATTATAAATATCATACCAGTTGTTAAGCATCAATCTTCAGCTAGCATTGTCCATTTGATGAACAATCCAATCACCATCAGTGCAGTTTCACTTTCTTCTTCCACTTCCATGCCATGATCTAGCATTCTGATCATCAGATCTCTAGTAAGTGGATATCTTTGCTCTGCTTGTATGTGGATCATCGTTCCATCTTCTAGCTCCAAAACATGTATTCCCACTGATTCAAAGAACCTCCATCTGTTAATTTCCCAATCCTCTTGATTTTCCCAGAGAGCACTATCACTTGTATCTTCTGTTTCCTAGATGGTTGTGAGGTCTCCTAGCAGAACCAAACCCACTCCTTGTGGTGGAATATGTTCAAAATAAGTCTGCACTTGTAGATATAGCTGAAGCAAATCCTCTCTGTCTATCAGTTGTAAAATATCCCATAACAAGTTGAATACACTAAAGCTTCCATTTTGTCTATGAAATATCAAGTAGTCCCCTTCATGTGAATCTACAACTGAGAATGTAGAAATCTTGGACTTCTTGTCTGCAACTTCTTTTGACTTTGGATGCTCAAAGTCAACAACTCTCAAATAATTTCTTAGCTCATCAGCTGTGTCTACTCTTAATTCAATAGAATCCTTGAGCTTCTTTGATGACTGTTCATCAGTTGTTGTTCTTTTCCTCTTTAAGCTCCTTGTAACAGCTCTTTCCTTTCTACTATCTTCAAGCTTCTTATCTTTGAATGAATCAAAAGAAATAATACTTGCAAGATCTTTTTCTACAACTTCCCTAACAGCATCATACAAATCCTTCGTCTATGAATGTGTCAATTTCACCAAACCTTTATATCCTCTACCTTTGAGATAAGCCATCATAGAATTTCTTTCTTGAGCTTTACTTTGTGACCTTCTAGGTTTGATAATAAGTTTCCTTGACTCTTCAGCATCTAATTCAAACTGTAATTTTCTTGCAGCTTCCTCATTTTTAGCATCCTGAATAGCTCTTAGATCTTTCAGGATGAGCTTCTTCTTCTTCTTAGTTTCTACCATGATCCCTTTACCTTTGTCTTTTGGATCTAACTCCTGGGTAGGTTGAGAAGAAGTATGAGATTGTTGTTCAACACCAGGAATACTTATGCCTCTTGGTCTAGATATATTCAACATGATGTTAGCAATGGTTTCATCATCACTTTCAGTATTTTTTCGAACCTCTTCTTCCTGTTGAACTGGATTGGAAGGGCCAACTTCCTCTTGAACTTGGTTTGAGGGACCAACATCTTCCTCAAAATCCAAAGTCCTTGGTGTAATCATAAATTGTCTTACAGTTCCTTGATGAGCAGTACCTTGAAGAGCAGTACTTTCAGCATCAGTTCCTTCCAAATCCACTTCCTCAGTATCACCACTTTTTACTTCAACAGTAGCATCTTCAATGTTGATCTGCTCTGTTTCATCACTTTTCCTCTCAACAGTATCTTCATGAGGAATATCTTCAAGTGGTGTATCATTATAAAGCCCAGTATCTTTATTGAGTCCAGCATCTTCATTCAAATTCTCTAAATTCCTCCCCAACTGGAATGAAGACTGCTTATTGATCTTTCTTTTCTTTGACTTAGTCTTCTTTGAGTGCTGACCAGTCTTCTTCTGTGACTTTACCCACAACCTGTGGTGCTTTACTAATGGCCAAACAAACCTCTTTAATCGTCCAAACTTTCTTGTCATATCCAATATCTGATTAGCTTGATCCTCAGTTACCTTCTTGAGCCTCCTTAATTCCCTTGCAAGCTCATAGTTGGTCAAGACACCCTCAACCACTCCCTCATCTCCTCCAGATGTTTGATGCCTATCTGTGGAAGCATAATCATTGGGAGTTGGTGGTGGAGTCTCATCTTGAGTTGAATTCTCCTGAGCAGCACTTTGTGGAGATGGTTCAGCAACTGGAGATGAAACTGTATGGTGAGCAGTATATTGAGAAGCAGTATGTTGAGAAACACTATCTTCTCTTAAAGCTGGATGCTCATTACTTGCTGATGCAGAGGATTCTTCTTGCGCTTGTTCTTGCTCTTGCTCTGCATCCCTAACTGCTTGTGCAACTTCCAATATATGAACAGGTAAAGGTGTAATTCTTCCAGAAAACTTGACACCCTTCTTGGATATAAAAGTAAACACCTTTGGTGGAAGTTTGATAGTGGGTAAAAAACTCTGAGGTTTAGGTACATCCTTAAGCTGTTTGTTCAAGAATAATTGAACAAACCTAGGGTACATCAAGAATGGTTTACCATTAATAATGTGTGAAAGCATACCATCAAGAATAAGTCTTGAAAAGTTGAATTGTTGATTGGTAGCCAAACCCACTAAAGCAGATGCAATATTTTGACCAAATTGATCAAAAGAAGTACTCTTGGGACTTAAGCAGTGAAGTAATAGATGGATTAGGTACTTCCAATGAGGACAGAACAAAGGCTTCTGGAAAGTCAATTTTGTAAGATCTCCCTCATATCCTATATCCCTTAATGTGTCCCAAAGTACTTGTTTATCAAAACGAACAGCTCCTCCTTCATCATTAAACAGCAAAGCATCCCTAATTGTGGCTTCAGAAATCCGAATTGTTCTTCCTGCAACTTTAGCCCTAATTAAAGAATCATCCTCATCCTTTGCAGTAGCCCAAAATTCTTGAATCCATGGGCCGATAACATCAGGATCAACTAAAAGAGAATAGTTGATTGAAGACCCAGTCAAGAAATTGATGATCGCATGAAAGTCAATGTTATCCCCTGTTTTATCTATATTGGCGATCATGTTTTGTTTGCTTATTGTGACGCGATTAGCCATGATGAATCGTAGAGAAGGATTCGTTTTGAAATTGTTTTTCGTGAGAAAGATTATGGCGAAAGATTGTATGAGTGGTTACGGATTAAGTTGAGAGTAAAAGTCGGTGAAAACGTTAGAGTAGTTTTGGATAGGATTTTAACAAATCAAAGCCAAATTAATAAAGTTACTGTTGTTGTTGACTGTTATCCCCGCTGTAATGAATTAATTGAATGTAACCCCACAGTTTCGATCGTTGGAACAGTACTTCCACGTAAGCAGTACTTTCCACATAAGCAGTACCCTTCAAAGCAGTACGTTGAAGCAGTACTTTGCAGGACCAGTACTTTGTATGGCAAACCAGTACTTTCCATCTTCTTATCCACAACCAATACTTCAAACGAACCATAGAACTTTATAGATGACACGTGCATAAGTTCTAACTAATAACTATGTTGCCTCCCCTCAAATACAAGATAGGTTCTAAACTAAACTAAAATACTATGAACCAATACTTTCAATAAGGAGTGTAAGAAAGTATACTAACGAATACAAAAGCCTCCCCTCAAATGTAGTATAGTAATTAATCATCCCAATGCTCACAACTAAGTGGTTGAATCTTGAAACATCAAAACCCTTTGTGAGTAGATCAGCTACATTGTCATCTGTGTGAACTTTGACCACATTAATAAGCCTGTGCTCATAACAATCTCGAATGAAGTGATGCCTAATCTGAATATGTTTGGTCTTGGAGTGATAAACTGGATTCTTTACAATACATATGGTACTCTCATTATCAATGTTGATAGGAGTATTTTTGAAGTTGTATCCATAATCCAAGAGTTGATTCTGCATCTACAAAACTTGTCCACAACAGCTTGCAGCAGCAACATATTCTGCTTCAGTAGAGGAGGTTGCTGCAATTGTTTGTTTCTTACATTCCCATGAGACTAATCTTTTTCCAAGATATTGACATCCTCCAGTGGTTGATCTTCTATCATAGTTATCTCCTGCATAATCACTATCTAAAAAAGCTTCCAAGTGAAAAGGTGACTCCTTAGGATACCATAATCCTAACTTTGGTTGATGCTTGAGATATCGAAAAATCCTCTTGACTGCATGCATATGAGAAACCTTGTGTGTAACCTGATATCTTGCACATAAGCATACAGCAAACATGATGTCAGGTCGTGATGCAGTCAAGTACATAAGACAACCAATCATAGATCTGTAAAGCTTCACATCCACAGCTTGTCCATCTTCATCCTTGCCTAATGGATTATTGTTTTCAATGGGTGTGGTGGCAAGCTTAACAGTTGGGAGGTCAAATCTCTTAAGTATGTCAGCAACATACTTTTCTTGATTAATGAAGATTCCATCTCGTGTTTGTCTAACTTGAAGCCCCAAAAAGAAAGTTAATTCTCCCATAGAACTCATTTGAAACTCCCGCTGCATAAGTTCTTCAAATTCTTTCACCATAGACTGCTTCATGGCTCCAAAGATAATATCATCCACATAGACTTGGACTAACATAATGTCCTTCTTATCTCTTTTGATAAACAAAGTCTTATCAATTGCTCCTCTCCTGTAACCATGTTGGAATAGAAAATTAGAGAGTCTCTCATACCAAGCTCTAGGAGCTTGATGAAGGCCATACAGTGCCTTGATCACCTTGTAGACTTTGTTTGGATGTGCAGGATCTTCAAAACCAGGAGGTTGTTTAACATAAACTTCCTCAGTAATTGTGCCATAAAGGAAGGCACTTTTCACATCCATTTGGTAGACAGGAAATCCCATGTATGATGCAAAGGCAAGAAATAACCTTATTGCCTCTATTCTTGCAACAGGAGCAAACACTTCATCATAGTCCACTCCTTCTTCTTGGCGATATCCTTGTGCAACCAATCTAGCTTTATTTTTGATAACATTCCCTCTTTCATCTCTTTTGATTCTGAAAAACCATCTTGTACCAATGACTCTCTTGCCATCTGGTAGATCACATAATACCCAGACCTCTTGAAGCTTGAATTGTAGAAGCTCCTCTTGCATAGCTTCAACCCAAATTTCATCAGTTAAAGCTTGAGCTATCTTCTTGGGTTCATCTTGAGATAGAAAACAAGCAAAGAGGCATGTTTGTTGATCCTTGTGATTCATCCTGTTTTGTTTGTAAACAAAGCTAAGTAAAGTAGTATGTTGCTTAGAGAGACCTTTAGCTTTGTTTCTTGTTACCACTCCTGAAGAGGGTGATCCAATAATATTGCTTTGAGGATGAGCTTTATGAACTCTCAATGTAGGAGTTGGTGGAACTGGAAGATCAGATTCCAAATTAGTAAAATCAGGTTCTTCATTGGTAGTTGAGAAAATACCTTCATGATTGAGCTCATCATCAATTTCTTCTAACCCAGGAATGTTAGCATTATCCAAATCATCATCATCAACATTGGAATCATCAGCATTGCTCCAATTTGATGGTTCTAACACACCAGAAGTACTGTCAAAAGTATCATCAGTACTTTGATCAAAAGTACTGTGAGCAGTATCTTTGAATTTACCCTTTTTCTTTGCAGCATCATAAGCCCTCCTTTGTTCATCTTCATAGGATTTTGCTATAGTTTCTTGAAAAAGCATCCTATTAAGTTCATCTTGTATGGCTTGATCTTCATCAGATACTGTATTGGTTGGTTGAGCAGTACTTTGTTCCTTATTAGTAACTGCAGGTTCTTTATCAGGAACATCTTCTGGTCTAACATGGACTCCATGAACAATGTACTGTGAATCATCTTCTTTGTGATCAGCTTGATTTTCTTCTCTAACAGGCACATAATTCATAGATGGAGTGAACTTGAGATCAAGATCAAACATCCAATCAGGACCTTTTCCTTTCTAAGTTTCTTTATCTTCCAAAAATTCAACATGAAGACAATCTTGAACCTTTTTGGTACCCCTGTTATATACTCTAAAACCTTTGCTATTTGTACAGTAACCCAATAGATTTCCTTCATCTGACTTACCATCAAATTTTCCTAGAGAATCAATGGTATTTAGAATAGTCAGAGGACAGCCAAAAGGTTTTAGAAAATGAATGTTTGGTTTCTTTCCCAAGAGCAGCTCATATGGTGTCTTCATCTGAGGTTTAGTTACTGATACTCTATTTAAAACATAGCAAGCAGTACTTACAGCTTCAGCCCAAAAGAGAATAGGTAATTGTGAATCTGCAAGCATTGTTCTAGCTGCTTCTATCAATGTCCTGTTCTTTCTTTCTGCAACACCATTCTGCTGTGGAGTTCTAGCAATGCTAAACTCTCTCTTGATCCCTTTCTTGGCACATAATTCATCCATATGCTTGTTCTTGAATTCTGTCCCATTATCACATCTAATACCTCTTACTTTGAGTCTCAATTGATTTTCAAGGGCTACTATCAGGTCATGGATAGCATCAAAGGTTTCATCTTTGAATCCCAAGAAAAAGACCCAACTAAATTTGCTATAATCATCTGTCACAACCAAGCAGTATTTCTTCTTGTTTAAACTCTCTACTGAAACTGGTCCAAACAGATCCATGTGTAGCAACTCCAAAGGTGCTCTAATAACTCTTTCCTCAAGCTTCTTACATGAAGCTTTATGTTGTTTACCCTTCTTGCACGCCAAACATGAATGATCAGTCTTGAATGTTTTGGAAGGTAAACCTCTAACTAAATTGCCTTTGACCAGCTTGTTGATGTTCTTGAAATTTACATGACCTAGTCTTCTATGCCATAGATGTGCTTCTTCCAATGATGCCTTGGCTACTAAACATGTTGCTCTTCCAGCAGAATTGAGACTCTTTAAGTCTAAACTGTACACATCATTGGTTCTTGGTACTTTCAATGTGACCAAGTGATCATCAACAAACTTGAACTCAGGAGAGAGAATAAGACATTCTGTATCAGTGAACAGAATGGGGTACTTCTTGTCACAAATCTGAGAAACTGACAAAAGATTGAACTTGAGCTCCTTCACATATCTAACATTCTCAAAATCAATACATCCAGCCTTGATGGTTCCTTTGCCAGTGATTCTCCCTCCATCAGGATCATTACCAAATGTAACTCTTCCTCCATAATATGCCTTAAAATCTGACAGGATCTCCTTGTCCCCTGTCATGCTGCCAGAGCAACCACTATCAACAATAATATGATCTTTAAGCTCCTCCTCTGGGTTGCCCTGCACAGTAAAAGAAAAGGGTTAGTTTCTTTTAGGAACCCAAGCCATTACTGACTTGTGTTCCCCTTGTGGAGTGACATACTTGAATTCCTTCAGTATGTAATCTCCACTGGTTTTGAAGGCATGGTCAATGATTATTTGCTTTGGTCCCATGTCCTGTGTTGTATTATCAACAACACTCAGTGACTTTCTTTCTTAACCCAATTTCGTTTGACTTTAGGTTTCTCTGACCTAGGTACTCTGCTTGAGGTGTAAGACCTTTTAGATTTATATGAAGTGAATCTCTTAGGTCTTATATGTGAAAAAGTGTTAGCAGTACCATGATTGGGTGAAAACTTAGCTGTACTTTTAGAGGGTACTGCTTGAGAAACCTTAGACTTATCAGTACTTGAGGGTACTGATGGTTTGGAAAAAGGTCTTTTCTGGTGAGGGTACCTATAGTCTTTAGAGAAATTACTATGGTTAACCCTATTTGAGTGATTCCAAACTGGTCTAGTCTCCCTTGGCTTATGGTTGGCAGGTCTATTCTTTGGGAACTGACTTAAATATTCTGAGTGAAAGTCACAGTCCTTAATCAAATGAGCAGGACTATAGCACACAAAACATAACTTTTGATCCATATTCCCAAATCCTCTTCTATGATTAAAAGGTTTCCTATAGTTAGCAGTATTTTGAAAAGTTTTTGGAGATACTGCTTGTTTTTGAAAGGCTGTAGGAAACTTTTGATCATTACCCCTTTGAAAATCATCCTTGGGTTTCTCAGAACTAGATTGACCAGTAAGCTTCTTCCTAACCTCTAGGTTGTCTACACCATAACAAGAAACATATGTCCTAGGTGGTTGAAGCCTACCAGTGGGTGCAGGAACTGAGTGGTACTCCTTATCTTTCTTAAACTCAGGAGGTGATTCACTAATTGGTTCCTCATTCCTAGATGTGTTTTCTTCTGAGCTAGTAAGTTCATCATCACTAGTTGAGATCTCTTCTGAACTAACTGGTTCCTTATCACTAGGTGGGGTCTCATCTGAACTACTATCCTCAACACCATAGCCTAGTCCAATTTTACTGTTTATTCTTCTTTGTTTGTCAACAAATTGAACATGTGACAGACCAGCCTGTTTTATACTAGCAAGTTTTTCTAACAAAGCATCTATTTCCTTAGTAATCTTTTCTAATTCAGACACCTTACATCCTAACTTCCATTCACTTAATTTTAATTGATAATCTTGTTGCTCATATTTTTCTCCCCAAGCCATTTCATTATTTTCATGTGTTAATATTTTGGCTTCCATTGACTCTAAAGTTAATTGATAACCAGCTACCTCAGACCTAGCTGTTCTACAATTATCTCTTTCAGTCACATAGTCTTTAAGCAACTTTTGATACATATCATTACACTTAGAGCATACGTCAGAGACATTGGATGAACTTGCTGAAGTAGCTACCATAGCAATCTGAACAGGTTCATCTTCATCCTCCATGCTCCAGTCAAAGCTTCCAAGACCATCTCTTGATTCCAAAGCAGCATATCCTGGTTCCTCATCAAAAGCTGTGCTCCAATCAAACTCTTCCATTGCAACCATAGAATAGGTTACAGGTTCATCATCAAATTCACTGCTCCAGTCAATCTCAGCTAGATTTTCTTGAGCCACCAAAGCTTTTGGTTGTGATTCAGTAATAGGAACCTCTTTCTCAATTGGTTTTCAAATATGTTTTGTGCAAACTTGCATTCTTGCAAGTTCAAGCTTTGACATTGAAACATTCAATCTTGGATTTGTCAAAAGTTATACCCTGTTTGGCTTTGAAATCAATTCCCCTTCCTGTCTTGTTCATGAACTTCTTGATCCTTGCAGTGATCATGGCTACTTGCCATCTTATGTCAATCTCCTCTAAAGCATCTTCTTCAATCTGCAACAAGTCTTCTTGATAGGTAACAGGTAGAGTGGCTTGTTGAGCAAAGAAGGAACATACAACATCATCAGAGTTGGTGTTGTTTGTTGGTGATGGGGTGGTGGTAGTAGTGGTTGTGCAAACGTGCTGTGTATCACCAACAGTACTTTGAGAAGGATAAGCAGTACTTTTAGTAGAAGTACTGCTTCTGTTTTCAGAAGACACAAAAGCTATGTTGTGAGTTTTCTAAGAACTGTGACCATTCATCTCTTGCTCGTACACCTTCCTATTGTTGTAGAGATCATCAAAGTCCATAGAATCCAATCCAGGTTGTCCTCTAATCATAGTAGCAACCACATGCCAGACAGATGGCAAACTCCTTAAGAACTTCAAGTTTGCATCTTCAACAGATACCTCTGCTCCATACAGTTCTAGCATACTAAGTAGATTTTGGAATCTGTCATAGGCAGCATCAAGACCTTCTCTTTCACCAACAGTGAAAGTTTCAAACTGCTGCTTCAATAAGTTTCTATGCATCTTCTTGGAAGCATCATTACCTCCAAATCTTGTCTTGATCGCAGCCCACAATTGCTTTGCATCCTTAGCATCATGGAACTTTAGTAGGTGACCATCAGGAATAGCAGACAGCAGTATGTTGAGAGCCTTATCTTGATTTCTCTTTGTAGCTGCTGGCAAGGTTGGTTTAGGTGGTTTAGGTTGTCCTTCAACTTCTACAGGTTCGTCAAGAACAACATTACCATTGACAATCACATCCCATAGAGCATGGTCTGTAATAGCAAGGTACTGCCTCATCTTCATGCTCCAGAGATCATATTCTCCCTTCTTGATGATAGGAATTCTGAGTGAGGTGATGGATGGGATTGGTGCAACTTCAGTCGTCATCGTTTAGGGTTTGTTGTTAAATCGGTTTTAAGGGTTTCTTCTTAATCAGAGTCTCCACACAAGCTCTGATACCACTTGTTGGATCGATATACTCTGACCAAACTAACTTGTAGCTTGTTTAAGGTTTAACAACCTTGGATAAATCCAAAACTGTTAATGGTGAAACACTGATATACTTTGTTGAGTATGCGGAAACTACTTCAACAAAGCTAAGAAGAATTAATCTAAAATTTAACAATTTTATTAATAACTTGAACCTGCTTATAATACACAGATTCACTAAACAAACTCTAATCGCTAATACTCTAATAATCGACTAATATTTTCTCTAAATTGCATGTAAAATCTCGTACGTCTAATGCCAACCTAGGGTTCCTTTTATAGGCACAAGGAAAACCCTAGTCGGTTTACAATGCTTGAACGACAAGTAATTCTAACTCTAATCTAATAACAACTTAGGAATGTTCTAGAATAATACAATATTCGTTAAACATTATTTTGCATAACAGTCCTTCATCTTGTGCAATACTTTGACTTTTATCGAGCAGTACTTTCACTTTCTTCATGTAGCAGTACTTTGACTTTATAGCCCAACAAAATTGAATCATCTAGAGCAAGAAAAGCGTCGGTCTCGTTCAAGAGAAAGTCACTATCCCCAAAGGGGGTAAGAGATGGGGAGAGAGAAGCGACAACGGGATCAGAAGATGGAGTGGGATTGCCACTCGGAGAATTATTCAAAAATCCAAGACCTTCTTGAGCATACTCCTCACAAGCAATATCTATAACATCGATCCGGTTAACCGATATAGCATCGTAATTAGAGGAGTATCCTAATGTTTGATTGATATTAAAAGTTACAGCTTCAACATTAACATGAAGGGTTAATTCTTCACCATAAACATCAATTAAAGCACGTCCCGTCCTCAAAATGGATCTCCCGAGAATGAGGGCAACCCGAGGATCGGCATCAAAATCAACGACTACAAAGTCGACCGGAAAATGGAACTTTCCCACTTTAACGAAGACATCTTCGGCGACACCAATCGGACGAGTAATTGAACGGTCCACAAGTTTGAGTCATGCGAGTAGGAGTAAGTTCCGGAAGGGAAAGCTTCTTCCATACGGAAAGTGGCATCAAGTTAATGCTAGCGCCGAGATCGGCCAAAGCTAAGCATTCAACCATTCCCGAAAAATCACATGGAATGAGAAACTTGCCGGGGTCTCCAAGTTTTTCGGGTAACTTTTTGATGAGAAACGTCGAACAATGCTCATTTAAAGGGGTTTTAGCTAATTCAAATAATTTTTCCTTATTACTCGGCAAATTCTTAATTGTCGAAGCAAATTTAGGTATGAGAAGAAGAGCATCTGCAAAGCTAATATCGAAGTCTAAATCTTGAAAGATTTTGAAGAACTTCTAAATTTGATTGTTAGCTTTTTCAGCTTTTGATCATTAAGTCTTGACGGGTAAGGTATTGATGGTGTAAGATTAGACTTTGGAGTACTAATGGGAGCAACTTCGGGCTCAGAAATTTGGACAACCGGAGGTTGGACTTTTTCGGCAATTCCCTTATTAGTAGGAGGCACCATGTTCTTTGTCACCTCGGTTTCATGTTCCACTACTTTAGGAGGATAAGAAGAAGTAGGAGGAATCAGAGGTCCATCATAAGCGACACCACTTCGGGAGGTGATAGCTTTCGAATCACCTCTCGGGTTAGCAACGGTATTGCTTGGAAGAGATCCCGAACTCGAAGGTTGATTCATTTGCATAAAACTACTCATCATGTTCTTAAGCTCATTCATTTTTTTAGTCAACGTAGTATCGATTTCTTTCCTAACCTCGACCTTCATATTGTTGATTTGTTTTTTCATAGCTCGCATGCTAACATCATTCATCTTCATGTAGTTCAAAAAATCATTAGAAGGTCCAACTTGAGGAGGAGGAGGTTGATAACTTTGTTGAAGTTGAGCTTGGTTTCCTTGATTGAAATTTGTTCCACGGTTTTGGTTATAACCTTGATTTTGATTATTTTGATTGAAACAGTTTTGATTGTTTTGAACGGAAGGAAAACCGGGTGGTCTCATTTGGTTACTAGCACGGTAATTAATTTCTCCTTGAGGATGAAATCCTTGATTTTGATTATAATTTGCTGCTGCTGCGGTAGCATTGAAAACATTGCCATCGGTGGCTTGACAATCATAATAAGGATGGGGACCACCACAAATAACACAACTTTCAGTAACGGCTTTAACGGGCTCTGGTTTTTTGTTTTGAATCTTGATCTCTCTCATCATACATCTAATAGTATCCGTAAGTTCGGCCATCTCCTGTTAGGAATATAAATATTCATGTGAAAGACTCGGTCACCCCGAGTATCTATTAGCATTAAGTAGCTCGTAGGATTATTAGTATTAGTTTAGTTATCGTAGTATCCGTGGAGTTGGGTCGGGTCTTTACCCACTGTCAGCTCACTCTACAGCCCACATGGGGCGTTTATGTTTGTTGTATATATACCCTCTCCCACCAAAGGAGAGGGTTGGACCTTCTCATTCATCTAATCTAATATCTCTCACTTTCTCTCTCTAAAAGGTTCCATACTCTCTCTTTTTCTCACACTAGAAACGGCCCAAATCATAAGTACCACACATGTTATGATTTCGTGTTACTTACAATTGGTATCAAGAGCCTTGGTTTGATCTTTTGGTTTGTGGTTACTCGGATTTTCTTTATTGGTTTTGTGGTTTTCTTTTGGTTCAAATAGTTTTTAGTGAAAACACCTTGGTTTGATCTTGTATGTGCTTAGACTTGAGAGATGTTTGTACTTCTTAATAAGGATTGTTGTATAAGCTTAGTTTAGTGGATGGATAGCTTGTTTCATCTGTTTAGTGGTGTATTTTAGTTAATTCGTGTGTTATTTTAAAGTTGCTCCTCGTTGCGATTTGAGTCTCGGTAAGATTTTCATCGTTGCGATTTGAGTTGGTTTGGGAAAATCAGGGTTGCGATTTGGGTTTGTTCAGATCTGCGATTTGGTTTATTAACAAATAGAGAAAAAGACAAAATCGCAAGAAAGTGACATTTTTGTCGGGTTGTGAGTTGCGATTTGAAGGTTGCGATTTAGAGGTTGCGATTTGAAAGTTGCGATTTGGGATTGCGATTTGAGCCTGCGATTTGAATCTGTTGCGATTTGAGTCTCTGCGATTTGAGTCTTTGCGATTTGAGTTTCAGCGATTTGAGTTTCAGCGATTTGAGTTTCTGCTATTTGAGTCTCTGCGATTTGAGTCTCTGCGATTTGAGTTCCTGCGATTTGAGTTCCTGCGATTTGAGTCTCTGCGATTTGAGTTTCAAGTAATCAAATCACGGTTCATTTTTTATTTTTGTAAAATCCTGTGAAAGAATCTATTTCTCGGTTTAAATCATAGAATTGTAAAATCCCGTGCAAGTTTACATCATGGCAAGCACTCCTTCTGATGACATTCAAGCTGCAGGGTCCGATACCCGCCCTCCTATGCTAGATAGGACGGATTATGAATCATGGGCACTAAGAATTCGACTTTATTGCTTGGGAAAAGAGAATGGATTTAATATTCTTAAATCCATTGATGAAGGACCTTTTCAAATGGGCACCACTAGAGATGCTGTCACTACTGCTGAGGATGGATCTGTCACTCTTGGAATCGACAGGCCACGTACTTACAACGATCTTAATGAAGAGGAAAAGAAGCGTTATGATGCAGACATTAGAGCTTCTAACATTGTGATTCAAGGACTTCCCAAAGACGTTTACAAGCTTATCAACTTCAACACTGAAGCCTAGCTGTTTGGGACAATTTCAAAATGCTTCTGGCTAGATCTGAACTGACCAAAGAAGATCGTGAATCTCAGTTGGATGATGAGTTTAAGCACTTCAAGATGAATCTTGGTGAAAACATCACTAACTATTATGTGAGATTTCACAAGCTTGTGAATGACATGAGGATCATCAGGATGAAAACGCCAAATATCCAGCTCAATTCTAAGTTTGTGAACAACATGACACCCGAGTGGGATAGATTTGTCATAGACGTGAAGCTCAATAAAGGATTGAGACAGACCAATTATGAACAGCTGTATGCGTACTTACAACAACATGAAAAGCATGCTGTCTATGATCGTCAACTGAGGGAAAAACTCAATCCAACAACATCTAATGATTCACTTGCATTTGTCTCAAATGTTCAGCCATTCAATCAATCCCCACTTGATCAAGTGTATCACCATCCCTCTTCATCACAAAATCAGACATCATTTGTCCAATCATCTTTGCACCCACCATCTGCTGTGAACAACCAACTGGACTTAGGGTACTCTCATACTGACAAGATGATTGATAATCTCTCAAACCAAGTTTCTTTACTTGTCTAACAGTTCAGAGCAACATTCCCTCAAACCAACAACCAAGTTCAAACTTCATCAAATCCATGCAATCAAGCAACAGTGAAAGATGGAAGGGTTGTGGTTCAGAATATTCAGGGAAGGCAGAATGTAAATCAAATGAATGTTGCTCGGGGTAATATACAGAACAGAGTTGGAAATGCTAATCATGGACAGGGAAGGAAAACCAAGTGTTACAACTGTTGTGGACTAGGACACATAGCAAGGAACTGCACTCAACCAAAGCATCCACAAAACTCTGACTGCTTCAAAGATAAGATGCTGTTGATGCAAGCCCAAGAGAATGGAGCAGCGTTGGACGAAGAAGAGTTATTGTTTCTTGCTGGTGATGAGGGGAACACGTTTGATGCTTATGTGGATGATCAACCTGTTCAGGACTTGGCACTGAATGATCCCAACATCTTCCAAGCTAATGACTGCGATGCTTTTGACTCAGACGTTGATGATGAACCCACTACTCACACCTTCTTCATGGCTAATCTGTCTTCTACAGTATCATCACCACAACAAGCTGGTCCTTCCAATGCATCGATCATATATGAGGTATTAAAGCTTTATGACACATATAACATGGTAGATGAACAGAAAATTCCCAACAAAGTACAACAGACAGATGTTGAACCAGATACTGTCAATATGGGAAATAGTAATGTTATCCCATATGAGCAATACGTGAATCACAACGACGTGTCTGTTGTACCAAGTAGTGCATCTTCTGTTGTAGATAATGCTTGTGAGTTGCATGATAACACTGTGTTTATCCCTGATGACACCCTGACCACTAGACTTAACATCTATAAAGATCAGGTGGCCGTATATGAACAACGTGCAAAATTTGAGCTGACAGAATGTGAGCAAAAAATGGATAGTCAAATGCGTACATTCATAACAGAACGTAATTTAAGGGAAGAAACATTGAAAAGGGAGTTATATTCTTTACGAAAAAAACTTGATCAAACTGTTAAACAAAAATAGGAGATCCAAGAAAGTGTAATTACACTAAAACATGATTTCAAAGAAAAAGAAAAAGAACTCAAAAATGATTTTCCAGACTTAAAACGTTAAAGAACAAGATTGAAAACAAGTTTTATACACAAGACCAGACCAAACAAACTGCTCAAATGATTCAAAAGCATAAAAAGTTGTGTAATGAACATAGTGAAAAGAATGTAGGTGAACCTAAATCAACTTTCCTTAGGAGTGCTAAAGTAGCCCAACCTTCTTTATATGATGGAAATGAACTGCTTAAGCCTGGTCACGCTCCTCCTGATGTGTCATCATTTGAAGAGAGTAATGAGATAGAAGTAATAAATAGAGAAAGATTGGCTGAAAAAATGTAGGATCCCAAACGTATAGCAAATCGAGTCATAATCAAACCCCATAATTACTATGAAGAGAACCGATTGACTGTTTTTGCACCTCAAACTAAGTTGACACCAGAACAAATATTTTGGTCTTTGGACGTTGAAAGGAGAAAGGCCAAAGAACTTAAAGCCAAAACTCCACCCTTTAGAAAGATAGCTGCAGCAATAGTGTACCCACCCAATACACCCATGCACTTAGTTCCTTTAACTCTTCCCACAGAATGTAAAACTCTAATTAGCATATATGTTCTTTGCCAACTATTTGCTGATTTTGATAAAACATGTAATAAGAGAATTACGCCAACGGGAATTACTGAAGGGGAAAGGGGTTTTGAACTAACAAAACAGTGCTACTGAGGTTATTCCATTTTTTTAATTTCTCAAAAAACATTTTGAGGGCATGCAAAAAACCCTTAAAACTGAAGTAAAAGAGATGAAAGAAGTATTTAAAGATATGGAAAATGAGGTGTCCCAAAATGCGATAGAACTTAAGAGTGGTGAGATTGAGAGAAAGAACATTCTCATCACCAATGAGAATTTGATTGCTAGATGTACTGCACATGATGTATTTTATACTGCTACTGATTCTACATTAACTGCTTGTCAGTTTCATGAGTTATCTATTGCATTGACTGTTTCCCAGAATCGTGTTGTTGAGCTTGAGGGGGAGAATTTAAAATTGCATGAGAAAATCCAAAACGATGACCATGATAACATGGTCAGGCATTTTTCAAAACTAGAGGTCGATAATCTTAATTTTCAATCAAAATATCAACATTTAGAAGATAGAGTTAAAATCTAAAATGCCAAAACATCTTTGGATGCTCCTGAATTTGATGCATATTTTGAATTAAGCAAACGAGATGAAAAACATCAGGCTCACACTAACACGATTCGAAAATTGAGGGCCCAAATTGCCCAATTAAATTTGAATAATGGTGATGTGATTGGAACCCATAAACCATCGTCTTTAGATTCTCAGAATTTTCACTATCAAGACACCATAAATAAATTACAAAAAGAAAATGATTGTTTTCAAGCTGAAAATTCAAAAATCAAACAGCATTTCAAAGAGTTATATGAATCGATTAAAGTCACACATAACAGTTACAATGAAAAGATAACTTCTTTGCTGAACGAGATTGAGAATCTAAAGACTCAGGTGAAAGGGAAAATGCCAATCATCACTAGTGAAAATGTTGTTCCAAAGGTTTCTGCTTGTTGAAAATATGCAATTGATGTTGTGCCTATTCCGCTTCCGCTTAGGAACAATAGGTCTGCTCATCAAGTATATCTCACTCACCTTAAGAATGGCCTTGATACCCTTCGTGAGATCATAGAAGAGGATAGGATAGATAAACCACCTGATAGTGCAGTTGTAGATGCCTGCTTCCTCACTAAATGATCTCAGGAACTCTTAGAATACGTCATTGGCACATGTCCTAAGATTGATAACAAGCGAGATAGGTTTATTGCATCATCCTTAATGACTAAAAATAAGCATGTTAACTTTGGTGTACCACTGAAAACATCTGAACCCAGCACATCAAAACCAGAAAAACAAATGGTAGTGAAACAAACTAATGCTCCCATCATTGCTTCTACAGGAGTAAGCAGTGACACTAAAGCTAGCGGGTCAAAGCCTAGTCGCAATACAAAGAAAGATAGGAATTCGCTAGCTAAGAGTGCTCATGAGAAGAAAGTAGAAGTCCACCTGAGGAACAATAAGTTTGATTTGATCAAAAGGAATCGTGTTGATTCTAGTATTAGCTATAAGCGTATTGTAATTAATTCAAATTCTAATGCTATTTTTAAGACATGTAATGAATGCTTAAATTCTGGTAA
This sequence comes from Artemisia tridentata subsp. tridentata, assembly GCA_021014915.2. Classification (NCBI taxonomy): domain Eukaryota; kingdom Viridiplantae; phylum Streptophyta; class Magnoliopsida; order Asterales; family Asteraceae; genus Artemisia; species Artemisia tridentata. The sequence continues at coordinate 252,438,534 of CP139504.1, forward strand.
TCATGATGAATGTGTTGTGTCATTCTTGATGTCTTCTCAACGATCCCCAGTTAAGAATGTTAGGAAACCTAAAATGAGTAAGCAAATTTGGAAAACGAAAGGAAAAATGTTTCCTCATGTCAGTTATCAATGGAGACCCACTGGAAGAAAATTCACTTTAGGAGATCAGTGCCCTTAACTAGAATGACTAATCATAAAGTAGTGACTGTTAAGGAATGGAAGCCAACTGGTCGAATTTTCCATTTAGAGACACAATGCCCTGTAACTAGGTCAATTGCTGCTACTAGTGAAGTTTCCATTATGAATACCATGGCATCTATGAATCTTGTAGTTCTAGAGTTTGTTTGTGCTAACCAAACGGACCCCAGTTGCACGTGGGGATCCACCTTTTTCAGTTATCCATCGTTGTCTGTTTTCAAATGCAGGTCATACAAATCGTCCTTTGGTATTTGGACTCAGGCTGCTCAAAACATATGATCGGGGATCGCTCACGGCCAAAGAATTTTGTGAAGAAGTTTATCGGGACAGTTAGATTGGGGAACGACCATTTTGGGGCGATTATGGGTTATGGAGATTATGTGTTTGGTGACAGTGTAAGTTCTAGGGTACACTACGTGGAAGGACTTGGGCATAATTTGTTCTCTGTTGGTCAATTTTGTGATTCCAATCTTGAAGTTGCTTTCAAAAAACACACATGTTTCGTCAGAGAATTGGATGGTATTGATCTCCTTAAAGGCAGTCATGGCACTAATCTATTGTTAGGAATTTTATAATTTATGTAATAGTTCATTGCTGCTGTTAGTATAAAGCGGTTCCTGTTGGTAGTATTAGTTGCTGCTGGTCATGGTTCCTGCTGGTAGCTTTGATTCTTTTCTGCTGGCAGTGTTCATTGCTGCTGGTCATAGCGTATTTTTAGTATGTTTGTTAGAATTATTCTAGGAAGAGATTTGTGTATATCTCTTTACACGGTTTGTTATGAGCTGTATTAGGGTTTCTTAGTCTATAAAAGAAACATGCAGCTAGGGTTTATGGACGACATTGAAAAACAATAACATTAGAAAATAAAATATCCATAGAGGATCAACGTTTATTAGTTATTCATTCTTCTTTGACTCTTGTGTTTAGTTTCCACTTATAGGATCGTGCACCTTGATAGATCTTTGAGCTTGGTGGAGCTTGTAGAAAACTTATGTAAACACAAGCAAACTACTTTGAGAATCTCTGAACAATAAACTTGGGCTTATGCGGATACTAAACACAAGAGTCAAAGAAGAATGAATAACTAATAAACGTTGATCCTCTATGGATCTTTTATTTTCTAATGATATTGTTTTTCAATGTCGTCCATAAACCCTAGCTGCATGTTTCTTTTATTGACTAAGAAACCCTAATACAGCTCATAACAAACCGTGTAAAGAGATATACACAAATCTCTTCCTAGAATAATTCTAACAAACATACTAAAAATACGCTATGACCAGCAACAATGAACACTGCCAGCAGAAATGAATCAAAGCTACCAGCCGGAACCATGACCAGCAGCAACTAATACTACCAGCAGGAACCGCTTTATACTAACAGCAGCAATGAACTATTACATAAATTATAAAATTCCTAACAATCCTCCCCTAAACTGGAATTTGACTAGGTTAATTTCCAGTTTCTTGATAGATCTTTGAAGTCCAGAGGTAGAGAATTGAACGCGATCTGCAGTAGCAACAATAAAGTAACCTGCAGCAACCAGACTAAAACCAGCAGCAACAAGTAACCTTTAGCTTTAAGTCCAAGTATCCAGTAGCAACAGAAGGAAACCAGCAGCAGCAACCATGACTATTTGTACATCAAAACATTTAAGTTTCATACTATTCTCATCACTTCCAGGTGTGTTAACTCCTGTGAGAGGTGAATCATTAAAAATTAATGGATTTGATGTCTCTTTACGAATAGCCATCACTACTGGAGTAGCCAATGTTTAGGTGTGTAAGACCATGGTACATTGATAACCATATGATTTTTAGTAAATCATCAACTGTAAATGGATTTGAGTTGTCTTTACCTGTAGCCGTTTGCTCAGGACTAGCCAATTTTTAGGGTTAAGATAACCTTTGGTGAATTGATTACAAAATATGGTTTTCCAATGCCTTTACCACAAGCCATATACTTGTAGGCTAGCCAATTCTTTGGAACCCAAATGGATAAAATCCATGGCGAATTGAAAACCATTCAACTCTTAGTAATGAAACATCGGTGAGTTGAGAACCCTATAGTTTTGAGCAAACTATTACAGCTATCAACGGATTTGATAATCACACCAGAGCCGTACCCTCATGGTGAGTCAACTCTTTCTTGTCTGTTAAACATGGTGAGTTGATTACCATTTGTTGTGTGGTTAAAAACCAACATTGTACCTGCAAATGGTTAGTATACAAGCTATTTTTTTATATATATTTTTTTAACTAAAACTTGAAAGAAAATAAAATAAAAATCAAAGAAAATAAAGCAGAAACAAGAAAACAAATAAAACGAAAAATATACAACAATAAGCCTCAAAGATACCATGATCAAGCAGATGAGGCAATAGCAGCAACAAGTTGATTTCTTATGAATCTGACCAATTGTTCAACTGTGGTCAAGTCATTCCCCACTACATATTTGCCAATTTGCAGCTTATGCTTAAGCATCCTCTCCATGAGTTCCACAGATAAAGGATAAGGAACATCCACAAACATGCAAAGCACCTTTCCAGTAACAGTCTCCAAAACATGAACATGGGAAGTAGAATACAATCGCCAACTGTGTACTCTCCAAGATTGTTGATCAGCCCACACAGAATGAGCATTGGCCCCCTCCAGAGAATCCATTAACACTTTTAAATCCCCCTAAAGAATAAGACCAATCCCAGTAGCCTGATGAGTTTCATAGTGCTTAGTCACCATACCATAGATATGTATCAAATCTTGTTTGTCCACCTTATTCAAAATCTCCCTAAGGAATGTAAAATGTTTAGTTTTCCCATCAAGTGTGTACAAGGCATGGATTTCTCCTTGAGGTATAGGAAGAACCTCCCAAGCAGCAATATGTGACCAAGGGTGAGGAGAATCATCTTCAGAATCACTTTCAGAATCAAACTAAAGCAATTCCTGATCATCCATGTCTGCAAGAGACTTGAATGAAGACTTTATAGCATGACTCTTCTTCCTGGTTCTTGGAGTTGAAGAAGATAAGTGAACTATTGAAGGTGTCACAGCAGGAATATGAACCTCTTGTGGTGCACCAGATGCACCAACAGAGGGAGTGGGAGAAATGGATGTTGTACCCTGAAGACCCTCAGAAGGAACAGAGGGAGGTGCATCAATCAATTTCTCTTCAGGCTTCAATTTCTTTGTAACATCAGACTCTAACACTTCAGATTATCTTTGCTTTCTCTGTTGAATGTCTGTTCTGATTGGAGTATTCATCCTTGCATAAGTGTCAAAGAACTGCTTTTGAATTGCAGCATCAGTCCAACCCTTGAAGTCACTCAGCTTGTAACTTGCTTGATTCTTCAAATAGTGCTTCATGAAATTGATATTATCTTTGTTTGTAGGCATCTTTGTCTTGTAACCTGACTTTTGCCTTTCTCTGATTCTATGCATCAAGTCATTCCAAGTAGGTGCTCTATTTGTCTTCAAGATAAATTCCTTGAGCTTAGTTGACTTTTCCTCCACATCTAACTCTAAATCTTGAAGAAGCATCACACCATGTGCTCTTATAATCATGTCAGAAGCCAATAAGTATTGGAGTTGCTCATGAACTCTTCTGGATTAAGATCTTCTGATCTTGTTCTATTCATGAAGCCAGCTATGTTGCTTTCATCAGCAGACATTTGCCTTGCAAACTCCTCATCTTGAGCTATCTGAGCTTGTCTAGGTTGTTCAGTAGCTAGTTCCTGTTCTTGCATCTGTCCTGCTATCTCAGCATCATGTTGTGTTGCAGCAGGGGGCAATGGTGTCACTACCAGCAACAATGGATGAGCTACCAGCAGAATTACCAGGAATCTTAGGATCAGTGGAAACACTACCAACCCTAGCAGGGACATCAGAGGCAACACCAGAAACACCAGCAGCAATGGTTGATTGAAACTTCTCAAATGCTGACACTCCTGAAGGCTGCTTGTTCCTTTTTCTTGTGAAAGCGTGAGGCTTAGTAGTTGTAGAGGGCTCAGAAAAGGTAGGTACTTCAGTGTTTGCACTATTAATGGAAACAGAAGCCAACACATTGACCCCATCAAATGCCATATCAGCCTGATCATCCTCAGACTCATAGAGCACAACCCTTCTTTTCTTTTGTGGATGTTGAGCTTCTAAAGAGCTAATTCTTTCATTGAGCTGTTGGATAGTCCCACTGAAAGTTTCTTTTGTATCCTTGAGCTCCTTTTCCAAAGACTCCACCTTCTCACTAAAATTCTTTTTGGTCTCCTTAAGCTCAGACTCCAATGCTTCAATTTTTTGCATATACCTGTCAAGTAACTTGGACATAGAAGTGAGATCAGCAACATCCTCAGCTCCACCAGCAGGAATGCCTGAGCTGTTAGGAGCTTCATTGGATCTAGGTGGAGATACATGAAATTCTCCACCAGTATGGGTGTCATCACCAAAAGGCTGCCTAGTAGGACTAGGAGTTGTAAGCCTTGAAAAAGAGGATGTGTCAAAGTTAGGCTCAACAGTGGTGGTTGCAGTCTCAACACTTGGTGCAACAGCAGAACTAGAAGGGACCTCAGATGCATTTGGCCTTGGGGACGATGGTGAGGTAAGTCTAGAAGATGATGGTGGTGCTTGTTCAGCTGCAACTGATGCACTTGCACCAGCAGCATCAGATGCCTCAACACCAGCTGCAACTGATGCATCTGCACCAGCAGCATCAGGTGTTGGTGGAATATTATCACCACCAGCAGCATCTGCACTAGCAGCAGCATTGACATTGGGCAACATATCAGATAACAAAGGCAAGTGATATCCTACAAAATTCATTCTCATAGTGGCAAAAAGTTTTCCAGTCAATCTACCCATAATCCTAGGTGTGGAGTTTATGGTCTGAACACCTAAGACAATTTGCAAAAACCTAGGGTACATCAGGAATTTGTTTTTAGCATGCATTATGTTCCCAATCATCCCATCAAATATGTACTTAGACCAATTATATACCCTTCCACTAGACAAACAGATAAGACCAGAGGCAATAGGACTAGAAAATTGATGCCACCCACCTGTCTTAATACTAATGCATTGAAGAAGAGTATGGATAAGAAACCTCCATTGAGGAGAAAACTTATTTTTATAAAAGGTAAAAGTACCCGTTACTGGATATCCAATTGCTGCCATTCCATCCAGGATTTTCTGCTCAGTAAGGTTATAAAACCCTTCCTCATCATTTAGCTGAAGATGAGTTCGAATGGATCCCTCAGTGATGATGACTTCATTCCCATCAACTGTAGCAATTATCTCCTGTGTCTGACCCATAACTGTGCATACTTCAGCAGTGGCCCAAAATTGCCTGACCAAAGAATCATACACGACTACTGGACAATGGGTCAAAGTATATTGTACGGGGGACCCACGTAAGAAGGTGATTATTTGATCATACCCTTCACTTCGGTTAGAGGTTTCAAGATACCCCACTTTGTTATGATCAGCTTTGTACTGTAGCGCCGCCATCTTCTTCATCAAGCTCAGACAATGATCACCCATTCTGGCCAAAACACATGACATACTACCAGGTTGAATGGGAAATAGATCCACCCAATTATCCCATTTCAGCCGAGCTAACTCGTGAGATGGAGAAAGCTGTGGCTGCCTTCTATCAAACCCCAATGCCTATGCCAAGACAGCCATTCCCGAGGTCACTCCCCAGATGAAGTCAGTCACTTCCCAGGCCAAATCAGTCTCTCCCTAGGCCAAGTCAGCCACTCCCTAGGCCAAGTCAGCCACTCACTAGGCCAAGTCAGCCACTCCCTAGGCCAAGTCAGCCATTTCTAGTCCGCAAACCAGGTCAACCAATTCCAGTGGTGATAGGACTTGCAGCCCCAAAGTTGTATGGTGATATTGGTGGCAAAGGAGTGCACAAGGTTATGCCTGATTACCAAGGCAAGGGCAAAGGGAAGCTTGAGTAGGTGTCAGGGTTGAGGTGGTTGTTTGGGTCTGAGAAGCATGTGTTTGTTCCTTGTGTCTTTTGTCTGGGTTGTTTCCTGATGTTGTCTGATGTTTTCTAATTTTGTCTGGTGATTGCTAATGTTGTCTTAAAGAAACTTGTAATCTCATAATCAATAATGAATAAAATCTTTACTTTTCTTGTTTTCATTTGATGACTGATTAATTGAGCTTGAACACAAAATCTGCAAAAGGATTATTACACACACAATACAAAATATATAACATCTAAAAGACAATGTTAGTGTACATTAATCAAACATAAAAACATGATAGCCAATACAGCAACAAGCCTCCCCTTAGGCTTATGCCACCCATCATTCACAGCAGAACAAAGATAAAGACCAAATTCTTCCCTTCAAAGAGAAATTTCCTACAACAAAAGAATACAAACAATAATATGAGATACATGGGAGACCCAAGCTATTATTGACTTGAGCCTGCCTTGTGGATCAATAATAATTAAACCATGGAGATTGATGAGATCCACCATTGTTCTTGGACCCCATTCTCATGTATTGGTCATTGTTTCTCCAAGAACAACCTGCTGAGGACTTAACAGTAGTATCCCATCTTGCCCCCTCCCTTTGCATTGGGTCATAATAATACACAGGCCTATAATCATTCTGAAAATAAGTGCTTGTAGGTCTGTAGAAAGGTCTAGCAGCTTTTCTTTTCCAACCAGCAGGATTGGGTTTACCAGATGGAACTGGCTTACCAGCAGCAACAGGCTTACCAGCTGCAACTGGCTTACCAGCAGCAACAGGTTTACCAGCTGCAACTGGCTTACCAGCAGCAATAGGTTTGCCAGCAGGAAAAGAGTTCATTCTTGCTACTTGAGGAACATATGGGGGAATATCACTAACATTGTTCCACATAGGCCTAGTTTGTTGTTGTCCACCACTCATACTCATCTGTTTCTCATAAAAGTCACAGTCTTTGATAAGATGAGCATAACTACCACACACAAAACATGACTTCTTTCTAAAAGATTTATTCTTAACATGACATTTCTTATTGCAACCAAAATTATCAAAACCACAAGATGAATCAAAATTATTCTTAACAGAAGTAAAATCAGAAACATCATTGTTTGAAACAGAACCAAAACTAGAAACATCATTGTTTTGAACAAAAACAGAAGAATTGTCTTCACAAGCAGCTGTCTTTGAAGGAGATTCATCATTAGCTACTTCTGAGGAGAAATCTTCAGACTTGGTGGTGGTAGACTTGACACTTGAATCACAAGATGCAAAATCATTTGTCTTGATTTCTGAAGATTTGTCACTGTTAGAACAAGAGACAAAATCATTAGAGTCACAATCAAGATTAGGCAAGTCACTGGACTTTTTGCCATAGGACATATATGATTCATTTAGGTCTATGTCAAGATCTGAGTGGATAGGGACAGGTTTAAACACTCCTCTTATAGGAGGTGGGACAACATGCATCTCTCCTTCTTTTACATACTTTACAGGTATTTGGTAATTTGGCTCCTTAGGGGTAGGGTCAAATCTTCTTGACTCAGAAGAGTCGTCAGTTTTAGGACACCCTAAACCTCTCTTAGCCTTTACATACTGAGAACTAGCATTCAATATATCTACAAGCCTAGTTGATTCTTTATAAGAAGTACATTTAATCTATTCACTTTCTAACTTAGCTTGTAATTCCTTTTTCTCTAAAATTACCTTATCATATTCTCTCTCAACATGTATTAGCTCATTAGTTGGGTACTTTAAGTCTCTCTCCAAAACCCTTATCTTTTCCTCATATGCTAACTGATTTTGTTGGTACCAAACCTTTTGTTTTTCTAAAGTATTAAGTGAGTTTCTATAGGCTTGATCTTTAATAAACAATTCTTTATATTGAGGTTCTATATAATTAAATTCCTTTTTTAGTTCAACATATTTAACATCACAACCAAATGGACAATTTTGTACCTGAGATGGGTAGCCCATCAAAGCAAAATCCTCAGCCACTTGTGCCTTCTTTCCAGCTCCAGCTAACATCCCATAGTTCTTTGCAACTCCTCTTACTGCATCAGCTACCTCATGTTGTTCCCAATCCAGCATGGAATCCACAGACAACAAGGCTTTCGGATCTTTTGACTCAAATTCTTGAATCTTGAAGGCAAAATACCTTGTTTGTCATCCACCTTCTTATCTGGGCATTCTCTAGCAAAGTGACCTGGTTGTGAGCATTTGTAGCATGTCACCATCCTTTTGTCAAACCTTGCTCCTTCCTTTCCATCGAATTTGATCCTCCTCCCTGCCTTCTTCTCAAATCTGTTGGCCCTCACTGATAGCATAACAAACTGCCACTTGATGTCCAACTCTTCCAGATCCAGTTGATCAATCTGATCAAAATCTTCATAAATAAGCTTCTATTTTGGTGTACTATCGGCAACAAATGAATGAAGGACCTCCTCAACCACATTACCAGATCTTGACTGTGTTCTAGGTGTAACAGGGGAATAGGAAACAGATGAAGAAGAGGGAGTTGGGCTACCACCATGTGAGTCCTTGTTAGTACTGGTAGCACTAACAAATGCAGTATTAGATGGAGTGTAAGATGAGTAGGTTGAATAACCTTTGATGTCAATTTCAAGGGTCTTGAGCTTGTTGTAAAGATCATCAAAACTCATGAAATCGAGCCTACCTCTTGCCTTAAGAGTGATTGAAACCTGAGACTAGGAGGGAGGCAGAGCCCTCAAAAACTTGGTGTTGCAGTCTTCATTGTCTGGCTTGGCCTGCAACTGGTTGAGTTGGCTCAAGATCTTTTGAATCATGTCATAACCTTTGTGAATCCCTTCAGCCTCAGAGATCCTAAACTCCTGGAACTCCTGCTTGAGCATGGACTTCCTCATCTTTTTGGACTCATCATTCCCTCCAAATCTAGCTTTTATAGCACGCCATATTTCCCTAGCATCATCCAGGTGATGAAAGTCACCCATATGATCTTCTGGGAGAGCCTGAAGCAAAAGAGTTCTTGCTTTGGTCTCCCTTTGAAGAGCAATATGCTCTTCTGCAGACATAGGTGGAAGAATAGTGATGTTGCCTTTCTCATCCCTTCCTGTTCTCTTCATGCCGTTCCCTTTCAGGATTACATTCCATAGGTTATGATCACTGTTTGAGATCCAATATTCCATCTTCATAGCCCAGATCTCGTACTCATCTTTCTTTAGGTATGGGAATTTAGCATTACTGTTAGACACAGTGGTTGTGACTATTTGTTGTTGGACTTGTAAAGTTTCAGGTTTTTCATTATTGATGACAGAATTTTCAGGATTTTCGCCTTCCATGGAAAAGAGTTTAGGAGATTGTTTAGAGAACTTTTTCTTCTTTGTCAGAGATCCTCACCAGGCTCTGATACCACTTGTAGGATCGTGCACTTTGATAGATCTTTGAGCTTGGTGGAACTTGTAGAAAACTTATGTAAACACAAGCAAACTACTTTGAGAATCTCTGAACAATAAACTTGTGCTTATGCGGAAACTAAACACAAGAGTCAAAGAAGAATGAATAACTAATAAACGTTGATCCTCTATGGATCTTTTATTTTCTAATGATATTGTTTTTCAATGTCGTCCATAAACCCTAGCTGCATGTTTCTTTTATAGACTAAGAAACCCTAATACAGCTCATAACAAACCGTGTAAAGAGATATACACAAATCTCTTCCTCGAATAATTCTAACAAACATACTAAAAATACGCTATGACCAGCAGCAATGAACACTGCCAGTAGAAACGAATCAAAGCTACCAGCAGGAACCATGACCAGCAGCAACTAATACTACCAGCAGGAACCGCTTTATACTAACAGCAGAAATGAACTATTACATAAATTATAAAATTCCTAACATCTATACACCATCTCTATTGAAGACATGATGCGGTTCTCCCCTATTTGCTTGCTGTCAAAGGCCTCAAAGAACAAATCATGGCTTTGGCACCGTCGTTTAAATCACTTAAAGTTCGGCACCATTAATGAACTTACTCGTAAGGATCTTGTTCGAGGTATGCCCAGATTGAAGTTTGAAAAGGATCATCTTTGTTCTGCTTGTCACCTAGGCAAAAGCAAGAAGCATACTCACAAACCCAAAACTATCAACACCATCATGGAAGTTCTTCACACCCTTCACCTGGATCTATACGGACCAATGAGAGTGTAGAGTATAAATGGGAACAAATATATTCTTGTGGTGGTCGACGACTACTTACGATTTACATGGGTGAAGTTTTTGAGAACCAAGGACGAGACTCCAGAGGTTATCATCAAACTTATCAAACAACTACGGGTAAGACTCAACAAAACCGTCAGAATCATCTGGACAGACAATGGAACTGAGTTTGTTAACAAACAACTCATTCAATTTTATGAAAGTATTGGCATAACTCACCAGAAAAGTGTTCCACGCACTCCTCAGCAGAACGGGGTTGTTGAAAGACGAAATCGTACTCTTGTGGAAGCTGCACGAACCATGCTGATATTTTCCAAGGCACCGATGTTTCTTTGGGCGGAAGCAATTGCTACAGCCTGTTACACTCATAACCGATCCTTGATACATACTCTTCACAACAAATTTCCCTGTGAGCTGATACGTGGCAAGAAACCAGACATTGGATTCTTCATTAGGTATGCACCAGATCGCAAGGGATACCGAATCTACAACAAACGAACCTGACAAATTATGGAAACCATTTACGTGACATTCGATGAGCTGACTGAGCAAACGGCTCCTGGACACACAAGTTCTGGACCCGCACCTAATCTTTTGTCTCCTGGACCAATTAGTTCAGGTCTTGTACAGCATCCCACTCCTGCAGTTCCTTATGTACCCCTTACGAGTGCTGAGTTGAAGAATTTCTTTGATCCGATTTTTGATGAATACTTTGAGCCATCAACTGTTGATACTACAACAGAAGCTTCACCTGTACCTCCAGTTGATAATGCTCCAATTCCACACAACTCAGATGGTCCATCTATATCTATCTCAATTAGTCAAGAAGCACCATCCGCTAGTCACTCACCATCATCATCGGATATTCAATCTCCTTCGGTACAGCAAGGCTCTGCAGTTGACCATTCTTTTGAAGTGAATCCTTTTGCTCCTACTGATGATGCTCCATTCGAGAATATATTTGCTACTGAATATTCTACTGAGACGTCTTCTTCAGGGGATCCTAACACGGCAACATCAGTTCCCTACCCTCAACCACATGAACATCTTAGGAAATGGACCAATGATCATCCGATTGACAACATCATTGGAAATCCTTCTCGTCCGGTATCCACATGAAAGCAACTTGCCACCGATGCATTGTGGTGCTTCTTTAATTATGTACTATCCAAAGTTGAACCCAAAGATTTCAAAGATGCTTTGTCTAAAGACTGCTGGTTTACTGCAATGCAAGAAGAAATTCATGAGTTTGATTGACTTGAAGTATGGGAATTAGTGCCTCCTCCAGATAGTGCAATGATTATCGCTCATAAGTGGATCTTCAAAGTGAAACTTGATGAGCATGGCGACGTTCTGAAAAAGAAGGCACGGCTTGTTGCAAAGGGATATCGTCAAGAAGAGGGAATAGACTTTGAAGAATCATTCGCACCTGTTGCTCGAATTGAAGCCATAAGAATCTTTCTCGTGAATGCTGCCAGTCAGAATATGATAGTCTACCAAATGGATGTTAAGACAACATTCTTGAATGGTGATTTGAAAGAGGTAGTCTATGTCAGTCAGCCAGAAGTATTTGTGGATCCTGAATGGCCTAAAGCAGGCACCTAGGGCGTGGTATGGCACTTTGTCTAAGTTCCTTTTGGCAAACAAATTCTCCAAAGGTGTTGTTGATCCTACGCTATTCACTAGGAAAATGGGCAAACATCTACTTCATATTCAGATCTACGTAGATGACATTATCTTTGCCTCCTCTGATCCAATGGAATGTGATCATTTCTCTAACGAGATGAGTTCCAAGTTCCAAATGTCTATGATGGGACAAATGTCGTTCTTCTTGGGTTTACAAATTTCTCAAAGTCCCGGAGGCATATTCATCAATCAATCCAAGTATGCAAATGAAATATTGAAGAAATTTGGATTTGATTCAAGTGATCCTTTTGACACTCCTATGGTTGAGAGATCAAAGTCGGATGAAGACCTCTCTGGGATTCCTGTTGATCAAACCAAGTTTTGAAGCATGATTGGATCCCTAATGTATCTCACCGTTAGTAGGCCAGATCTCTTGTTCGCAGTATGCATGTGCGCCAGGTACTAGTCTAAGCCCACCAAAAGGCATTTGGAAGCGGTAAAGCGGGTCTTTCGATACCTTCAAGGGACTATTCACATTGGTCTCTGGTATCCTAAGTACACCGCCATGGCACTCACAGCCTATGCAGATGCAGACCATGCGGGGTGTCAAGATACTCATCGAAGTACGTCAGGAGGTGCTCAGTTTCTGGGAGAAAAGTTAAGTTGGTCATCTAAGAGGAAAATGAGTACATCTATATCTTCCATAGAGGCTGAATACATTGCCATGTCTGCGTGCTGTGCTCAAATCCTATGGATGAGATCTCAACTATCGGACTATGGCTTTGCATACAACAAGATCCCTCTGTATTGTGATAACAGAAGTGCTATAGCTCTTTGCTGCAACAATGTCCAACACTCCCGATCAAAGCACATCGATATCCGGCATCACTTTATAAGAGAACAGGTTGAGAAAGGGGTTGTTGAACTTTACTTCGTGAGGACTGAGTTTCAGTTGGCTGATATCTTCACTAAGGCACTCCCGAGGGAATGATTCCAATTTATTCTCCCGCGACTTGGCATGAAGAGTTTGACGCCAGAAACTCTCAAGCGTCTTCAGGAAGAGAATGAGGAATAATGGATTTGCTTCACATATCCTTGTATATATTTTAAAACAAAAAGAAAATAGAAAAATATAAAACCTATAAAAACCATAAAAATTGGAAAAACACAAAAATTCCAAAAATAGTTCCTATAGGCATGCCTTTTGTTTATCGATAACATTTACGGTCCTAGAAATGTCATTCAATAATGACACGGGACTTTAAATGAAGCTCGAGCAGAAGTTAAAATAAATTGTTAAAACATGTCATGATGGCTTGCAGTTACTTCAGAATGTAACCCGTTCTTTATTATGGGGAAAGCACTTCGCCAAAAAGATGGCTGTTCCTCCCACTGGGTGAAGTTCAACCGGGCATGGATTACTTTATATCCATGTCTCTTCGATTTGATGTACGTTTCAGTGCATCATTTCTCGTAAAAGAAGAGAAGTCTTCTTTACATCACAGATACTTTTTCATCTATGATTCTTCAGGAAAGTATTTGTGCTAAACTTGGTGGTACCGTGAATTTTTTTAGAAATCAATCAGACTTGAAGTTTTTCATCAAAAATCTATCACTCAATCAATGACTACAGCTCTTTAAATAGAAAATGGGTCATCGATTAAGGGTGTTAGGAATATAAATATTCATGTGAAGACTCGGTCACCCCGAGTATCTGTTAGCATTAACTAGCTCATAGGATTATTAGTATTATTAGTAATAGTTTAATTATATTAGTATTTGTGAAGTGGTTCGGGTCTTTACTGTCTGTCAGCTCACTCTACAGCCCACTCGGGGCACATATATTAGTAAGTATAAATACCCCTCTCCACCTAGGGAGAGGGTTGGAACTCTTTACATTTTCATCTAATACAACTTTTCCTTTCTCTCTCTAAGTTCCCATTCTCTCTTTCTCTCTCTAAATAATCGGCCAAACAAGAGCCATGGTTAGGTTCTAGTTATTGCATATTCACGGATTGGTGTTGTGATTTTGGCACTTTTATTTTGTGTTTTGTAAGTCGAATAGAAAAGGATGAAAAACATTAGTTTAAGCTTTGTTCGTGGTTAAATCTGTTTAAAACGTGTACTTCTGTGTTCATAAAACTGTCTTACATCTTCCTAGATAGTATACTACCTTGTTCGTGTTAGTTAGTGGAAGATTTGAAGATTTTCTTGACTGCGGTTTGTACTTCGGGCGTGTATTCTTCACTGAGGTTTGAGTCTCGGTAAAGAGTTATTGGTTGCGGTTTATGTTTGCTTGGGAAAGTGTTATTTGCGGTTTGGTCAGAATTTCTGACTGCGGTTTGGAGTTTAACCATAACGGGAAACGCGACAAAAAGGACTTAAAGTGACGTCTTCTCCTTTAGCTGCTGCTGTTTGTGATTTCTTGTCCTTTGCGGTTTGTCGTTTTGTCCTGCGGTTTAACTTCTTGCGGTTATAGGTATTGCGGTTTGACTTATTGCGGTTTAACCTTATGCGATTTAGGTTTTCTGCGGTTTGACCAGTCTTGCGGTTTGACCAGTCTTGCGGTTTGACCAGTATTGCGGTTTTTTGTTCAGTGCTGCGGTTTGACGTCTGCGATTTGAGGTTATTCTGCGGTTTGAGATTTTCTGCGGTTTGATGTTATTCTGCGGTTTGAGATTTTTGGTTACTGCGGTTTGGGAATTGCGGTTTGGTACTCTTGTGCTGCGGTTTGACCATTGTGGTTTGTTGTGTGTGATTGCGGTTTGGGTGCTGCGGTTTGATACTAAAGTAATTCTTTTAACTGAGATTTGACTCAAGTATTCAAATCACAGTTTATTCTTGATTTTAGTAAAATCCCGCGAAAGAATCTATTTCTCGGTTTAAATCATAGAATTATAAAATCCCGTACAAATCTACATCATGACAAGCACTGCTTCTGATGACATTCAAGCTGCCGGGTCCGATACCCGCCCTCCTATGATTGACAGGATGGATTATGAGTCTTGGGCACAACAAATTCGACTCTACTACTTGGGAAAAGAGAATGGTGTCAACATCCTTAAATCCATTGATGAAGGACCCTTTCAAATGGGCACCACGAGAGATATTGTTACTACCGATGAGAATGGAGCTGTCAGGCTTGGAATTGAAAGGCCACGCACTAACAATGATCTTAATGAGGAAGAAAAGAAGAGGTATGATGCAGACATTAGAGCCTCCAACATTGTCATTCAAGGCTTGCCTAAAGATGTTTACAAACTCATCAACTTCAATACTGAAGCAAATGCTGTTTGGGATAATGTCAAAATGCTTCTGGCTAGATCAGAACTTACAAAAGAAGATCATGAGTCACAGCTATATGATGAGTTTGAGCATTTCAAGATGAACCCGGGTGAGAACATTACTGACTACTATGTGAGCTTTCACAAGTTGGTGAACGACATGAGAATCATCAGGATGACAATGCCAAACATTCAACTCAACTCAAAGTTTGTTAACAACATAACACCAGAATGGGACAGGTTTGTTACTACAGTGAAACTCAACAAAGGATTGAGAGATACAAATTATGAACAGTTGTATGCCTACCTACAACAACATGAAAAGCATGCCGCTTATGATCGTCTGTTGAGAGAAAAACTCAATCCAACTGCACCAAATGATCCACTGGCATTTGTTGCAAATGTTCAGCCAATCAACCAATCTTCGTCTAATCAAGCTTATCATCATCCCTATTCATCACCATCTGCTATGAATCCACAACTGGATTCAGGGCACTCTCACACCGACAAAATGACTGATAACCTCACCAACCAAGTTTCCTTATTTGTTCAACAATTCAAAGCAACACTCCCTCAAACTAACAATCAACTCAGAACTTCATCCAACCCACGCAATCTTGCAACTGTGGAGGATGGAAGAATTGTGGTTCAGAATGTTCAGGGGAGGCATAACTTAAATCAAAGGAACATGGGTCGAGGTAATGTGCAGATCAGAGTAGGGAATGCAAATCAGGGGCAGGGGAAGCAACCCAAGTGTTACAACTGTGGTGGACTTGGACACATTGCCAGAAACTGCAATCAGCCAAAGCGTCCACAGAACGCTGACTATTTCAAGGACAAGATGTTGTTGATGCAAGCTCAAGAGAATGGAGCAGTGTTGGACGAAGAAGAGTTGTTGTTTCTTGCTGGCGATGGGGGAAATACTTTTGACTCTGATGTGGATGATGAACCAACTGCTCAAACGATCTTCATGGCTAATCTGTCCTCTGTTGTCTCATCACTTCAACAAGCTGGTCCCTCCAATGCATCTGTGATTTCTGAGGTACTAAAGCTTTACGACACATATAATGTGGTAGATGAACAGAAGATTCCCAACAACGTACAACAGACAGATGTTGTTGATTCAGATACTGTTGATGTGGGAAATAGTAATATTATCTCATATGAACAATATGTGAATCACAACAACGTGACTGATGTACCAAGTTGTGCATCTTCTATTGTAGATAATGCATGTGTTGTAAACAATACTTGTGAGTTGCAAGAAAACACTGTGTTTGTCCGAGATGGCACCTTGACCACTAGGCTTAACATTTATAAAGATCTGGTGGCCATATATGAACAACGTGCAAAATTTGAGCTTACCGAACGTGAGCAGAAAATGGATAGTCAAATGCGTACACTTATAACTGAGCATAATTTAAGGGATGAAACATTGAAAAAAGAGTTGAATTATTTGAAAAAATAGCTGGATCAGACTGTTAAACAAAAACAGGAGGCCCAAGACCATGTAAATACACTAAAACAAAATTTCAAAGAAAAAGAAACAAAACTCTTAAATGATTTCTCCAGACTTAAAACGTTGAAGAATAAGCTTGAAAACAAGTTGTACACACAAGACTAGACCAGACAAACAGCTCAAATGATTCAAATGTACAAAAAGTTGTGTGATAAGCATAGTGAAAGTAATGTAGGTGAACCTAAATTAGCTCTCCTTAGGAATGCTAAAGTAGCCCAACCTGCCTTATTTGATGCAAATGTGATGATTATGCCTGGTCATGCCCCTCCTGATGTTTCATCAATAGAAGAGAGTAATGTGATAGAAGTGTGAAATAGAGAAAGAATGACTGAGAAAATGAAGGATCCTAAATGTATAGCCAATCGAATCATAGTCAAACCCCATGATTATTATGAGGAGAATCAATTGACTGTGTTTGCACCTCAAAGGAAGTTAACGCCTGAACAAATATGTTGGTCTCTAGACATAGAAAAGAGAAAGGCCGATGAACTTAACGACAAAACTCCATCCCTTTGGAAAATTGTGGTTGCAACAGTGTATCCTCCCAATACACCTAGGCATTTAGTTTTCTTAACTCTTCCCACATAATGTAAAACCTTAATTAGCATATATGTACTTTGTCAACTATTTGCTGATTTTGATAAAACATGTAAGAAGAGAATTACACCAACAGGAATTACTAAGGGGGAAAGGGGTTTTGAATAAACAAAAAGGTGTTACTTAACTGAGGTCATTCCATTCTTTAAACTACTCAAAGAACATTTTGAAGGGATGCAAAAAACCCTTAAAACTGAAGTTAATGAGATAAAAGTAGTGTTTAAAAATATGGAAAATGAGGTAGCTCAAAATGCGATAGAACTTAAGAGTCGTGAGATTGAGAGAAAGAATATTCTCATCACCAATGAGAATTTGATTGCTAGATGTATTGCACAGGATATATTTTATACTGCTACTGATGCTGCATTAACTGCCTGTCAATTTCATGAGTATTCTATTGCATTGAATGTTACCCAGAATCGTGTTGTTGAGCTTGAGGGGGAGAATTTGAGATTGCAGGAAAAAATTCAAAATTCAAAATGATGACCATGATAACATGGTCAAGCATTTTTCAAAACTAGAGGTTGATCATCTTAATTTGAAATTAAAATATCAACACTTAGAAGAAAGATGTAAACTATCAAATGCCGAGACATCTTTGGATACTCCTGAATTTGAAACATATTTTGAATTAAGCAAACGCGATGAAAAAATTCAAGCTCACACTAACACGATTCGACAATTGAGGGCCCAAATTGCCCAACTAAAGTCTAACAAAAGTGAAGCAATTGGCACCAATAAACCATCGTCTTTAGATTCTCAGAATTTTCACTATCAAGACACCATCAATAAGTTACACTATGAAAATGAGTGTTTTCGAACTGAAAATTCAAAAATCAAACAGCATTACAAAGTGTTATATGACTCAATTAAAGTCACACGAAACTGTCATAATGATAAGATAACTTCTTTGTTAAATGAAATCGAGAATCTTAAGACTCAGGTGAAAGGGAAAATGCCAATTATCACTTGTGAAAATGTTGTTCCAAAGGTTTCTGCTTGTAGTAAGTATGTTGTTGATGGTGTGTCTATTCCATATCCCTTTAGGAACAATAGGTCTGCCCATCAACTATATCTCAATCACCTTAAGGATAGCCTTGATACCCTTTGTGAGATCGTAGAAGCGGATAGGATAGAAA
Source organism: Artemisia tridentata subsp. tridentata (assembly GCA_021014915.2). Lineage (NCBI taxonomy): Eukaryota > Viridiplantae > Streptophyta > Magnoliopsida > Asterales > Asteraceae > Artemisia > Artemisia tridentata. Next base: position 252,457,066 of record CP139504.1, read on the forward strand.
AACCACTTTATAGTGCAGTTGTGGATGCCTGCTTCCTTGCTAAACGTTCTCAGGAACTTCTAGAATATGTCATTGGCACACGCCCTATGATTGATAGCAAAAGAGATAGATTTGTTGCATCAACCTCTACTACTAAGAACAAGCATGTAACCTTTGATCTACCACTGAGAACATCTGAACCCAGCACATCAAAATCAGGAAAACAAATGACAGTAAAACAAACTAATGTTCCCATCATTACTTCTACAAGAGTAAATTGTGACACCAAAGCTAGTGGGTCAAAGCCTAGAGGCAATGCAAGGTAAGATAAGACTGCTCCGGCTAAAAGTGGTCACGAGAAAAAAGTAGAAGTCCAACCTAGGAACAATAAGTTTGCAGTTAATGGAATGAATCGTGTTGATTCTAGTATTAAAAGTACTGTAATTAATTCGAATTCTAATGTTGTCTGTAAAACATGTAACGAATGTTTAATTTCTGGTAATCATGATGATTGTGTTGTGTCATTTTTTATGTCTCCTGTACTATCCCAAGTTAAGAATATTAGGAAAACTGAAATAAGTAAGCAAATTTGGAAAGCAACAGGAAAAACATTTGCTAATGTCGGGTATCAATGGAGACCCACTGGAAGGAAATTCCCTTAAGGAGATCAGTGCCCTTTAACTAGATTGAATAATCATAAAATACTGAAGGTTAAGGAATGGAAGCCAATTGGTCGAATTTTGCCTTTAGTGACACAATGCCCTGCAACTAGGTTAATTGCAGCTTCTAGTGTAGTTTCTACTGTAAATGTAGTAGCATCTGTGAATCCTATAGTTCCAGAATTTGTGTGTGCCTACCAAACGGACCCCAGCTGTACATGGGGATCCACATTTTTCAGTTATCCATCGTTGTTTGTTTTCAAATGCAGGTCGTACAAATCGTCCTTTGGTATTCGGACTTAGGCTGCTCAAAACATATGACTGGGGATCACTCACGGCTCAAGAATTTCGTGAAAAAGTTTATCGGGATAGTTAGATTCGGGAACGACCATTTTGGGGCAATTATGGGTTTTGGAGATTATGTGTTTGGTGACAGTGTAATTTCAGGGTATACTACGTCGAAGGGTTAGGGCATAACTTGTTTTCTGTTGGTCAATTTTGTGACTCTGATCTTGAAGTTGCATTCAGAAAACACACATGTTTCGTCAGAGAGTTGGATGGTGTTGATCTTCTCAAAGGCAGTCGTGACACCAACTTATATACCATCTCAATTGAAGAAATGATGAGGTCCTCTCCTATTTGCTTGCTTTCAAAGGCCTCAAAGACTAAATCTTGGCTTTGGCACCGTCGTTTAAACCACTTAAACTTCGGCACTATTAATGACCTTTCTCGCAAGGATCTTGTACGAGGCATGCCCAGATTAAAGTTTGAGAAAGATCATATTTGTTCTGCATGCAACTGAGCAAAAGCAAGAAGCATACTCACAAACCCAAAACTGTCAATACCATCTTGGAAGTTCTTCACACCCTTCACATGGATCTATGTGGACCAATGAGAGTGCAGAGTATCAATGGAAAGAAATATGTTCTTGTGGTGGTCGACGACTACTCTCGGTTTACATGGGTAAAGTTTTTGAGAACCAAGGATGAAACTCCAGAGGTTATCATCAAACTAATCAAGAAGTTACAAGTAAGGCTGAACAAAACTATCAGAATCATCAGGACGGACAATGGAACTGAGTTTGTTAACCAACAACTCAGTCAATTTTATGAAAGTATTGGCATAACTTATCAGAAAAGTGTTGCACGCACTCCTCAGCAGAACGACGTTGTTGAAAGATGAAATCGTACCCTAGTGGAAGCTGCAAGAACTACGCTAATATATTCTAAGGCTCCGATGTTTCTTTGGGCAGAAGCAATTGCTACTGCGTGTTACACCCAAAACCGTTCCTTGATACATACTCTTCACAACAAAACTCCTTACGAGCTGATACATGGCAAGAAACTAGATCTTTCCTTTCTTCGAGTGTGAAGGTCAAGATTTAGGAAAGCTAAAGGCTAAAGCAGATATAGGTTTCTTCGTAGGGTATGCACTAGATCGCAAGGGATATAGAATCTACAAAAAAAGAACCCGACAAATCATGGAAACTATTCACGTGACATTCGATGAGCTGACTGAGCAAACGGCTCCTGGACAAACTAGTTCTGGACCCGCACCTAATCTATTGACATCTGGACCAATTAGTTCAGGTCTTGTACAGAATCCCACGCCTGCAGTTCCTTATGTACCTCCTGAGAGGATATACGATACACTATAAGGCGGTTAAACCTTTGTTGCTTTGTGTATGTGATATGTTGAGTTAATATGATCAAGTATGTGGAATCTACTTAATCACACTTAGAAGGTTATTTTGGTTATGGAAATGGAACAGTGATGCTTGTGTATATTGAACAATGAACACCGAAAGTATAATACCAAAGGATTCAATATTATTGACAATGTTTTTGATTGTTCTTGTTCTTGACAGTTATGAATATGAAAGTTTTTTCAAATGTTCTTATTCAACATATAAAACTTAATCACATGAAAACATACACTCTTACTCACATACGTATGACTAAGCTAAGATCTCCTTTTATAGTCCAAGGAGATCTTTACAGTATTGTTATTTCTTGTCAAGTCTTGTCGAACTACTTGCTAGCTTATGTGAGTCAGTAACTAAGATACAACATGTATCTATGTTTACAACTTGTTCTGTGAATATAACATAATGACTGATCACATGGGGTAAGATATTATCTACCGTATATTATTGACTTTATTATACTTATCCATCCAGTCAACCAGACTTAATATCTCCAGTAAGCAGACATAACATTCGAAGAGCAGACTTAATCTTGGTATTCACCAGACTTAAACACTAGACTTAACCACCATACTTAACTATCAAAGAGCAGACTTAACCAGCAGACTTAACTTTGGAACTCACCAGACTTAACACTAAAGCTACCAAAATTAACCATTTAAGAGAATTTCTCGATACTTAATCTTCAGAATATTTAATTCCCAATAATCCTCCCCTAAACATGTGAACCTATTTCAACATGTTTCTTCTGAATTGAATTTCTGATTGTGAGGATCTTGCAAATACTTCATAGTCAGACCCTTGATCTGAACTTTCTTCTGATCCGTGAGATATAGAATATCTGACTCAGTAACTCATCTGCTTTCTGTTTTTTGACTTTAACAATATCAATACACATCTTCAGGCTTCAAACATTGACCTAAAAGATGGTGCAATTTCCTTGGATGGAGGAATTATAAGAGGCAATGGTGTTGTGTATCTTGGATGCTTGTTTCAACAAGTGAAATCATCTATCAGCATGCCTTTGCAAGTGATGAACAAACATGGTGAACTAAAATTGAAACTTTTCTCCATTTGACCTAGATAGAACTTTCTCATTTGGAATGCTTCATCCCTTCTGAATATATATAATACTCCAGAATCAGCTCTGTTCTTGTCATTTTCAACCTCTATGTCATCATCTTTTATGCTCTTGTCTTTTCCTCCCTATCATTGGTTAATCTTCCTTCTTTAGGTTTATTTCCTCCCCTGAGATGCAAATAACATTTCCTCCCCTGTTTGGAAGATCTCTCACAATGTACCAAAATATTTCTCTCCCCATCATCTGAGCTATCAATTAGAACTTGTTATCAGACAATGTTGTACATGTAGCCATCAATTCCTTAAGAGTTTAATTTGCTGCCCTCATCACTTCTAGGTGTGTTAACTCATAAGAGAGGTGATTCATGGGGCATTGACTCCTTATCCATCAATGGATGGTTTTACTGAGTCCTTTTGAAAATCCTTTTTAAGAAACTTTTGACTTAGCAGTATGTTCATGATTTTATTATTAAAACTCATATTGCTTTCAACCATTTTGAAGGGATTAAGTGTGTAACAGACACTTAATCAAGATTTCGGTTTAAAGAAACCTCTGGTTGTGTGAGAACCAATGTTTTCAGTTATAAATAACTGCCTGTGTAAAGATAAACCTATTCAAAAGGCTTTCTTGACAGGGTTTCCAGCTCATAGCAATTTTTGTCTCTAACACAAGTGTTAGATTCACTTTTACTAGCTGCTCTTTCTATCAGATGTCCTTAGACTTGCTCATTATACTTAAAAGTATAAAATGATAGAAAGTGAGTTGTATCAGTTACTTTCTGATCAACTAAGTCATCAATTCAATGTGAAACATCATAATCAAGCTTCAAGAAAGAAGTTTTAAGGAGGTTTGAAATTCCCAAACTCTTTCTATCATAAACCTATTATGTCAGCAACTGATATTATCATTCTGCTGCTTCTATTTCACTTGAAACATCCGTTGTGTTTATTTGTTCATACGTGAAATTGTTAGTCTAAAACCAAAAGAACAATGTACAAAGTACTTGTCTTGTATTAGAATAATCATAGGACTAACTGTATGAATAACACAATTTAAATTTGTACAAACAGCACACACTTTTGTAATAGCAGTATTAACTTATAAAGTTAGCAGTAAAAACAAAAATTTATATACAAAAACACATTAGATTGAAAAATTCAAAGATTAAGCATTCCAATACTTGCTACCAAGTACTGAAACCTTCCAACATCAAAAGCTTTTGTTAGCAGATCTGCAAAGTTGTGTTCTAAAGCAATTTTAAGAACTTGAATTAATCTTTTCTCATTGCAGTCTCTTATAAAGTGATGTCTAATTTCAATGTGTTTTGTTTTAGAATGTTGTACTGGATTTTTAATAATGCAAATTGTACTACTATTATTAATATGAATAACAGTGTTCATAAAATTGTACCCATAGTCAAGAAGTTGGTTTTGAAGCCATAGGACTTGAGCACAGCAACTTGCAGCGGCTACATATTCAGCTTCAATTGTTGAAGTAGCCACAATTGTTTGCTTCTTACACTGCCAAGAGATAAGTCTACACCCAAGGAATTGACATCCTCCAATTGTTGACTTTCTGTCCAAGCTAGCACCAGCATAATCACTATCCGAAAATGCTACCAAGTCAAAAGGTGACTCTCTAGAATACCATAGTCCCAACCTAGGTTGACCCTTGAGATATCTAAAAATTCTCTTGACTGTTGTTAAATGAGAAACCTTTGGAGTTACTTGAAATCTTGCACAAGCACAAACAGAGAACATGATGTCAGGTCTTGATGATGTAAGATACATCAAAGATCCTATCATAGATCTGTATGTGTGTACATCCACATTTTCTCCATCTAAGTCTTTAAGAAGAGGCTTCTCAGAGTCCATTGGTGTGCTTGCCATTTTTGAATCAGCAAAGTTGAACTTTCTAAGTATCTCAGCAACATATTTATCTTGACTAATAAATATGCCTTCATATGATTGTTTAACTTGCAAACCTAAAAAGAATGTAAGTTCCCCCATGGAACTCATGTGAAACTGATGATGCATAAGCTTCTCAAACTCCAAACACATCTCCTTCCATGCAGACCCAAAGATAATGTCATCCACATACACCTGCACTAACAGAAGATCCTTCTTGTGCTGTTTGATGAATAGTGTCTGATCAATCTTTCCTCTTTGAAATCCATTATTTTTTAAATAGGAAGCCAGTGTTTCATACCAAGCTCTTGGTGCCTGATGCAGGCCATATAGTGCTTTTACAACTTTGTACACTTTGTTTTGATTGTCAGGATCAATGAAACCAGGAGGTTGTGAGACATAAACCTCTTCTTCAATAGTACCATATAAAATTGCACTCTTGACATCTATTTGATAAACTGTGAAGCCTAAAAATGAAGCATAAGCTAAGAAAAGCCTAATTGCCTCAAGTCTTGCTACTGGAGCAAAAACTGCATCATAGTCTATACCTTCTTGTTGTGTGTACCCTTGGGCTACTAATCTAGCCTTATTCCTAATCACTATTCCCCTTTCATCCCTTTTATTCTTGAAAACCCATCTTGTGCCAATTACCTTTGCATCCTTAGGTAAATCAACTAGCACCCATACCTTCTGAATCTTGACCTGAAAAAGCTCCTCTTGCATAGCTTCTACCTAGCTTGAATCATCTAAGGCTTTCAGAATGTTCTTTGGTTCATCTTGTGAGAGAAAACATACAGACAAGCAAGAGTTTGAAAACTCATGTTGTTTTTTAGCATAAAGGGCATCAAGAAGCCCTTGTTGGTATGAAGGCATCAGTTGTTGCCTTGTCTTCACCCCTGATTGTACATCTCCAATCACATTTTCCAGAGAGTGGACTTTGTGAATCCTTGTGTGTGGTGTAGAAGGAACTGGATAATCAGGTGGGATATTTTCAAATCCACCTCATCTTCTGTTAATTTTGCTTCTTTTGTTAATACTGCTTCTTCAGTTAAGTCTGTTTCAGCAGTTAATTCTTGTTCTTCAGTTAAGTCTGTTTCACCAGCATTATCAACAATAGAACTATTTTCTTGATCATTTGTTCCATCTTCCTTGTATTCATCTTCAACATCTTCTTTAGCTTTTCCAGAAGAGGATTCACCATTTATTGAAGTTGAATCCACACTTGTACTAATTGGCATCCATACATGATCTTGATTTGTCTCCTTGTCTAACCTTGCCTCATCTGATGTTTCATCAGCTTTTGAACCTGAAAATTCATTAGGTTCTACAACAATAGGCACATAATTCATTGAATGGGTTAGAGTCTCAAGATCAAATAGCCATTTCGGTCCTTGACCTTCTACATTGGATTTATGCTCTAAAAATTCCACATGTAGGTTTTCCTATACTTTCTTGGTTCTTAAGTTGTACACTCTAAATGCTTTACTATTAAGAGAATATCCAACTAAGAATCCTTCATCTGCTTTTCCATCAAACTTTCCAAGATGGTCTAGGTATTTAGAATTGTCACATGACATCCAAAAGGTCTAAGAAATCCTATTGCAGGAGTTCTACCTCTAAAAAGTTCATATGATGTCTTATTGTGAGGCTTGACAACTAAAACTCTATTCTGGACATAACAAGAAGTGTTGACTGCTTCAGCCCAAAAAGTTATAGGTAGCTTAGAGTCAGCTAACATAGTTCTAGCTGCTTCTATTAGTGTTCTATTTTTCCTTTCAGCAACTCCATTCTGTTGTGGAGTTCTAGCAACACTAAATTCTCTCCTAATACCTTTTTCTTTGCAGAATTCATCCATAACTCTATTTTTGAAATCTGTCCCATTATCACATCTAATGACTTTTATTCTTTTGCTTACTAGGTTTTCTATCTCTGTAATGAAAGTCTTAAGGATGCTAGGTGTCTCATCCTTAGTAGCTAAAAAGAAAACCCATGTAAATCTACTATAGTCATCAGTAATAACTAGACAATATCTCTTATGTTGCATACTTCTAACATTTGTAGGACCAAATAAGTCCATATGAAGCATAAACAATGATTGATTGATAGATGATTGAACAAATAATTGCACAACCAAGCCTTCGATGGTGATCAAAGGAATAATGGGGTGTTGAGATTGCGTCAAGCTTGTTCTTAACCTGAAATAAGAAATACGAAGACACTACGTTAAGTGATTGCGCAGGGGTTGGACCATACGAACCACCTCCGGCGTGTGAGTAAGTATGTGTAATGGTAATGTAGGTCATAAATTAAGAGAGTGAAGTTAACTTACATTGTTCATGCCCGACTAAGCTATTTATAAGGGAGAAATAGGCCTTAATGGGCGGTTTGCACATGTTTCGGAGATCATGGGGGCGTCCCATGATTTATGGTCACCGCTAGGGCTTTGTAGCCCACGATCTCTATTTTGGCGGGAAAGCCAAGGGAAGAGGAGACGTGGGTTTGACCAGGTCAGGATTGTCCTTCGTACTAGTTCCTTCATAGGAGATACCCCGAAGGGCTTAAGGCTTCGATTGGCGGATTCCCACATGGTAACCAGTTCGCAAGCGAATGGTTTTACGCCAAAGAAACGTGTTAGGAGATTAACCTGGGCCTCCGAAGGGAGGGCTTTCTACAGGCTCAAAGGGGAGTCCTTCGACCCGTTAGGAGGGTACATCATCAAGCCCCCCAGTCGAAAGTGATATATACGTACGAGTATAAATTGCATTCATCTCAAAAAAAAAAACTACATGTTAGTCCTTCCGTCACAAAGTCGTACGAGTAGGGGATAAATGCCTAAACAACCTTGGGCAATAAATGCGGCTAATAAATATGCAACTACCATACCCTAGCTACATCAGCTAGGATTTCGGTAACCACAAACTTATTTTCAAAATTCGAAAGCAAATTGGAATCCATGTCAAACTCATACTATGACTACACGTGGATGGCTAGGATGAAACAACTAAGAATATACATAAACCCTTTATGATTTCACCTGATCGTATTGTTTCACTTTGCCCCAAAGTATACATACACAGTACTTGTGTTTCATGCTTCTGCTAAGATTAAAGGTAATTATACCTCCTTAGTCTCATTATTTCGAATACAAGATGAGTATGGCGGCAAAAAGAACCATTAGGCAACAAAAGTGTATCTTATCAGAACAGGCTTTGGCGGATTTTCTTGAAAAGTATCCCATACCTAAGAAGTATAAAGTGATACTCCCAAACGAAAACCAAAGTATTTTTCACGCCCCCGTTAGGTATGTTGGGTTATATGTTCATGCTTTTACAGAATCCAACTTTAGGATTCCTATTCATCCACTGATCTTAGAATTTTTACAGTATTATCAAGTACACATTTCTAGGTTGAACCCCTTTAGCTTAGCCAAGCTAACCACCTACATTGTCGTATGTAAAGCTTATGGTTAAGAGCCCATGCTTAACGTGCTTAGAGGGTTTATCAACCTTTGCCCTGGTGGTGATTGATTAACCTTAGGTAAAAGAAGTGAACCTGATGTGCCTTGCTTAATAACAAAACCTTTTGCCAACATAAGAAAATGGAAAGGTCTGTTTTTCTATGTGCAAGATACTATCATACCTCCCAATTATCCGGCGTTGCTAGATAAAGACAATCGTTTTGACGAGAAACGCTTTGATGATCCTTTGCCGCACTTCGTTAAAATCTATCCCCTCTACCAACGTCTTGAACGTCACCCATTTGATGTGCAAACGTTTCCTGAGCCAATATTGTTTCTGGCGGGCATTATAGATCATTGGGAAGGTTCTCCCTTGGAACCTGAGATAATCTGCAATGGGAAAAGTATGTATGTACCTGTTCAAATAAAGTAAATGACTTATCTGATGGTATTTATCTCATTTCTTTTTTCTGTAGGGATGGCCTTCAGAAACTTCATTGTAGCCCGTGGTACTAGAGAGCCTAGTTTTGTCCCCAAAAAGCCAAATAATGTGGACCATGAAGTAGGTTCTCCATCGACATCAATTAATAATGACGAGACTCCGCATTTTGTGGAGACTGTAGCAGACTCTGATGATCCCCTTATCAAGGAATTTTAAACAAGGCTCGTAAGGTCCTCCGGTCTTTCAGATAAGAAGAAAAGTAAGAAAGCAAAAGCTGCTATGTCTGTGAAGACTCCTCCGAAGAGGAAATTATCCCTTCCTACCCCTCTGACAAGAATGGTGAAGCCCAAAGGCTCTCATTCTAAAACCTTTATACCTACTCCTCTGACGATTCCTGAAGATGATACTCCTGGTAAGTTATCATGCATGCGTAATAAGTGTCCTTCCTTATATAACTTGTGCTTCTGTCTTTCGCAGGTCTTCCCGATGTTAATGAACTACCCAATTCAACTGCGTGCCGCCACTCGGTTGAAAAAATGACACCTGCTAAATGGAAGGAAATCTTGGATAACATGTCTATGGAAGAGCTTTGCAACTTTCATTCTAAAAGTTATGCTAGGCAGGCTGTTTTGGATAATCATTTGAATTCTAGGACAAGGGTGTTGGTGCAAACGGTGTTGAATGTGAGAGTGAAAATGGATGCTATCTTAGCCAAAGAAAAAGCTAGGGATCATGAATATGATAAATTAGAGGCTAGGTGCAAAGATGTGTTGGAGAACTTTGAGAAGAATCCTTTTGTACAAGATATGCGAGCCAAGATTGACAGACTCGAAGGGCAATTGAAGGGATCCCAAGCAAGGTGTGCTAGGTTGAAGGTTGAGGAGTCTAAGGTGTCCATCTATAGAGCCCAAATTGAGATGCTTGAATCCAAATGTACAAGTTTGGAAGCCGAAAGGTCTAGGCTGACTGAGCAGGAGGCCAAGCTTTGCGAGGAAGTCGATAGTCTGAAGTTCCAGTGTCGAAGCTTGAAGAAAGACCGAGTTGAGGTAGTTTCGAAGGTTGTTCCTCATGTGGCAATGGAATTGCATCGTAGCGATGAGGTGGGGGAAGCTATTGGGAAACTAGTGAACGCAGCCATCTTTTATGGTACCTGTACCGCTTTGGAAGAAATTGCTCAGACAAAGAAGCCTGTGGTTTTGTCGGAGGTACCTTACTATCGCTCAGATTCTGAGAAAGAATTTGATGAGGCTGGCGATGCGTTTACGTCAACAGAGTTCCCTTTCCTAGCTGAGGTAACCAAAGATCCGTTGGCTCCCATAGAAGAACTTTTGGCAAAGAAGCAAATGAAAGTCCACCCTCCATCTTCAACAAAGAAATCTGTTTCTGTTCTGCCTTGAAAGGGTCTCTATGCATAATGCTCCATCATGTTTAATGTTCATTTAAGACAATTTATCTTTGTTGTTGTATGGGCTTCGACCCATGCGTTAGACAATTGTTTAAACTATTTTTGCTTTGACCATTGTTGGCCTTATCAATGTTAAGTAGGGATAATAATCCGCTATGAATGCCATGCTTTTCTTCTCGTACGCTTATTATAAACGTACATATACAACCTAAGGTTATAACCTTATTGTGTGTATTTTGAACCAATATTTTCCGCAATCGTATAATTTGACTGCGACAGAGGGTCACGACCCACTTCGTCTTTATCCTAAAGGTACGAAGGGCTTAGAATACCCTAAGACTATATAGGAAAAGTTAATGTGAATTGCTTTGGATGTTATCTGTATACAAGACATGTATCTTGCTTCATCCTTCGACATTGAAACTTGTAAAGTACTTGGCTGAGCAAATCTTTGTTGTAAATAACGAAACAAGAGATTTTGAGGGAAATAATTTATATCATTAAGTGGGTAGGGAGGATTACATCATTCTAAAAAATGAACACTAAGACGCCTACCATTAATGCTTTTTTCCCAAATGAGAAGAATGCGTTACATGAAATTCAAAAACAAACTGATTCTTTTAAATGTAGTAAGTTTTATATGTAAAACTTACAAAGATTGGTACCATTCCAAGTCCTTTCCATGGCCTCCCCTTTAAGCGTTGCGAGCTTGTAAGCACCATTGCCGTAGGCTTCCAATATAACGTAAGGTCCTTCCCATGTTGTCCCTAGTTTTCCTTCGTATTCAGCCTTGCTTGCGCTGTTTAAACGAAGGAAATATTCACCTGGCTTGAACGTGGAGGGTCGAACTCGGTTATTATAGTACATTTCAAACTTCTGTTTATAGATAGCCTCTCTGATCGAAGCTATTTCTCTTCTTTCTTCCAGGAGATCGAGGTTTTCATGAAGCCTTTCGTCATTTGTTTTTTCTTCAAAGTTCACAATGCGTTCTGTTTAAATGCTGATTTCAGAGGGTATGACTGCTTCCGTTCCATAGACCAGGCTAAAAGGAATTTCCCCATGGCTCGACTTGGGGTGTGTCCTATGTGCCCACAGAACTTGGGGTAACTCATCTACCCACCCATGATGACTTCGTCCGAGTCTCTTTTCGATACCATCGATGATGTCTCTGTTCGTGACTTAAACTTGTCCGTTACCTTGAGGATGGTATACGGAAGTGAACGACTGCTTGATTTTTAGGCCTTCACAAAAATTTGGGAATACTCCTTCGGCGAATTGCTTCCCGTTGTCGGAGATGATAATGTGTGGAACACCAAATTGGCAGATTATATGTTCCCATACAAACTTCTTCATATGCCTTCCTGTTACCGACGCTAAAGGTTTGGCCTTGACCCACTTGGTGAAGTAGTCTATGGCCACGACCAAGAACTTTACCCCTCCCGGAGCTACTGGTAGGGGTCCGACTATATCGATTCCCCATTGACAGAAGGGCCATGTTGAGGTGACAGATGTCATGTCTTGCTTAGGCATTCTTGGAACTTTGGAGTGGATCTGACAAGCTTCGCATTTTTGTATTATCTCTATTGCGTCTCTATGCATAGATGGCCAACAATACCCTAGCTTCATTACTTTTGAAACAACGGAACGAGGGCCTGCATGTAACCCGCAAGATCCTTCGTGAACCTCATAGATGATGTTCGAAGCCTGTTTTGGTCCCACATAACGAAGCCATGGAGATAGGAAGGATCTCCTATAAAGGTTATCCCCAATGAGCCTATATTGGGAGCTTTGATCCTCACCTTTCGAGCAAGCTTAGGATCCTCCGGCAGAATACCACTGATCAAATACTCCCTAATCGGAGTCATCCAATTGGTGCCTTCCTCGAGTATGATGTCAGAAACTTCACCTCGTTTAATTGACCTATCAGTCAATACTTCTACCAAAACTTCCTTCGTTCAATGAGCAAATGCCATTGAAGCCAACTTGCTTAAGGAGTCTGCTTTCTTGTTTTGATTTCTGCGAACGTGTGCTATATCATATGTTTCGAAGCCCTGAAGGAGTTCTTTAGCTTTTTCCAAATATTGCTTGATGGTGGGTTGCCTTGCTTCGTAGGAGCCTTTAATTTGGTTTGCGACTAACTGCGAGTCTACAAAAACGGAGAGGTTACGAACCTACATGTAGTTTGCAAGTCGAAGACCGGCTAACAAAGCTTCATACTCGGCTTCATTGTTGGTAGCTTCAAACTCAAAACGCAATGCGTAAGTGTATTCCCTTCCTTCCGGACTAACTAGCATTAAACCTGCTCCTGAACCATCAGAACTTGATGCTCCGTCTGTGTACAATTTCCACCCCTCCTTCGTCTCTTGGGGCTTCTCCTTAGGAATTTCTTTATCTTGGCGAGGTCCGGAGGGTGTTTCAGCGAGAAAGTCTGCAAGTATCTGACCTTTGACAGAGTTTCGACCCTTGTACTCTATCTCATGTTCTCCCAATTCGATAGCCCATTTAGCTACCCTTCCTGATTTCTCAGGCTTCGACAGTATCTGCCTAATAGGCTTGTCAGTCAATACCGTGATGGGATGAGCTTGAAAGTATCTTCGAAGGCATCTTGCAGCATAAACCAAGGCTAGGATTAGCTTTTCCAACTCCGGATAGTTTAATTCAGCTCCTTGTAGGACCCTACTAACAAAGTATATAGGGACTTGTTTCTTCTCCCTTTCGGCTAGGAGCACCACACTGATGCTTTCGAATGATGCCGCAATGTACATGAACAACACTTCGCCTTTGATTGGGGCCGTAAGTGTTGGTAAGATTTCCATAAATTCCTTTAGCTTTTCGAAGGCTGCTTCCGCCTCACAACTCCATTGGAAAGTTTTTTTTATCTGTACACCCCTTGAGTGTTTTGAAGAATGGTAAAGACCGATCTGCCCTTTTCGATAGGAACCTGCTAAGTGCCGCAAGCTTCCCATTGAGGCTTTGAACTTCTTTTAGTTATTTCGGAGCTTGAAGATCAGTGACGGCTTTTACCTTCGAAGGGTTGGCTTTAATCCCTTTTTTAGTGATCTGGTGCCCCAAGAATTGTCCTTCCTCCACGCCGAATGAACACTTCTTGGGGTTAAGCTTCATATTGATTGCCCGTAATTGATCGAAAGTCTCTTGGATGTCGGAGAGGAGGTCCTCTTCGGTTCTGCTTTTTATTACCATGTCATCAACGTAGGCCTCCAAGTTCCTCCCGATTTTCTTGTGGAAGGCTTTATCTACTAACCGCTGGTAAGTTTCCCCTGCGTTCTTCAGACCAAAGGGCATTTTCTTGTAGCAATAGACACCCTTTCCTGTGTAGAAGGCTGTCTTTTCTTCATCTTCCTCCGCCATTTGTATTTGGTGATACCCTTTGTAGGCGTCCAAAAAACATTTCAGACGGAACCCTGAGAGAGGTTCGACCTTCCAATCTATTTCTGGTAGAGGGTAGCAGTCGTTCGGGCAAACTTTATTGATGTCGGTAAAGTCAACGCACATACGCCATCCTCCGTCACTTTTCTTTACCATGACTGGGTTGGTAACCCAAGTTTGGTATTTCACTTCCTTGAGAATTCCTGCTCGCACAAGCTCATCCACCTCTTTGCAAGCAGCTGCATTTCTTTCTGGTGCCAGGCTTCGTCGCTTTTGCATAATTGGTTCAATGTGTTTGAACTCGTTAAGCTTATGTTCTGTGCCGAAGGGCTTGCCATCGATCATAAGAGTCCTGCGAACTCCTGTCATGTCTTAATATGTCCATGCAAATACATCTTTGTTGGCTTTGAGTAGCTTCTCCAGGTCTGCTTTGAAGTTAGCAGGGAGTTGCTTTCCGATTACCACCGTTTGCTCTTGATAGAGCTCATTTATCACAATACGTTCTTCGGCATCCGTACAACTAAGGATAGCCTTCGGAGGCTCCTCCAGACTTTCTCTAATCTTTTTGCCACTGTCTCCCACTTGCCCTTGACTGTAACTGGAGAACACGGTTCCTATCCCATAAGGTGTATGGAACTTTACCGCTGCATGTATAGTGGAAACTACGATACCCATCTTTTGTATGGCGGTCCTTCCTATCAGCAAGTTGTAAAGAGAGTTGGACCTTACAATTGCGAACATGAGGGTTTCTGTCCTTACGAGCTTGCCTTCTCCAATTGTTATTTCCAACGGAACTTCTCCCAGAGGCCACGAATGCTCACCAGAAAATCCCACCAAAGGTATCTTCGAATCAACCCCTGCGACCTGATCCCAAAGGCTTGAGCTTGAGAAAACAATGCTCATAAATGATTTCGCAGGAGCTTCCACAGTCCATATAGGCTCTATTCACTTCTCGGTTGGAAATGATGACTTTGATGACTACTGGATCATTTGAAGGGACTTGGCCTGTGAGAGGAGGAAAAGTTACTTCCCCTATTGCATTACCCTCCTGCTCCGTTATCTTTCTTTTTAAGCGGGCTTCACCCCAACGAACCATAAGTATTGGGGCTTCGAGAAGAGTAGTATCTTTAGCCAATTGGGTGTCGGTCATCTTTTCCTTTCCCTTCTTTATACCCTTCACCAGGTGTGCCAATTGTCCGGACTTCACAGCTTCTTCTATCTGTTTCTTTAACTCTCTACAACTGTTCGTATCGTGACCATAATCTTTGTGAAAGTGACAATACTTGCTGGTATCCCTGCTTTTGCCCTTACTTGTCATACGAGGGGGTGCTTCGAAGGCTTTAGCAGCCCTCTCCATAGCAAGTATTTCCTTTGGAGACTTGGTTAGACTGCTTAAAAAACCGTGGTTGGGACCTTTGTTGTACGGAGAAAACCTGTCTCTGTTCTTGTTCTTGTTCTTTGACCCTTCCCACGAAGAATGCTTCGAAAACTTATTGTTGTTGTCTCTGTCTATCGGAGCCCCATTGGTGGATACCTCTTTCGCTTCGATCCAGGTATACGTCTTTTCCATTAACCCTTTGTAAGTTTTCGAGAGGTCGGTGGACAAGAATTCCACCAAACTCCGATTTCGAAGACCATGTATGAAACCCGAAATACGCTGATCTTCATGAAGACCCAAAATCTGCAAAGTCTCATCGGTGTACCTAGTAACGAAGGCCCTTGTGCTTTCATTTTCCTTTTGTTTGATGTTGTGCACCGTTAAATGAGTCCTTGTGAACTTCTTTTGCTGACTGAAGTATGACCGGAACTTAGCCTTAAGATCATCGAGATTGACGATGCTACCGGACTTTTGCCCATTCCACCAAATACGAGCAGAATCCCGTAGGGTGTATGTAAACATATGACAGGCCACCGGCATAACCTATTTTTGCATCTTGATAGCCCCTTCAAACAAGTGTAAGAAATTGTCCGGATCCCCCTTCCCATCATAAGTCCCAATGTGCGAAGGCATTTTCAACCCATCAGGCAATGGGTAATCTTCTACCCACCAAACAAAAGGTGTAGTTGAACCCATAGGGTCTAAGTATAGACAATTGTAAGGTGGTGCATACATGGGAACAGGATTATAGGGATTGTTGCTTTGGGGCATCCCCATAGGAGTTTGATTTGGGTAGGACTGATAAGGCGTATTTATGGACAAACGGATAACCGTTTCCCATGGCATACGGAGGGTACACCATAGGATGCCCGAAGGGTATGCTCCCATAAGTTTGAGGGAGGCTTGGGTTATTAGGCTGTCCATTTACTGGAGGATATAAATTATGTGGATAAGACTGAGTTTGGAACGAGGGGTACATACCATTAGGTGGAAGATTTCCTTCCATATTAATTGTAGGCGGATTTCCTTCTGCGCCTGATGCGTGAGAAGGCTGCAATGGAACCTGATGCGTGGTTTTGCAACCTTACAACAGGTTTTACCTCTCGAGGGATCTCAAGAGGCTTACAACCCCACCAGGCAGTGTACCTGACCGATGTAGTATAGTGTAGTGGTAAATACGGGGGATTGATCGTTCTCCATAGGGAATAGTGTTCGTTAGGTATGAAAAACTACTCTAATTAGCTCTAAGGGTGAAGGAAGATTATTTTTGTATTTTTATATTTTTTATGAAAGCAAGTAAAATCTCGGGTTTTGAAGGAGTGGGCGGAATTAGTTGCTAGTCAACTAACCCAAATTACTACAAATGCAAATAAAATAAAATAACTGAAAATGAAAAGAGTTGTGAAACTTATGTGGAGAGAAATGTGTTTACTTAGATTTCCTTACTCCCTAACTATCTTTTACCGGTTGATTAGTGTGTATTAATCGCATGGATGACGGGTGTATTCCTTAATACCAATCGTGGGGTGGCGTACGTACTTCCCCATCTCTACAAGCTCCTACTTCACTCCTATGTCGAGCCGGCTAGGAAGCTCCTAACATGGGATCACTAGAATTCGCTCATGCATTAAATACAACCATAAAAACCTTAGTACGCATTGGTTCATGTTTCTTAAGACGTTCAAGCAAGTTACCGAATAGGAAGTTAGCCAGTTTTCTTAAGCCTAACATCGATGAACAATCATCCAATACAACTAATAACACACTAATAACCAATAATCAATAGTTAGGTTTCATTAGATCTAAGCAAACACAAGATAAATCTAGCCTAGCATGTTAATCAAAAGACAAGAACAAGACATAATCAAACAACACATAGACATATTGAATGATTAAATAATCACTTATCTTCAATTAAACATGGGAGATCCAAGGGTATGAAAACCCTTAAAAATGGCAGAAATTCGTCTTAGGGTTTCTCCTCCAAAGTTACACACAATAAGTTCCACACTAATGACAAAAAATTGCAAAACTATATATAGAGTTTAAGGGCTGACGGCGTCACGTTGTAGATCCTGACGCCGTCACCTCGCCGCTTTTAGGGTTCCCGGATGGCCTTCCTGACGCCGTCCCTCTTTAGACCTCCAAAATCCGCTCTGGCTTATCAAAGCTTGACGCCGTCAGAAATGAGCTTGACGCCGTCCCTCTTTAGCTTAAACCGTGACGACCTTGATCACTTCAAAGGGTGACGCCGTCAGATTTTTCATGCAATATTCTCTGGCTTATCACGTGTATTTTTTCATGTCCACCTTTTTTGCCAAGCCATGACGCCATCAAGGGCAATCCCTGATGCCGTCAAAGGTACTTTTCAGCCGATTTTGAGACTTTGTCGTTTTCTTCACTTTTATGCTCCAAAAACGTCCAAAATGCTTCCCTTTCCAGATTTCTTCTCCAAAGTACCTAAAATGACAAAAGGAACGATTTAGGGCAATATTTGATCAAATAAATACGATTTAGGGCTTAAATGACCCCCTAAAAGCGGTACACTTTTCGCTTCATCAAATACCCTTACACTTGAGATTTGCTTGTCCTCAATCAAATGCGCTTTTATTCTAATTAAAATACAAGTTAGGGGTCATTTAATGCTAATATAAAAGTAATTACAACAGTACAAGGATATGACTCAACTTAGCAACCATGTAATCAACTAGATAATTAAGTTGGGGTTTAAACAAATGTTGTCACAATAATGCACTAAAAATGAGTGCATACAAGGTAGGCTAAGGCGATTTGGGTGTACATTTTAGTGGGGTGTAACAAATTCTTCCTTTAAGTAAAATGCTTAAAGGTTGAAACGGAAAGATAGGCTCTGAGGGGTGTACTAGGGGTATCGTGTACTAAAAATGAGTATAACGCAAAGGGTGTGGGAGAATTACTTGACCAATGTAGCCAATGTAATTATAACAAAAACACAGGTGTAAAACAATGTGTTAATCCTAATGCCTCTTATCATGTAGTAAATCTAACTACACGAATGTAGTCTCACTTGTGGCCTCGGAATGGTCCTAACGCAAGTTCTAGAATCTAAGTGCTACCGGTACACACATCATAGCATAAATGCTTTTCCTACCAATTCTAGGGGCGAACCTCACATATTTGGGGTGGAAAATTTTTTAGTGGTACGGTTTTTGTGCTAGTCATATAACTCCTATCCGTGAGACGCTCATTAAGATCAAAGTTTCACTCCTAAATGTTGTAAAAAATTTTAAATTTGGCACTAAAATTGCCTTAACAGGTATTTCTCTCAGTTTTATTACACATCTACTATTAAACAAACAAAAAACAAGCGTAAAAGCATTCTCTAATCGTACTTTTACCCCCCCCCCCTTACACTTAAGATGAACATTGTCCCCAATGTTCAAATAACAAGATGTAAAAGTGAAAAGGTAAAAGAATGAAATCAAATACTCCCCTGATTCGCTCGGTGGATAATGAAGTAACATGGTTAGATCTTCTTCCAAGAGAATGTAGAAGCTCCAAGACTAATGCATCGCCATAAGCTTGATTCCACATACATTTCCTTGTCCAAAATAACCTGTTAAACCTGAGAAAACAAACACGAAAACCTGCATAACATCGGCGGGATAAATTCTATATATAAGGATATAATGCTTGTGGAATGATAATTTTGCAGATTCCTGGAGATTATAAGTTATAGATTTAATAAAAACTTTTTATGAAAACAAAACTTTCAAAAATTTCTGTAAATTAAAACCTGACGCCGTCAGGTTGTAACTCCTGACGCCGTCAGAAATGATCTGACAGAATTCTCATGTTAAGTTTCCGGAAAAATTTTGGAAAAACCTATACCTTACTTCCTAGAAATCCTGCAAAACATCATTATGACTCGATACAAGCATTTGACTCAAACAAACACTAATATGTATGTTAATTTATTATTATTACGATTCATGTTCATTTGTTCTAATAAACCGATTTGGATTTCCCTTACACTTAACTTTTGCAAAATACCTTTACATGTAGTTAAGACGAAGTTAAAAACAAGATAAAGCATTTTCACAATTTAGTTTTGAACATGAATCAATAATAATAAAAATTAAACATACATACGGAAATAAATAAAATCAAACAAACAAATAAATAAACACACAAAGCAAATAAAGCTTGGGTGCAATAAAGAAAACCAATTTCACAAATGTTTAAAGGCCAATAGATGCCTAATCCTAAACTATTACAGACCAAATTGTTCCAAAACATACAACCATAGATTAAATTGTTCAAACATCATAACATCAAATCAAATCATCACTGGGGTGGGGGACCTTGGCGATAGTCGTAGCCTGAAGGGAGGTGCCCGTAGTACCCATATGGTGGGTAATCCTGCTCACGTCCCGGGAAAGGGTCAATCTGCAGGTGTGGGTCCAACTGATCACGCGTAGATAAATGCTGCATCTGACGAACAGTGTGATCATACATCCAGTCGAACCTCTCGTCCACCCGGGTTCTCCAAGTATCAACCTGGCCCATCCATGCCCCCTGGTGAGCCTGCCAATCCCCCCTGCTCATGTGCCGGTAGTAATCTGCCGTACCAGCCTCATAACCCCCATGCTGCTGCTGCTGATGCTCCTCCTCCTCATCATCCCCACCATCATCATCCTCAGCTCCGTCTGGATGATACCACATAAAGGTCCCATCATGCATCTCCATAACCACCTCCATCTGCTTCAGGGACCTAACCTTCACTGTCCTGCATGCATCACCACCACTCAAATACCTCATGACCTCGGGCCGGAGGACTCCATAAGATCGGGCCAGCCGGGTGATAAACATCCCGCCATAAATCCTGTCTCCTTCCCTTTCCCCAACTCCACCATGCAGAAAACTAGCAACCCAAAATGGGATGTTGCAGTAAACCTCATCAGAGTAAATGGTGTACAAATAGAAGAGGTCTGAAGCAATGACACGATGGTGAGAGCTGTGGCACCCTGTCAAGTTGTAGGTGAGACATCTATGGGTCAACCTAACTCTAGGCTCCCTGATTTGAGATGCCACAGTAGTCGAGGTGTACACCCCATCCCCAATAGTCGGCCAGAACATGGAACATCTAAAATCATTCCTCATCGACTACCCATGCAACAACCTAGTCATGAACCCTACTTGAGTGGTTTCATGCTGACTATACAACCCCAGTCTCCATCCAAACTCAGTAACCGAGCATGTCCTAAGCTCACCCCCCAGCCAAAAATAGATTGTGGTCCTACCCACATCGGTCCTTGCCTCGGCCATGTCAAAGTGAAAAGTGGCAAAGAATTCACGTACCAATTCGTCATAGACCGGCTCTTGAATTCTAAACAGGTTTTCCCACTGAGGGCCTGCAAATTCATCGGTCTGAAAGCTTTGGAGAAAGGTTTGCTCAAGACCTTCCCTCCTCAAAAAGCTCCAATCAACCACGGCCCCATTTTCAACTTTATGTTGTAGCAATTGGGTGTATTTTGTTATGGCAGCATCGTCATCGAAGACACCCCAACTGAGGACCGTGTCGCCAAAGTTCTCTTGCTGAGATCTAGAAGAACTCCCTCTGCTAGGTCTTTGACGCTTACTCATTATCTGGAACAAAGCAAGGAGGAACAAAAAGGGTTAATTTGTGAATCAAATAATTGGTTGAGCATCAGACAAGTCTGACGCCGTCACCCTTTGCTAGGTGACGCCGTCAGGTTCGACCGAATTCAAATCCAAAATTACGAGGGAAAAATCAATATCCAAACTTCAAGCTTATAAACCAAACGCCCCTTTTTGCAGCAAAATGGGTGATTGGATCATAGGTTATGGTTCAAATTCGTGGCCACCCAATTAGTGAATAAACCCATTTGATTGCCAATCATTAAATGCTTTAATCATTGCTAAATAACACTACTTAAAGGCATTATGAGTTCTAGGCATGAATCAATCCTAGGGTTTTATGAGTTGGGGGTTTTCGAAATTTAAGAATCCTATGAGTAATTAAAGCGAAAAGAATGAATAAGAATTACTTACCACGTGGAGATTGGTAACGAAATTCGGTGAATTTGACCTTGAAAATTCGTGGGTGGGGTTGGAGTGGATATGGTTTGTGGGGTTTGTGATGAAAGTGATGGAAGTAAAGTTATTATTGCTGTGCAGACGGGGTGACGGCGTCACGTTCATAGTCTGACGCCGTCAGACCAGCGTAATTTACCATTTTGTGCCAGTTTACAAATGAGCCCCTTGTACTTTAAGGGAGCAGCTAGTCAGGGTCAATAACCCTGATAGCTAGTCTTGTTAACAAGTTCCTCCTGGGTCAAATGTTTTGTTACTGTCACGGGATGTAGTAAAATGTTGGAAAGGGCCGGTTGACGTCTCATTCAGGTTCCAATTTCCATCACGGCAGGTATTCAGGGAGTGAGAGGGACTTTTCCAGGGGGTTTTCGACATGAGGGTGTGCTTTAATTGAGTTCTTCTCACACCTGGCTTAAAGCCAAAAGATCGTTTCCTAGCTTCATGAAAGTTAGGGAGCGTGACAACCATGCTTCCCACGAAAATGCTATGATCTTGAGAATTCTTTTTCTCATGAGGGGATCCCAATGGATAAGAGGGTTTTAAAGGTGAAGGCTCGGGGAGAGGGGTTTCATCATCCCATTCGTTGTATGGTTCATTAGGGACCGGGAGTTCAAAGATCTTCTCGATCTTTTTGTGTGAAGCTTCTTCCCTAATTTTCTCCTTTATTCTCGCGATAAATTTTTCTGCTAGTTCCATGAACATATCTTGGGTGTTTTTCAATTGAGTCTCTAATTCCTGGATCCGTCTCTCTTGGTTGTTCAGAAAGTTAGCATTATCCCTTCAAATTCATCTTGTCGTGAGAATTGATGAAACGTATGTTTACCAATTGTGTTCACACACTCATCGGAATTTTCATCAGCCGTAGGTGTCTCAGCTTTCATTAATCTCTCAACCTGCCTTTTTATGTTTTCGAACAGCTGTTCTTGGGTTGCACTCATGCAATTTAAAATCCCTTCTTCCGAGAACGTTGAGTCTTTCCATTCTTCTTCTTCGTACTGTGCTAAGTCCTCAATGACTTCCCAGCACTTATCGACACTGAGCCTGCTCAGCCTTCCATTGGCAGCGTAATCTATGGTTCTTCGAGTTTGATGATTTACGCCATCATAAAATCGTTGGATTTGTAGCCAAGGATCCATGCCATGGTGAGGGACTTTTTGGAGTAAGTCCTTGAATCGAGTCCATGCCTCGTAGAGGGTTTCGCCTTGACGTTGTTGGAACATCAAGATATCATTCCTTAGCTTGGTAGTTCTTCCCGGTGGGAAAAACTGAGCAAGGAAGCGAGTGGTGAGATCATCCCAAGAGGTGATGGATCCTGCGGGTAGGCGTTCTAGCCATTGACTAGCTTGGTCCCGTAGAGAGAATTGAAAGAGACGTAGTCGGGTCGTCTCTCGAGTGGCAACATCAAGGTCTATGGAATCAACGATTTTGAGAAAGTCCTTGAGATGTTGATTAGGATCTTCAGAACGAAGTCCATGGAATGCGCATCCGCTTTGCACCAACCGGATGGTGTCGGATCGCAAGGGAGTGACATTGGCTCCTTGAGTGAGCTCAATGGTGTTTCGATAGCCATGGTGGCTAGGACGAGAGTAGTCTCCTAAGGTACGGGCTCTAGGAGGTGGGTGTTGTTGTGGTGGTGGGTTGTTGGGATCAAGGATATTACCACCTTCCATGATGTCGGATGGTAATGGTTACGAACAAAGAAAAGAAGAAAAAAAGATAGACTAAAGAAAACCTAGAAAAATAAAAATCTCACTAGAAAGGAATCTAGTGAGTAGACCTAATAAAATAAAAATTCAACCTAAACAATAACTATTCCCCGGAAGCGGCGCCAAAAACTTGATGCGTGGTTTTGCAACCTTACAACAGGTTTTACCTCTCGAGGGATCTCAAGAGGCTTACAACCCCACCAGGCAGTGTACCTGACCGATGTAGTATAGTGTAGTGGTAAGTACGGGGGATTGATCGTTCTCCACAGGGAATAGTGTTCGTTAGGTATGAAAAACTACTCTAATTAGGTCTAAGGGTGAAGGAAGATTATTTTTGTATTTTTATATTTTTTATGAAAGCAAGTAAAATCTCGGGTTTTGAAGGAGTGGGCGGAATTAGTTGCTAGTCAACTAACCCAAATTACTACGAATGCAATTAAAATAAAATAACTGAAAATGAAAAGAGTTGTGAAACTTATGTGGAGAGAAATGTGTTTACTTAGATTTCCTTACTCCCTAACTATCTTTTACCGGTTGATTAGTGTGTATTAATCGCGTGGATGACGGGTGTATTCCTTAATACCAATCGTGGGGTGGCGTACGTAGTTCCCCAACTCTACAAGCTCCTACTTCACTCCTATGTCGAGCCGGCTAGGAAGCTCCTAACATGGGATCACTAGAATTCGCTCATGCATTAAATACAACCATAAAAACCTTAGTACGCATTGGTTCATGTTTCTTAAGACGTTCAAGCAAGTTACCGAATAGGAAGTTAGCCAGTTTTCTTAAGCCTAACATCGATGAACAATCATCCAATACAACTAATAACACACTAATAACCAATAATCAATAGTTAGGTTTCATTAGATCTAAGCAAACACAAGATAAATCTAGCCTAGCATGTTAATCAAAAGACAAGAACAAGACATAATCAAACAACACATAGACATATTGAATGATTAAATAATCACTTATCTTCAATTAAACATGGGAGATCCAAGGGTATGAAAACCCTTAAAAATGGCAGAAATTCGTCTTAGGGTTTCTCCTCCAAAGTTACACACAATAAGTTCCACACTAATGACAAAAAATTGCAAAACTATATATAGAGTTTAAGGGCTGACGGCGTCACGTTGTAGATCCTGACGCCGTCACCTCGCCGCTTTTAGGGTTCCCGGATGGCCTTCCTGACGCCGTCCCTCTTTAGACCTCCAAAATCCGCTCTGGCTTATCAAACCTTGACGCCATCCGAAATGAGCTTGACGCCGTCCCTCTTTAGCTTAAACCGTGACGACCTTGATTACTTCAAAGGGTGACGCCGTCAGATTTTTCATGCAAAATTCTCTGGCTTATCATGTGTATTTTTTCATGTCCACCTTTTTTGCCAAGCCATGACGCCGTCAAGGGCAATCCCTGACGCCATCAAAGGTACTTTTCAGCCGATTTTGAGACTTTGTCGTTTTCTTCACTTTTATGCTCCAAAAACGTCCAAAATGCTTCCTTTTCCAGATTTCTTCTCCAAAGTACCTAAAATGACAAAAGGAACGATTTAGGGCAATATTTGATCAAATAAATACGATTTAGGGCTTAAATGACCCCCTAAAAGCGGTACACTTTTCGCTTCATCAGAACCCCAGCTTCAGTCCTTCCAAGATGAGCTGCTAGCAATGGAGGCAAAGTCACCCCCACTTCTTCCCTTCGTTGGCTTCTACCATTAGAGCCTTCGGTAACCGCCCCTTCTCTCCTTGTCGGAGCCCTCTCGGGAACTCCTTCGAAACCAACGGACCTTGTGCTTAGCCTTCGACTTACTGGAGACCCAATCCTTAAGGCCGATAGAGTTGCTCCTTGGTTCGGAGGCCTAGGTTCCATCTCCATTTCTTCATCATACTCATCACTTGAGTATTCCAACTCCCTTCGCATCTGAGCATTCCTGACTTGCTTCTTACGATCCCTTAGGAGGGATTCCAACACTTCGTGGTTGGCTTCGACAAAGGCTGGGCTAATAATGGGCTCCAAATTGGCTGATGTCGAAGCATGATGGTTGGGTGTTGTTTCTGGGTGAGAACATGTGGTGAACGTGGAAGCGGTTATTGGGGGAAGGTTGTTAGAGTCATTGATTGGTATTGGTGCTAAGGTAGAGAAACCCGGTGGGGGAGTATCTTCTCTCCCTTGATCCATGCCGAAATAATAGTGAAAGTAGTTGGTTGGTTATAAGCTTGGAAATAACGAGACCAATTATAGCGGTCCCACGGATGGCACCACTGATTGAACAAATAATTGCACAACCAAGCCTTCGATGGTGATCAAAGGAATAATGGGGTGTTGAGATTGCGCCAAGCTTGTTCTTAACCTGAAATAAGAAATACGAAGACACTATGTTAAGTGATTGCGCAGGGGTTGGACCCTGCGAACCACCTCCGGCGTGCGAGTAAGTATGTGTAATGGTAATGTAGGTCGTAAATTAAGAGAGTGAAGTTAACTTACATTGTTCATGCCCGACTAAGCTATTTATAGGGGAGAAATAGGCCTTAGTGGGCGGTTTCCACATGTTTTGGAGATCATGGGGGCGTCCCATGATTTATGGTAACCGCTAGGGATTTGTAGCCCACGATCTCTGTTTTGGCGAGAAAGCCAAGGGAAGAGGAGACGTAGGTTTTACCAGGTCAGGATTGTCCTTCGTACTAGTTCCTTCGTAGGAGATACCCCGAAGGGCTTAAGGCTTCGATTGGCGGATTCCCACATGGTAACCAGTTCGCAGGCGAATGGTTTTATGCTAATGAAACGTGTTAGGAGATTAACCTGGGCCTCCGAAGGGAGGGCTTTCTACAGGCTCGAAGGGGAGTTCTTCGACCCGTTAGGAGGGTACATCATCAATAGAGTTAAAAATCTTGGGCTTACAAGTGGCTTTGTGTTGTGTGCCTTTAAGACAAGCAATGAATGTTTGATCATATTCAAATCGTTTTTGAGGTAAACCTCTTACCAAACCATTCTTAACAATCTGATTTATGGTTTTGAAATTAATATGACCAAGCCTCCTATGCCATAACATTAATTCATCTAATGCGACCTTTGCAACAAGACAAGTTAGATCCTTTTTAGGAACAATGTTCTTCATATCAACACTGTACATATTGCCCTTTCTAGGAATTTTAAGAAGTACTTGACTTTCATCAGGCATCTTAAAATTAGGAGAAAGTACAAGACATTCAGTGTCACAGAAAAGAACTCTGTTCTTTTTGTCACGCATTTGTGAGACACTAAAAAGATTATAATTTAGCTCTTGTACATAGTACACATCTTCAAAATCTAAATTTCCAGTTTTAATTGTACCTTTACCGGAAATTTTACCACCAACACCTCCTCCAAAGGTAACATAGCCTCAATTTATTGATTGAAAATCTGAGAGATAAGACTTGTTGCCTGTCATGTGCCTTGAACATCCACTATCTGAGTATCCTTGATCCTCTTGTTTATCAATTGAATGTTCCTGCACATTAATAAGAAGTATTAGTTTCTTTTGGGGACCCAAGCAATTACTGACTTGGATCTGCCTCTTGCATCAATAAAATTTAATCTCTTAAGAATAGTTGATGCAACATTGGATTTAAGAATCCAACATGCTGAGGCCTTAACAGCATTTGCCCTATTTTTCCAAGCAGCAGAATTAACTACTTGCCTAGCAGAATTAACTGCTGGCTTTGCAGTTGTACCCTTAATTTTCCAAACTTGTTTTTGGACCACTGCTTTTGATTGAATGGGCCTTCTAGCAGTTTTTAATGCATATTTGAAAGTTGATTTTGCATTTTTAACTGCTGGTTTTGGGTAAACAGACTTAAATGGTCTAGCAGACTTAACTTGTTTTAAGCCAGACTTAATTGAACCTGTTTTGGGAGATGATCTATTAAAAATAGAACTAGAGTGAAAGTGAGTTTGAGGAGTTTGCCTTTTGAAATTCACCCTATTGTTTTCATACCCAGATACCCATTGGTTGCAGAAAGCTGTAAGATGGTCAAAACTTCCACATGTGAAACAAGCTTTATTATAAAATCCAAAGTCATCACTGTTTTGGTGAGACTTGAGGTTATTCCAACTTCTATGGTCACCTCTGAGCTTGTTTGTGGATCTGTATTGTTCACAATATCTAACTGGTTGCCTAACATGTTTTACATTGGTCTTAGGCCTATCAGTATTGTGTTTGACTATCTTAGGAACACTTGTTCCTGCTTTCTTAACCACTTCAGGTTTAGACATAACCTGTTCATCTTCATCATCATCAGATACCCAGTCTTCAATGACTACACTATTTGATCTTCTATCAAAGGACACCTTGTCCTCAGAAAGTGAAGTTTTACTGAAACTCTCACTAACTTTCTTAGGGTCATCAACAACTACATTGGTGTTTGGTTGAACACCATATTGTAACTCTGGTAGTTGAAATTCTGGTAAGCCTGATAAGCCTGAGTGTTCTGGTAAGCCTCTGTATGGAGGTGGTACACTTTTATATCCTACTCCTGACTTAGCTCTGTTGATCACTTGACATTCTATCATGTTGGTTACACCTCTAGAAGCATGTTCTAGTGTTTGTGTAGTCAAGTGAATGTTTTCATTCTCCTTTTTAACCCTATCATAAGTCTCTCTTAAAAGCTTAATTTCAGCATCTCTAAAGAATATGTCCTGTTTAAATTAAAATAAACTGAATTTTATTAAAAGCTTAGAAGAGTTACAATACTTTAAAAGGAATGCAATGATTGAAAAACAGTAAAGGAAAATACAAAAAGCTGAAAATTAAGCTAAAACTAGACAAGTAAAAGATAAAAAAATAGGACGACTTGTGTGAGTGAGAAGGCCTCCTTTTATAGCCATCTGAGGAAGTCTCTAGAGCTTGGAGGAGCGTCTGAGCTTTGTATCCAGTTCCTTCAACCCTTGCTTCATCCATAAGCTTTAATCTTGGCCCTTGGATCGTGTGCCATGTGTTTCGTCCAATCAAATCCTTGGGGATTGCCAGCGTGTACACGCTTTCATCACTTTCTCTAACTTGTCAGCCTTCTAGAAGGATTTAGAGAGTATGGGAGTGGGTAATTGCGATTTAATTGGTCAGGGTAAGTTTTGGGACGAATGAGCTACAGTAACACCTTCGCGCCCTTTTTTAGTTTTAACTGAATGAGTTGACCGGGTTTGACTCGGGTTATGGGTTTATTGATTTTGGGATTGGGCTGTGTTGATTTGTATAAAAGGGTTTTAACAATAGTTAGTTTTAGGACTAACATTGTAATTTTAGGACTAACGATGCAATTTGTTTTGGACTAACGGTGTAATCATTAGAGATTACGTTTGGTATTTTTAGGTTTAGGCTTGATCCAAAATGTAGAAATACGTCCTCGACTTTGGCTTTTTTTAACACCCCGAAATCGGATCAGTGAAAGCATACGAGTTATGGGATGTTATTCGATAGTTTTCACAACACAAGGTACAAAGAAAAGCTTTACTTAAACCATTTTAGAAGAAATTTAATAATTTAAAACACCCAAATTACATCATTTAAAATAGTGCGGAAAATAAAGTTTCATAAAAGGGTTTAGAGTGGTCCCAAATAGTTTTCTGAGTCTTCTATGACCATGTCATGCCCTTCACCAAGCTCTACCAAAAGTAAGATATGCAGCGAAAATGATTTAACACCTGAGATAAACATGCTAAAAGTCAACACAAAGGTTGAGTGAATTCATAGGTTTAAGTAAAATAGTTGATCACAATATTTCAAGTTTCCAAAAAAGTGGGCTATGTTGTTATACGCCCGAAAGTTCAGATAATACCATTGCACTAAGCTCATGACACAAAAAGCGTTAACCGACACCCGTAACCCTGGCGTAAGTCGACTGTAACCGCGGAATTTCATAATCATAATAGTTGCCCCCAAAGTAGGTATCTTGCCAAATACCTAGGTACCTCAATTATAGTACATCACATGCTGACCGACCTTAGTCAACATGGCGGGATGGTCAAATCCTATAGGCCTATAAACTATAATCGCGCTCACCCACAGATGATTAATGGTTCATGATCGAGGGTCTTGCTTTTGACAAGGAATGTACCTAGTGCTTGTCAGGTGGTTCGCAAAGTGGCTACTGCTTCACTCACAGTACCAGAAAAGTATAAATGTTGTTTCAGCTCAAATAAAGTTTCAGATAGCAGAAAACATAGTTTTCAGTTCAAAGTATAGTTTTCAAACAATTGTGATCATAGTCAAAACAGTAGCATGTATCTCACCCCAAGCACCTTATAAAATAGTTTAAGCAAGTAAAAGTGGGGCCATGAACTCACCTCAGTATGCAGCAATGCAAGACATCACAACATCACAACTGGCATCAAGAGTAAAGGCACAACGATGATATCAAAAGTAGAGCACAACGGCATCAAAAGTACAAGCATAACGGTACTGGATCGGCACAACCTAACAAGTAACATGTTTCAGAAATAATACTCAAGTAAGTTATGAAGTAGCGTTCGTTGAATACTTGTGTTATTATAAAAAGGTTTAGTTTTCAATGGCGTTTGAAAGAAAAAGAAAGTTTAAGACTTGTGAGGATATTTTAGAAAAGGGAAATAGCAAAAGTCGGTGAATACGAACGAATACTCAAGAATATGAGAGAAGAAAGAAAGGAAATACGAAAAGAATAGAAAATTACTGACGGGAAAAGAGGACATAAAACAAATAAACAAACAAGCAAACAACAGTAGGTAGCTTCGGTATTTACCCATTTTTCCCAAAATAGTTGATAAAATGTCAAATCATATAAGGTTTGAAAATATTTTCAGAATATCGGTAAAAGATAAAGTTTTATAAAAATTTAATGAAATTTCGGCATGATGCGCCCGTTTATAAGACATTTACAAGCCATATGACTCATTTGAATAATTCAATTATCGCCAAGTTTTATAAGTTATTATTATATATAATTGGACATATTATTCGCCTATATATTAGTTGTTTAATTTTATCGACCATTTCGTATAGTTCGGTTCCAGATACGTTAAATTCTTACGAGACTAACGTACCCTTCCGTCTCATGTACCAAAGGGTCCATAATAGTCCAATCAACCAATACCGTAAATCCAATACGTCCAATCCTTTTCCAAAAATATATATATAACATCACCATATTCAAGTTCGAGTCAAATATATCCCATTCGTTATTATTATTATCCCATGTCATTTTAATAACCGAAACACCATATCGATAAACAAAAACTAAATAAATAAACAAATGATTAAAACTAAAATAAAACCCAACGCAAAAATAAGTAGACATTGTCGTGACTCGCCTTGAGTCACGGCTCACTTTACCCGAGCCGATGAGGCTCTCAACCTCACCAAATCCGAGCACAACACAAGAAAGACCAACACTATCCTAATCCTAACTCTAAATAACATCAACAAGATCCACAATCCAAATCCAACTGGAACACAAACAAATCCAAATCCAATCTTAAACAAATTCAAATCCGAACACAACCAACTCCAAACCCTAACCCTAGCCTGAACCAAACCTCACGCCTTGCCGTGAGTCACGGCTTGGCTAGCCGTGGGGCTGTCGAGACCCAAACAAACCAAACAGACCCGAAATTAAAACCAAATCCAAATCCGAGTCTCACACATCAATAACAACCTCAAAAATAACCAAAACAATCAAACCCTCACCGATTCAACCGAGTTGACTCGGTGAGTTAACCGAGTCGCGGCCAAAATACATGGATCCACACGAGTTTAGAGTTTTCAAAACCATTTTTATAAATAAAAACTTATATAAATCGGATTTAATAAAATAGACGAATTAGGGTTTGTAAAATAAATATAAAAGGGTAACGGGGAAGGCGCGTGAGCATGTTTACCGAGAAGAAAAGAGGGAAGGGAAGGTAGTAGCGGCGGCGGTGATGCGTAGAAGGTGGCGGTGGCATGTGACGGTGATGCGAGGCGCGTCACGACCTCAAATGCTCCAGAAGTGAAGAGGATAGGCCGATCTATCGATTCGGCAAGAAAAGTAGCTCGCCGGAAAATTTTCCGGTGGCTGGCAGTGGTGGTGGCCGGAAGGTGGGTGATCGCCGACGAGAGAAAAGAGAGAGGAGAGAGTGTTAGTGAGAGAGTGTGTTTCTGTTTATAATGAATTAAATAATAATTTAGGGCTTTATATATTTTTCAAGAGGGACTAGATGTGAAAATTTGAAAGTGAGGGGGATGAAATATAAATATGGGGTGGAGGGGCCATTCCTGACAAATTGGCTAATCTTTTGCAATAAACACTGCGGGACCCATTCGACGTACCAAACGAACTCGAAATTCAACGAAACTTGCGCCATTGTTCATGAAATAATTTTTCCAACGAAAACGAGTATAAATATGTGATACTTTCAAAAACCAATAAATTTGGCAAATACGATTCACTTCGAGTTTTCTAGGTTTTGCCAGCTCGATAAGGGAATGATGCTCACGTTAAACAAGATTTTCATAGTTTTTCAAACCCAAACAAGTTCAAGGAAGTTCAAAAGCTAAAGAAAATGAGAAGCAAGTGTTTTGGCTCGTAAAATAGGTTTAGGAAATTTACCGGGTGTTACAGCACATACATTATATTTGGAAATCCGTCCCGGATTTCAGTTTAACTTATCAGTTCTGGTTTCAAATAGGTTTGAAAGCTAAGGAAAAATCAAAATGATTATTTTGGCTCGTAAAACAAGTTTAAGAAATTTGTCGGTTGTTACATTACATACCCCTTAAAAGGAATCGCGTCCTCGCGATTTATTTCAAGTTTCCCGTTGGGACGGTGTTGGTGGAAAGATGGTGGTACGGGTAACATATTCGGGTCGCTCCGGACTGTTCTAAAGGTTTATCCTTAACTGTGGAAGAGTACTTAAGTGGTCTGCCATAAGTTGTCTCCTTCTAGCATTTTGGTGGGGTACAATGATTCCTGGAGTAAGGTTAATAGAGGGAAACAGTTTAAATCTTAACTACACGGTGTTTCAAAATTTTTCCAGCGTGGTCTCTTCTCAAGTCCTCACGGTCTAATTTCCAATGTAGGGTTTATATTCTAGTGATGCAACATTCCTAGCCCGATACATGTGAAGTTCTAAAATGGCGGGGTGACTGAACTTCAGGATTTGTTTCGAAATTGAGCGTTTTTCCTTCTTCAGAGGAATGGATGAAATTCTTGTTTGAAAATCTTATTCGAGTAAGATGACACAGCTTCACAAGATTCTATAAGCTTGCAAAATCGGGTTTTGTAACAATTGTGGTATGGGTAAGAAATTTTTGTAAAAATTTTTGTTTGACATTTCGCAGCAAAAGTTTGATAAGGGTTGACCAGAAGAACATAATCCTCAAAATATGTATTTTCGTAAAATGTAACTACGGTTTCCAAGGTTGACATAAGGGCATTTTGAGAAGATCCTTAAAATTAAGATTATCAAAGAGGAAGGACAGTTGAGCATGTACAACCACCTATGTTTCTAAATATCCAAAGAAAAGCTCTAGTTGTCAATGTTGAGTGGGATTCAATGTTTAATATCAGGCGACACTCAAAGGTGTAAGTATTCCAACTTGTTAAATGGTATTAAAAGGTGCCCTGACCGAATTTGTTGCACTGGTAGTCTAAAAGAAATAACTTGGTGCTAAGGGGTATCTTGACTTAAACGGTATCTTGACTTAAATGGTTGCTTTAGTGACTTGAGAGGTCTAAATCAGACTGATACTATGATGAAAAAAGTCTTTCCTATTTACAAGTTGAGGTCGGGTATCGCCGGTTGCTAGGTAGACTAAGGTCTTTTGGCATCCCGGTGTTGTAGTCGCATCTCATAGAAGAAAGTCAAAGTTTTGCAATGAAGCGGGTTACATAAAAGAAAGGTGTTTCGATCCTGTGTTGTCTAAAACTCCTAGAGAGTAATATGTGTTGAGACTAGTAGTATATTGACAATCTAGTTCAATGCATGTACTACTAGTAAGGGAACCTAATTGCAGGGAACGAATGCGGCGACTTATTCAGTGATAAAACAATATCAAAGCTTGGTAGGTTGTTATCTATAGTCGCAGGCGAAATTGTGGGGTCCACTCCTCAGGTTTCGTTTATGATATAATCCATTATCCGGTAAAAAGTAGCAAGGGTCACTGGTACTTCCGAGGGACGAGTGAAAAGTTAGGCGGTTGTCCCAAGGAACCGCGGTTCTAGTTACTCCTTAAGGTCTCAAAATTTCTATTGGCGTTGAATCTCTACCAAATGGAGAGTTTAGCGAGTTTAGAGTACAACTCTGAGGGAGTACGTTGATTGCTACTAGCAATCAGTTGGTTGAATCAGTAATGTACATAGTACTTAAAGCAGGAGGTACAACATGATTGAACAGCTTCGATTAAGCACAAGGCTTAGGGTAGAGGCGACTGTAACAAGATCGCCAACGAAGCGAGGCAGACTATCAAATTCAAATCCAGGATGACGTCCAAAATCACAAAATCAAACAATCCAAATTCAATCAGAATCAAAATCAAATCCAAACATAGCCAATATCGAATCCAAACGTAGCCAAAAATCAAATCTGGACGAGCTTATAACGCTTTTAAGGGTTACAAATAAGTAACTCGGATTTAAACGGTGCCATTCGGGTCTAACTCGACCCGATGCAAACTACGGCCAGGTAGCGACAAACAGGAATTCCATATAACGGAGACCTAAAGTGGTGCCAGAAGCATTACGATTCATGCGGTGTTGTGATGCCAGTGTGTTGTGTGTGTGGAAGTAAGATTCCAATGTCCGTGTACACACGCAAAACTGTACCATTCCAAATATCAATGACCAACCCGAACATAATTCCATTATAACTACTCCCAGTATTGCAAAATTCATCTCTGAGTCGGACATAGGTGATCAGGCTATGTCCCACTGTCCCTGGTTGAATATAGGTGATCAGTCTATATTCACCCTAGGTTCAATGAATTTTGGAATACTCAGCCTAGTTATACTAGTAGTATGTCCGTTATATCCAAAATCATTCCCAAAACCACGACAAGTGTACAACTCAACATTCGATAGTGAGATTACGCAAGGAAATAGCGTAACTCTATGACAGGTACGGTGCATCAACGTAATTATATGAAAATACTTACAGTGAATCAGTGAAAATGTGGTGAAATACAATCCATCAAATAGCAAGGCATACATCTCATCGAATATAACAAGTATGCTACCCAATAAAATTTACAAGCGAGCCATCGGCTTGGCAGGCAAGCACGTGACGGTCATAGGATTTAAATTTTCATAAAAATGGTTATAGTCTAGGTTTTCAAAAATCCCAATTCCCAAAAATACCCAGTTCTCTATAACCTTTGGCTCTGATACCATCTGTAACACTCCAAAATCGGATCAGCGGAAGCATACAAGTTGTGGGGTGTTATTCGATAGTTGTCACAACACAAGGTACAAAGAACGATTTTACTTAAACTATTTTAGAAGAAATTTTATAATTTAAAACATTCAAATTACATCATTTAAAATAGTACGGAAAATAAAGTTTCATAAAAGGGTTTAGAGTGGTCCCAAATAGTTTTCTGAGTCTTCTATGACCATGCCATTCCCTTCGCCAAGCTCCACCAAAGGTAAGATATGCAGCGAAAATGATTTAACACCTGAGATAAACATGCTAAAAGTCAACACAAAGGTTGAGTGAATTCATAGGTTTAAGTAAAACAGTTGATCACAATATTTCAAGTTTCCAAGAAAGTGGGCTATGTTGTTATAAGCCCGAAAGTTCAGATAATACCATTGCACTAAGGTCATGACACAAAAAGCGTTAACCGGCACCAGTAACCTTAGCGTAAGTCGACAGTAACCGCAAAATTTCATAATCATAATAGTTGCCCCCAAAGTAGGTATCTTGCCAAATACCTAGGTAACTCAATTATAGTACATCACATGCTGACCGACCTTAGTCAACATGACGGGATGGTCAAATCCTATAGGCCTATAAACTATAATCGCGCTCACCCGCAGGTGATTAATGGTTCATGATCGAGGGTCTTGCTTTTGGCAAGGAATGTACCTAATGCTTGTCAGGTGGTTCGCAAAGTGGCTAATGCTTCACTCACAGTACCAGAAAAGTATAAATGTTGTTTTAGCTCAAATAAAGTTTCAGATAGCAGAAAACATAGTTTTCAGTTCAAAGTATAGTTTTCAAACAATTGTGATCATAGTCAAAACAGTAGTATGTATCTCAC
Source organism: Artemisia tridentata subsp. tridentata (assembly GCA_021014915.2). Taxonomy (NCBI): domain Eukaryota; kingdom Viridiplantae; phylum Streptophyta; class Magnoliopsida; order Asterales; family Asteraceae; genus Artemisia; species Artemisia tridentata. The sequence goes on from CP139504.1 coordinate 252,492,515, forward strand.
CCCAAGTAGCTTATAAAACAATTTAAGCAAGTAAAATTGGGGCCATGAACTCACCTCAGTATGCAGCAATGCAAGACATCACAACATCACAACTGGAATCAAGAGTAAAGGCACAACGATGATATCAAAAGTAGAGCACAACGGCATCAAAAGTACAAGCATAACGGTACTGGATCAGCACAACCTAACAAGTAACATGTTTCAGAAATAATACTCAAGTAAGTTATGAAGTAGCGTTCGTTGAATACTTGTGTTATTATAAAAAGGTTTAGTTTTCAATGGCGTTTGAAAGAAAAAGAAAGTTTAAGACTCGTGTGGATATTTTAGAAAAGGGAAATAGCAAAATTCGGCGAATACGAATGAATACACAAGAATATGAGAGAAGAAAGAAAGGAAATACGAAAAGAATATAGAATTACTAACGGGAAAAGAGGACATAAAACAAATAAACAAACAAGCAAACAACAGTAGGTAGTTTCGGTATTTACCCATTTTTCCCAAAATAGTTGATATAATGTCAAATCATATAAGGTTTGAAAATGTTTTCAGAGTATCGGTAAAAGATTAAGTTTTATAAAAGATTTAATGAAATTTTGGCATGATGCGCCCGTTTATAAGACATTTCCAAGTCATATGACTCATTTGAATAATTCAATTATCGCGAAGTTTTATAAGTTATTATTATATATAATTGGACATATTATTCGCGTATATATTAGTTGTTTAGTTTTATCTACCATTTCGTATAGTTTGGGTCCAGATACATTAAATTCTTATGAGTCTAACGTACCCTTCCGTCTCGTGTACCAAAGGGTCCATAATAGTCCAATCAACCAATACCGTAAATCCAATACGTCCAATCCTTGTCCAACAATATATATATATAACATCACCATATTCAAGTTCGAGTCAAATATATCCCATTCGTTATTATTATTATCCCATGTCATTTTAATAACCGAAACACCATATCGATAAACAAAAACTAAATAAATAAACAAACGACTAAAACTAAAATAAAACCCAATGCAAAAATAAGTAAACATTGCCGTGACTCGCCTTGAGTCACGGCTCACTTTACCCGAGCCGATGAGGCTCTCGACCTCACCAAATTCGAGCACAACACAAGCAAGACCAACACTATCCTAATCCTAACTCTAAATAACATCAACAAAATCCACAATCCAAATCCAACTGGAACACAAACAAATCCAAATTCAATCCGAAACAAATTCAAATCCGAACACAACCAACTCCAAACCCTAACCCTAGCCTGAACCAAACCTCATGCCTCACCATGACTCGCCATGAGTCACGGGTTGGCTAGCCGTGGGGCTGCCGAGACCCAAACAAACTAAACGGACCAGAAATTAATACCAAATCCAAATTAAAGTCTCACACATCAATAACAACCTCAAAAATAACCAAAACAATCAAACCATCACCGAGTCAACCGAGTTGACTCGGTGAGTTAACCGAGTCGCGGCCAAAATACATGGATCCACACGAGTTTAGAGTTTTCAAAACCATTTTTATTAATAAAAACTTATATAAATCGGATTTAATAAAATAGACGAATTAGGATTTGTAAAATAAATATAAAAGGGTAATGGGGAAGGTGTGTGAGCGTGTTTACTGAGAAGAAAAGAGGGAGGGGAAGGTAGTAGCGGCGGCTGTGATGCGCAGAAGGTGGCGTGTCACGACCTCAAATGCTCAAGAAATGAAGAGGATAGGCCGATCTATCAATTCGGCAAGAAAAGTAGCTCGCCAAAAAATTTTCCAGTGGCCAGAATTTGGCCGGTGGTGGTGGTGGCCGGACGGTGGGTGATCGCCAGCGAGAGAAGAGAGAGAGGAGAGAGTGTTAGTGAGAGAGTGTGTTTGTGTTTATGATGAACTCAAATAAGTACATTTTATTACCATCATTTATCCTATTTATTTGACTTGTTTTATTATATTATCTGTGAGAATCGATACGTTAATGTTTACTTTTGTAATTCTCAGGTAAAAACAAGTATTATGTGAAACTGAGTGATTTTGGACTAATTATGGAGCAAAACAAGCAAGAAGATAAGAGTCTACTGAAATGTACAAGATCAAGACTATTCCGCTCCAGATACGCCGCATCTTACTTATTACATATGGCGCATCACTATCAAGATTTCACCAGTTTCGATCCAAGACAGCAAGGACATGCGCCGCATCTGAGAATGGAGTTACGCCGCATCTTCTGGCGGTGTACGAATATTCCTGAATATATTAATCTTGGACCCCATGCGAAGTTAAGTCAATGCGCCGCATCTACTTATTAGATGCGCCGCATCTTACCCCAAGACCAGACGAATTTCGAGAGCATATAATATATACGATGGACAAAACAGAAGAAACCCTAGGACGAATTCAGTCGAAGTAGCAGCACAAGACACACCTTGAACGAAGATACAAGAGCTGTAAGAAGGTCCTGCATGTATTTAATTCATTAAGTAGTTTTGTTTTATTGTGTTAGTAAACTTTAATTCATCAGGATTGGTGGCTTGTGTAATGTGACAACGGAAAGATTGCACTCCCTTAAAACTGCTTTCCCATCAATTAAAGTTTATATGTTGATGTCTTTGGTGACTTTTATTAGTGCATTGATAACCTCTGTGTCTAGCTGAGCGTTGATCGGGTCGCCATGCCTCTGCCCTCGCCTATTAATAAGATCGCCTACGCATTCTATCGTCTGTAGAAAAGTAGGAAGAAAGATAAATAGGATAGTCATAAGTAATCATTAAGTGTTTACTCGCCGATAAGATTAGAACCAACGAGAAAGGACTTAATCTCGGTGCGTTGCATCGAACTATACACTTCATATAAAACTAGCAATAAAACAAGTGACAAGCTACTTAACTATCAGGACAGGTCTTCTTATTGTCTCGTGTATTTATCTGTGTACGTGTGTGCTACTCGCTGATTCGTGCCTATTAGTTTAGTGTATTATTTAATTGCAACCAAATCGTGCCAGTCTCTCAGGCTGAAACCCCCTTGCGTTAGAATAGGTTGTATAGCTAATTTAAGATATTAAAATACTGATTAGGATAACTAGATAATACGTTCCACTCTTAGTGATCGACACTCTACTTACCATTATATTCATACTGACCGGGTACACTGCTCGTTAAAGTGTGTGTGTTATTGATAAGTCGGCTAAATATAAATTTAAAACTTGAATACTGCTAAAACCACAACGACATACCGTGGGTATAAATTAGAGCACTCGCACACGTGCATCAAGTTTTTGGCGCCGCTGCCAGGGAGTGAATTGTTATTATCTATTAATTTGATTAGTATTTTAATTAGGTTTTTCTTTTTAATTTTTAATCTAACCGCTAACTCTGTTGTATATTAGGTTAAATCGCATTCATTGTATTATTTTGCATATTTTCTGTTTTTGTGTGTTTAATTTTTGTTTATTTTCGTTTGTTTTTATTTGTTTTTATTTTTCATATTTTCTGCATACTGCTATCGTTGTACTGAGCTTATTCAAACGATACGGCGCATCTATTTTCATAGATACGGCGTATTGCGTTTAATTTTTATAAAATACAACGCGTTTAATTAATTCGATACGACGCATCTTTTCCCCAAGATACGGCGTATCTGTTTTTAATAAGAAATTTTTTTTAAGCGATAACGCGATACGACGCATCTGCTTTTGCAGATACGGCGTATCTATTATTTTAATTAAAAACAGTTTTCGAATTATTAAACAGATACGACGCATCGATTTTTATCGATATGACGTATCTTCTTAATCAAAAATCTTGTATTTTGAAACGTAAGGACGCATTTAATTTTAAATAAATATCGATTTTTGATAATTAAAACTGATACGGCGCATTCTATTTTATAAGCGGCGTATCTATTTTCTGAATAAAGTCTGATTAAATTTTAACGATTATAAGATACGGCGTATCCAACTTTTTGGATACGGCGCATCGTCTGCAGATATCAGTAACTTTAATTTTTCGTATTCCGTTTTTGTTGTTGATTTTCTGATATATTACTTTCTTGAGCATACCCTACTGATGTTTTTGTGTTGATTTCAGGAAGTGCATGACCAGGAGTTCAACTAAGGACTTGATTAGACCTTTCGAAGATCCTGAACGAGCCTTTCATTCGCTTAAAAGGCTTTTCAACACAAAAAGATTTGATATTTCAAGTTCATTCGAGCTTGATTATTTTTTTGAAGAGAAAGAGGAAGAAGAAACAGAAGCAATGGGCGAAAACACAACTATGGAGGAATACATGAACAAAACCCATGCTGATTACACTTCAGGAGTTGCTAGACCAAAGTTTGATGATAAGTCAAAGTTTGAATTGAAGGGTCAGTTTCTCAAGGAACTAAGAGAAAATGCTTTCAGTGGATCAGAACATGAGGATGCTAATGAGCATGTTGAAAAGGTCCTCGAGATTGCGGATTTGTTTACTTCAGAAGGAGTCACTGACGACCAACTCATGCTAAGAATCTTTCCAATCTCGCTAAAAGGAGCTGCTAACAAGTGGCTAAGGAATGAACCTGCTAGTTCAATCACTACATGGGAAGATTTGAAGAGCAAATTCCTGAAGAGATATTGTCCACCTGCTAAGACCGCTAAAAAGATGGAGGCTATTAACAGTTTCAAGCAAGAGCCTGATGAAACTCTTTATCAAGCTTGGGAACGATTTAAAGATTTACTAGTAAAATGTCCTCAACACTATCTAACCCCTATGCAGGAGATAATATTGTTTTATCAAGGATTGGACGTGCCTACTAGACAAATCTTGGATGCTAAGGGAGCTGTGCCTCAAATGAGTGCAGCTAATGCTAGGAAAGCTATCCAAGAAGCTGCTGAATCATTCTCAAAAATGGCATGATGGGACCTCTACTAGATCTAAGAGCAGCACTAATTTTGACGGGTTTGCTGCTATTCAAGCTCAATTGGATAAAATTAGTAGAGAGATGAAGAAGCGTGATGAAAAAGTGTATGCTGCCCAAGTTGGATGTGAAAAATGCGAAGGACCTCTACTACACTAAAGATTGCCCGAACAAGAATGAAAGTGAGACGTTTGAAGAAGCATACTACACACAATTTGGACAACCATTCCGACCTTCAGGAAGATTTAGGGAAGCCACCCCGGGATTATATCAAAAGAACAACCTTAATCCGCTTATCAAGAAAGGAGGCAGACTTTAGATGACACTCTAAAGCAAATTATGGCCGATGCTGCTAAAAGACATGAGGAGAATAATGCTATGATCAAAGAAATCCGAGCTTCAACGGACACTATTACCAGAAATCAAGGAGCTTCGATCAAAGCATTGGAACAACAAATTGGTCAAATGAGCAAAGTTCTTCAAGAAAGGGGATATGGAAGTTTACCTAGCTCAACTGAAACCAACCCAAGAGAACATGTCAAGGCCATAAGCACCACTGAAGAAGTCACTCCTAACATTCCTTTTCCTAGAAGACTGATGAATGGTAATAATGGTGCAAGACCCGAATTTTTCTTTAATTCTTCAAACAATTTAAGGAGACTACTAAAAGAGAAGACAAAGATTGAAGAGGAGATCAAGGCTACAATGAAAGAAGAGAGCTCTGCAACCGACTTAAATACCTTGCCTCATAAAGAAAAAGACCCAGGAAGTTTTACTTTACCTTGTTCAATTAATGATATATCTTTCAATAATGTGTTAGCTGACTTAGGAGCTAGTGTTAGTGTAATGCCCCTTAAGACATTCACTACCCTAGGACTAGGAAAATTAGCACCAACTAAGTTGCTTATTGAATTGGCTGATAAAACGGTAAAACGACCTGAAGGGATTGCTAATAATGTGCTAGTTAAGATTGAGAAGTTTATTTTCCCTGTAGACTTTGTTATATTAGATATGCCCGAGGATGTTAAGATTCCTTTAATCCTTGGAAGACCTTTCTTGTCTACTGCCCATGCTAAGATTGATGAGTTTAAAAGAAAAATCTCATTAAGGGTAGGGAATAATAAACTAGTCTATAAGTGCCAAGATCCTGTTAAAAGCATAATTAGAGGCGTCTATGTGCTAGATTAAGAGAGCGTATGGACCTCGATCTTGAAGCTAGGCTTATGGGAGAAACATTGATTCAAAACAACTCAACTAATCCTAATCATGAGAACTTTGAGGAATTTATTGACCTTAATGTACCCACTGAACTTAGACGCGATATTGTTAATGATTCTGATGACGAGTGGTATGATTGCGTAGTAATTAACAAACGTAGGAGAATAGTTGAGAAAACGAATTTGAATAATGATGTGTTTATTGAACTACCACCTCACCTTGCATATTTGTGCCTATTTAATAATAAGAATTTCCCGTCTATCATTTTGTCATCTCTGCCCGAAAGGGACAGAACTTTATTTATACAGATATTAAAGAAGAACGGCGTGGAAATTAAGGACGAGCAAGGAGTGTTCAATATTACTGAATTGGCGATGAGGGAGCGCGATGTTTCCTCTAGACATTCTAACTATGAAGACTCTGGAATAAAGACAAGTGCTGACCGGGAGACAACCCGGAGAATTTTTACTATTCTGTTCTGTGTCGAGTCAGTCAGGCCCGCAGAGGATACGGCGCATCTCAATCCCTAGATGCGACGCATCTCCTGCACTGGTCATATCTTACTTTATTTTCTGCATTTTTATTTTTAACTTTAAAACTTTTTATCAGTTTATTTTAATGCGGCGCATCCCTGGTTAAGGATGCGACGCATCTTCTATTCTGATTCGTATTTATTCCAGGCTCGATACGGCGTATCTTCTTTCATAAGATACGGCGCATCGACTGACCTGATGATTTTCATTTTAATTTTTATGTTTTATTTTTACTAACTACTAATGTATTATGCAAGTTTGAACCTTTCTTAACTTAGGTGTGTTTAAAGCCTTGGTGGTATTATAGATTCCTTCATTTCCTGTGGATACATCAAATATGAAGCTTAAACGTTCTCATCTACAAGAAAGATGATTTTTGCTCTTATACTAATGGAGGATCATACCGAGCAAATCTCAGGGGAGTTTTTCTGTTCTAATTCTTTTATTTTCCAGTTTTTAACCTTTGATACAAACAACGAGGACGTTGTTTAACTTAAGTGGGGGGGATTGGAGAATTAGAACACTTACTTGTCTTAAACTTTTCAAAAATTATGCTTAAAATGTGCTTAATATATCAAAATTAAAAATTTTTAGCATGTTTTTGTTTAAAGTCTAAGTTGCATAGCTGCACACATGACGTTATTTTCAAAAATTATGATTTTTCAAAATTCACAAATCTATGAGTGTGCCGGTGACTTGTAAACTTTAGAACTTGGCTTGTATACTATTCGAGACCACCATAATAAGTATTATTTTATATAATTGGAATGACTTGTCTAAATTGGTAAATTTCTAGGATTACACCCAAATAGCCTATTATATGTTATGTGATATTAACTAACTACACTGGTTAGTTAACCCCCGTATAAACCCTTTTGTTACTCTCGCTTTTAGAGTAAGATACCCCTAGAAAAACACTCAGAGCCATTCCTTTCGTTTCTTACACCTTTGTTATAATGTTTCGTTACACCCTTACACCTTAGCCTACCCTGTAGATTAAAATCCGTGGTTGGTTAATTGCTTTAGGCAAAGTGTGTTTCCTTACTTACCTGTGTTCGCGTGCGTAATTCATTATCTTTGGTTAGGTCGGAAAATTGCACAATGCAATTGGAGTGAAAGTAAATATTGTATATCTTTGAGTTTATTTTTCGTGTGTTTACTACTTTCACTATTACCATTATTTTTGAAGTTATGAAAAGTATGGAAAAATTATCCAGAGTTATCATTATAGTGATGTGGTGAAATTTTACACATCTATGTTTATGTTTGAAGTTAAAAAAAAAAAAAAAAAAAAAAAAAAAAAAAAAAAAAATCGAAAAAATAAGAAAAGAAAAGGAAAAAAAGAAGAGTTGGATGTTTATTTTAACCAACTTATGTAAAGTTTTGTATTAAGTTGTCGATATCACCACTAGTTGTTGTATATTATATTTATGGATTGAATGGGAGTTGAACGTTATGGGAACGCCAACTAAAGGTTATTCTTTGATTGAGATCTTGTTGAGTATAATTCGTGTCTACCTAAAGCGTGTGTTTCAAGTGTTAAAGCGTGAGTTATTCTATGATACGAGTCTTATTCATGGGATGGTTGGGATAGTGATTAACCACACTTAGGATTTTAATTTATTTGTTTTGTTTATTTTTCATTTTACACCAATTTGTATCTCAAATATTATCCATACCCTATATTATTCTTTATCCAAACCTTTGATTTATTGAGATTAGGGATTTGAGCAATCTTAAGTATCGTAGTCGTGGATTCGGCTATGTATTTATGATTTTGTCACCCTTTTTGATATAATATTATTGGTGAAGATTACTTGGTCCTATCTTTAGCCTATTCGAGTTAAGGATTTGAGCAATTGCAAGTATCGTGTTCGTGGATTCGATCATTATTTGTGATTTTGTCGCCTTTTCTGGAATTTGAGAACGATAGAGATTAAGGAGAATGATTAACCCTTAAACTACAAATCCTTTTTACCGCTTTAGACTTGTTATTCCTTGGCTTTAGTGGGGAGATGTGTATACTTGCCAAGCTTATGATAGAATATTCGTCACGACTGGACAGTTAAACGATTAGATTTGCTTTTATCAAAATATTTTATTTTACTTCTAATTCGTTAAGTGTTTGGTTGTGTGATTATGACAAAAACGAATACATGCTTAAATATAAAAATAAATCCTAATATCTTTTACGATAAATTTTCATAAGATTAATTCTAAGGTTTACTTGGGGACAAGTAAAGTTCAAGTGGGGGGATATTTGATGAACTCAAATAAGTACATTTTATTACCATCGTTTATCCTATTTATTTGACTTGTTTTATTATATTATCTGTGAGAATCGATACGTTAATGTTTACTTTTGTAATTCTCAGGTAAAAACAAGTATTATGTGAAACTGAGCGATTTTGGACTAATTATGGAGCAAAACAAGCAAGAAGATAAGAGTCTACCGAAATGTACAAGATCAAGACTATTCTGCTCCAGATACGCCGCATCTTACTTATTACATACGGCGCATCACTATCAAGATTTCACCAGTTTCGATCCAAGACAGCAACGACATGCGCCGCATCTGAGAATGGAGTTACGCTGCATCTTCTGGTGGTGTACGAATATTCCTGAATATATTAATCTTGGACCCCACGTGAAGTTAAGTCAATGCGCCGCATCTACTTATTAGATGCGCCGCATCTTACCCTCAGACAGAAACTATAAATACCCCAAGACCAGACGAATTTCGAGAGCATATAATATATATGAAGGACGAAACAGAAGAAACCCTAGGACGAATTCAGTCGAAGTAGCAGCACAAGACACACCTTGAACGAAGATACAAGAGCTGTAAGAAGGTCCTGTATGTATTTAATTCATTAAGTAGTTTTGTTTTATTATGTTAGTAAACTTTAATTCATCAGGATTGGTGGCTTGTGTAATGTGACAACGAAAAGGTTGCACTCCCTTAAAACTGCTTTCCCATCAATTAAAGTTTATATGTTGATGTCTTTGGTGACTTTTATTAGTGCATTGATAACCTCTGTGTCTAGCTAAGCGTTGATCGGGTCGCCATGCCTCTGCCCTCGCCTATTTATTAGATCGCCTACGCATTCTATCGTCTGTAGAAAAGTAGGAAGAAAGATAAATAGGATAGTCATAAGTAATCATTAAGGGTTTACTCGCCGATAAGATTAGAACCAACGAGAAAGGACTTAATCTCGGTGCGTTGCATCGAATTATACACTTCGTATAAAACTAGAAATAAAACAAGTGACAAGCTACTTAACTATCAGGACAGGTCTTCTTATTGTCTCGTGTATTTATCTTTGTACGTGTGTGCTACTCGCTGATTCATGCCTATTAGTTTAGTTTATTATTTAATTGCAACCAAATCGTGCCAGTCTCTCAGGCTGAAACCCCCTTGCGTTAGAATAGGTTGTATAGCTAATTTAAGATATTAAAATACTGATTAGGATAACTAGATAATACGTTCCACTCTTAGTGATCGACACTCTACTTACCATTATATTCATACTGACCGGGTACACTGCTCGTTAAAGTGTGTGTGTTATTGATAAGTCGGCTAAATATAAATTTAAAACTTGAATACTGCTAAAACCACAACGACATACCGTGGGTATAAATTAGAGCACTCGCACACGCACATCAGTTTATAATGAATTAAATAATAATTTAGGGGTTTATATATTTTTGAAGATGGACTAGACGTAAAAATTTGAAAGTGAGGGGTATGAAATATAAATATGGGGCGGAGGGGCCATTCCTGCCAAATTGGCTAATCTTTTGCAATAAATACTTCGGGACCTATTCGACGTACCAAACGAACTCGAAATTCTGCGAAACTTGCGCCATTGTTCACGAAATAATTTTTCCAACGAAACGAGTATAAATATGTTATACTTTCAAAAACCAATAAATTTGGCAAATACGATTCACTTCGAGTTTTCTAGGTTGTGCCGGCTTGATAAGGGAATAACGCTCACGTTAAACAAGATTTTCATAGTTTTTCAAACCCAAACAAGTTCAAGGAAGTTCAAAAGCTAAAGAAAATGAGAAGCAAGTGTTTTGGCTCGTAAAATAGGTTTAGGAAATTTACCGGGTGTTACACTTTTCACGCTCTTTCAAATCTTGTGCTGTTTTTGTCCATTTTGTCTTTCTTTTTGTCCTTTTCTCATATCCGTTACCTGCACATACACAAACACAAAAACAAGCATATATTTGACATTTATGATACATTTTTGGTCTTTTGAGTCTGTTTTTTATATATATAAAAGGTATGTGAAAACACACATACCAGTTAGTGAGTTTGAAGTATAAGGATGAGGCTGAGAATACTTGGATTCTTGCGTACAATAAGCCTTTTTCGAGATGAAGCAAACTGATTCATAAGTGAGATAGAAGTAGTTACTGAGTTTTTGATTGAATATTATGAAAGTGGTGCCATGGTCCAGGTTAGATGGTGAGTGATTTTCAAGTTTGGTAATATTATGGTACATGGTGCATGTTACTTCGCATGACATTCTAAATATGGAAGCTGAACGTTCAAGGTCAAGTTTATGTGAAAGCTTGTGTAGACATTAAGGGTTTCTTGAATGCTTTGATTTGTCAAGGTTAATTGAATAAGGGGAAGAAGCTTCAAGGTTCGATTTTCTGCCCAGAATTATGAGACAAGTAATAAAGTACATTGATTGGTTTTGAATTTATGAGAGATGTCGAATAACACACACAGAAATTTGGTTTTGGTTAAAATGTTCTTCAACGTTTAAAAGGATCGTATTTGTTTTAATTGGATTAGTTGATTACGGAGATGATTATTTATCACTTATTTGAAGTTGAAGTGGAGTTTCACAAATACGTGTTCTTATCATATCTTAAACGGCTCACAACGTTTAAAGATAATTTTTTGTGCTTATAACGTTGTGACGAAGACTTGTCAAATCTAGCAATTGGGATTTGCTATCACTTAAAGGACTTACATTGTAGTGCTCAGTGTCTGATTGAAGATGAGGATTTTTTCAAGGGGTTGCGATCTACTTATACTTTTGGTGTTCGTATAAGTTCAAAGTCACGTGGATAGTACAAGACATAAGACATAAGACATAAGTTTGAGTTGTTCTACTTTATCATCAAGTTCATTATACTTAGTTTTCTTCAACAGTAATCATTACAAAAAGCCTACAGAATTGGAGATTCATGAAATGTTTAAAACATGGATTTCAGGGGAAGCATATTATAGAGTGTTTAATCATTTACATGCATCATTTGAGGGGAAGGTTTTTACTACTGTAAGTCGTTATTACTACTGATAGTTTAAGTTTCTATTGTCCTAAATTCATTTTTAGTGCGGAAAACTTAATGGTGGGTAATTTGAGACATTGAAAGGCTGGATTAGAAGTGTGATATTGGTTTGTGGTTGTCAAAATCAAAGTTGCATCTACTTAGTATTCCCTAGTGGATAATGACAAAAAGCGGAAGAAGAAGTACATAGAAGTTTTGCAACTTGAAGATCCTTGGTGGTACAACATGTTATGTAAGTTCACGAGTTGAGCTTAAGGGGAAGATTGTTTCATTCATGGAAGATCTAGAAGAATGTTTCTGGAGATCGTTTAGATCTCGAGATTGGTTAGATCTCATCTAGGGATAACAATAACAAAGACGGAATATTCAATTAAAGAATCAATTGTTATTGAACAAGGTTTTTCATCATTATCTTCTATGATACATGACTACTACAATAAGCCCCAATACTACCTGATCAAGTGTAGTATGGTTACTAATCTAACAGGAATCATAAGATCCTTGAGGCTTAACAAATACAAACTACCCTAGGCGTTTACAAGAACAACCATATGCCCAGGCACACACACACTTCTGCGTGCAACCTAAAAATATGATGTTGCATCATAGATTTCGAATAATGTCTAGGAAAACATAATCTAGCCTATATACGTCTTTATATTGATCATGATGTAGTACTTGGTAGTTTGTGTATGTTATCTTATAGAAACGGTTTATCAAACATTTTTAGTTTATATATCTCGTACTACCGTTCGGGCCATCATAATTCAGAAGTCATGTAGTAAACGTTCGAGGAGCTAGGACACTTTAATTCATCAATCCAGCAACTCATCGATTCGTTTACCTAAATGAAACCCCTCACATGAAGCTCCCTAGTTTTGTAGTGTTCGATATGGAAAATCATGTTTTGCTTGTTTGATTTCGTGATGTAAAAGTCAAAATGATCATATGGTTTGCAAACATAAGTTATAAAGTTGTTTCGTTTATGATTAGGAAATCACATTGATTATTACAAGTTATCGTCGTGAACTATATCACAAGTGTTTAAAAGTCTACAAGTTTATAAATTATAAAGTTGGTTTTTTATAGGTGAAATACACTATTTCGAGAGTCAAATAAAGTTAGGAAAATTTATTTTTGAATAAAGATTGTTACTTTATAAAGTTTATTATGTTTAGTAAGTAATTTAGTCTTGGAAATAAAATGGTTCCTAATTACTTGTTTTGTGAAAACCAAATTTAGACGTCGAAACTGTTTTTACAATTTGTGGTAGACAACTGCCTTTGTTTTGCGTTTTCAGGGCGAGATCTTTCGCGGTAGATGGAAAACATCATTCCGGACAACTTTCGTGTTTTAATTATTTTGATGAATCGGACACGAAGGGCCTCGAAAAATTACCTCAGGTCGTATTTAGCAAGGTTTTGACAGTTTCAGTTTTTCGGTTATGTTAACTTCTTTTGATCATAACTTTTGACTCGTGTGTCCGTTTTGAGTGATTCAAATTGCTACATTTTCTTTGTAAAAATCCTATTTAACAGTAAATAATTGCCCAAGGTCATAAGTATTTAGTTTGGTCGTTTTTCATAGCATAAAATCACTAGTTTCACTTGTTTACTCACATAAGTTAACATATAAGTGTAAGCTTGATTTCTAAGGATTTATACATCATGTGATCAATATAACTAGACATATATAGTATGAATTAAACATGTAAACGGTATTGATCAAGAAGGTGAGCTAGGATTTCTTACAACATTTGGCTTTCAAAAGAAAGGAACAACAAGGATTAGGACTTGGGATTTAGAGCAATCTTCACACTTGTAAAAGACTTCTACACTCTTGCGATCTTGCAAGACTTGTAATGAGACTTTGGTTACTTGAGTCGATTTAAAATCAAGAGAAATCACCAAGGTTTGTAATAACTTGATATGGAGAGCACTTTGTAGCTTCAATTCTTGAAGTAAAGATCAAAATGAAATGTGTTTGTGTTTGTTTGTGTGTGGCGTCAAAAAGAAAAGAAAGCAAGGGCTTTTATAGCCTCTTGAAGAGGTTATGAACATGATGACTCACAAGATTACTAGTTAAGTTAAGTATATGTGTAATGATCTTAGATAGGATTGAACCTAAGATCAACAAATGTCCTCATGAGTCATTATGGTGTAAGAAAACTTCAATCAGGTAACTTCCTCTTATGTTCGGGTGGTAAAAAGATATTTACTTAGTAACTTAGGGATTAAGAAAGGATTATAAAGAGAACATGTGTTATGCTAGGTATCACAAAGGCATAATGTCTTGGTGATTCATCCTTTTACACGTCCAAACAAGGAGGAAGGGGAGGGAAATGAGGTGGAAGTAAGAAAAACTTAAGTGTTTTCTTGTTTAGTGTAGATTTGTTGTGTATAAGTTGATTCCGGGAATTATTTATAAAATAATTAAATCACAAAAATTAAAATCGGAAGAGGTAAAAATATAGAATTCATGAAAGTATCGAAATTCGTAAATATACTATAACTTAGTATATTAAATGAAATATATGATTAACGGACGTATTAACATTGCTAAAATCTAGAATTGTAGGTTCGGGATTACGTAAAATGATAATCGTACAATGTTTTCATAGAGGAAAAAAATGTAGCTTGTAAAGTATTTACGAAATGAATTATTTAAATGATGTAATTACTTGAATTGTGATGTCAAAATTTGAGAAAGATTACACATTCGGCCACTGCTTGCTTGAGAACTTGATTTCTAGCCATCTCAGGCGACGTTTATTGGGCTTTTGGCCTTGTGAGCCGGCAATATTCATATGGGTTTTAGTTATTTAGGCTAAAACTCCTACACGCTATCAGTATGAAAATAAATACACTTAGACAACTACGTATTAATAGATGTTTCGAAAGATGTATAATATTAATCAATATTATCATAATGAAAATTTTTAGTAAAACTCAGCCTGTATGAAGTATTATCACTGGTATATCTATTTTTATAATAAAAGAACAAACAAAAACAAAAGTTGAGCAAATATTCTAATTTTATTAATTAAATTATATTATTACATCATCCATTGCAAACTAGATAAGTTCAACCCTTCATAAAAGAATTGAAACACCTTTAAAGCTTTTCACCTCTTATGGATAGACACATATCCCGAAAGCTGCATCAAGAAACAAAAATCAGTATTAATCAAACTTTATGATATGTGTTAGAGTACAAGAAATTGACCAACGCATACATGTTATGTGCAAATGAAGTTAATGAACCAAGATCCATAATAAAAGCAACTTACAAGGGTCGACCGTTGTAGACATAGCGTAACTTTGATCACATACGTTGTTAACTCGATAATCAAGATCAATAGCGTAAGATCCATGGTTCATATAACTGTTAGGGTCATAACACGAACCACCTGGCAAGATCTCCTTACAGTCGAGTCTATCACACACATCGTCAAGAACTTGTTGCAACTTCGAGTCTGGAGTTTCGATTTGAGAGACACACCAACTTTTATCCTATTTAATAATCATTACAGTAAAAAGATAAATTGAGTTAATCAAACATATGCAAGTATGTAACACTTAGTACTTGTAATGAAAGATGTTCGTTGTAAGCATTCACTCGTGAATCGCAAAGTTTAATATTACCTGGGCATAAATGGAGCACATGCTTAAACATAATAAAATAACAATAAAATACAAAGCAAGTACTACTTTTGCCATGATTATTGATTATGTGAAAAGAAAAAAAAAACTGTAAACATTATTTTTTTTTTTAATTGGTTTTATAATGCGAAGAGGTTGTGAATTTTGAAATCTTTCAATTAAATGGATGTATTTTCTATTAATGTGGAAGTAAGAACACTTAATGTATTAACATTAATGTGGAAGTAAGAACAAATAAATGTTATGGTAATCGGAATCATGAAACATAGCATTTATATTCCCCTTATCCATATGTTAACACTAAAATCATCATGTTTTTGTTGCCAAAAGAATATCTAAAGAATTAATATGTACTTATAACGTAAAAAATTTATTAGTAATGAGTGGTTATAACTTATACTACCTCCGTCCCAAAATAAATGTCCAGTTTGACTTTTTAGAGTCAAACTGGTTCAACTTTGACATTAACTATTTTAGTGGGTGTTATATAATATTTGATGCAAAATATATAAATTTATTGAGTTTTATGTGTATTTTTCGATGGTATAATTTTTTATCAAGTATTATATAACACAAAAATAAAAAATTAAGGTCAAAGTTGAACTAGTTTGACTCTTAAAAGTCAAACTGAACACTTATTTTGGGACGGAGGGAGTAAGTACTAATTGCAAAAATGTAAAATCTAACTAAACTGTCAAAAACTTTCTATATTTTTGTAGTTTCATAGTGAAAACAAAAAATATTGTGATATTAAGCTTGTTGTGATCGCATTTCCATAATTTTCTCATTGAATTGGTAACCTTTGTTTCATAATTATGTCAAAATTCATTAACGTAAAATTTAATTTAAGATGATAGTTGTATTGTTGTATTTGTTTTTGTTAACAAAGGCTAAAACTAAAAATCAAAAAAAGAAAAAAGTCTACAAAAAACTGATTTATGTTTTAAACATATGAAATAAATATAGAAAATATATATAAATAAACATAGCATTTAGGATGGGAGATGTGGGCTTGAGATTATTGGGCCATTAAGTATGTTTAAAAAAATGTTTAAAATTATAATATCAAATTTTAGAAATATATCAAACAGGTTACCACTTGCTGAATCCCAATATTTTTAGCACAACTAATAAAATATTAAATTGAATAAAAATATTATTAGAGTTTATAAGCAGCATTTTGTAGTTCATAATTGTATATATACTATAACTAGAGATACACGTTATAGCGGGTGAAAAAATATTTCTTACATAATTATCATAATATTGCCAATAATATAAATATAAATTAGTTTAATTTATAAAATGAATACGACTTTAATAAACATTTTTCCATAGCACTATTAATATAAGTAGTATTAATGATATATTATACTATATAACATTCATTGAAGTGGTTTGTGGAGCCGACACTATTCCAAAGCCGCCGACTTAGAGATCCGCTTGAGGGGGAGATTGTCTTGGGTGCACTTTGGAGCCGTGGCTCGAGCCGACACTGTTCACATGCCGAGCAGAGCCGAGCCGTCAGCTCAAAGGGATTGAAAAATAGATTAGTGGGCTATGCACTTACCTATCGCTTGATTGCTGGGTTTATGTTCATGTTATACACCTGTTCTCTACTAGAACGATGACCGGTTTCAAATTTTTGATCCCAGTTGAGCACTTAATCGAATCCTTTAGCTTGTAAAGGTTAAGTAATATTGAATAGATCCAATACAACTTATGTAGAAACTGTCTTTGATTGTATTCAAGTTTATGCGGAATGTAAACTTTAATCTTAAGGAGAACTTAACAAACAATATCAAACAAATCACTTCAATATTATTAATACTACGAATACACTAAAGTATTAGGGTTTACAACCTTTAAGTTTTCTAAATAATCGCGTATCTATCTCTATGCCCTAGGACCTCCTTTTATAGACTAAGGAGTCCTAGTCGGCTTACAATTGCTTGTTATACAAGATAAATCTTAAAAGAATCTTTTCTATATTTATCTAACCGACTATACATGTTTATCTCATAAGGAGTACTAACTATACACTCTAGCAGTCTTAACTCTAATTTTAGCAGCATAAACTCTTCAGCAGTAGTAAGTTTGTACTAGCAGTACTAACTTTTCTTCTAGGAGCACTAAACACTTAGAGTATTTTTCTTCAAGTTCATCAGCAGTTGTAACTCTGAAAGTAGTTGTAACTCTGAACTAGCAGTCGTAACTTGTTGTCTAGCAGTAGTAACCAATTAGTATATTTTCTTGAACATTTTCACCAACACTAGCAGTAGTAAAATACACAAGCAGTTGTAACCTTTAGTACTAGCAGCAACAATGACTTAGAGCAATTTCCATCAGCAGTCTTAACCAAACAAGCAGCAGCAGCTCTAAAACCTAACACAAAAGGTTCGTTGCATGTTGCACACCTGTTTTTCATTATTAATAATGGAACTATTTACAAGAACATTTTCCAGTTCATTTGTTTGGTCCGTGTTTTCTCTCTCGAAAAACATATACGGCTAGGTTTCATTTGAGATAGCGGTGATTGGCTAGGGTTTCAGTGTTTCAATAAACGAGAGGATTCATTGCCGTTTGATTCGTTAATGTAGGGTATTTCGGGGTTTTTTTCATTCTTTTTTTATTTTTTTTATTTTTGAATCTGTTTTTGACTATTGTTGTTTTGTTATTGTATTTTTGCTAAATTAGCTTACTTTTGTGCTTAACTTAACTATTGTACTTTCGTCAATGGTAGGTTAGTTGCATGCAATGGGATTGACAGTCGTGAATATAATCTAGTAATGTGGGTGTTTTGTTAGTATTTTCATTATTTAAGGTGTTTTCTCTCGCTGTAAGAGCTAGTTTTTCTTCTAGCAGCACTAAACACTTAGAGTATTTTTCTTCAAGTTCATCAGCAATTGTAACTTTGAAAGCAGTAGTAACCACTTAGTGTATTTTCTTGAACATCTTCAGCAACACTGGCAGTGGTAAAATACACAAGCAGTTGTAACTTTTAGTACTAGCAGCAACAATGACTTAGAGCAATTTCCATCAGCAGTCTTAACCAAACAAGCAGCAGCAGCTCTAAAACTCAACAATCCTTCCCTAAACTTGATATTTTCTCCCAAAATCATCAAGTTTCTATCTAAGCTTGAACAAACACTAAGAGGATGATCCCAAATAATTAATTTTATTTCTTGTAATTGGGTCCTAAATACTTTTCCATCTTCTTGAGCAATTGATAAGCCATTTCATCATAAGGATACTGAAGTTGAAGTCTTCTCTTCCCATACAGCATCTGATGTAAAATATCCTTATAGAAATGTAAAAGATAGTCCTTTTCTACAAGCATGTAGATTATTAGCCTATGTACAGCCAAATAATGAACTCCACAACTCTGATAAATCTTCCATTCTAGAACTGTATTGTGTCTTAGACTTCTCCTTACTTCATCCTCATGATGTGGTTCAAACATCACTTTCAAGCAATCCCAGATGACTCTATCATAGATTTGTTCTGGTCTGTCATAACCAAACTTTTCTTTATATAGCCTCCATAAAGTCACTATATCTTCTCTGTCAAAGTGATGAACCATTTGTATAAAACTCACAAATCTCACAGATGAACCATCATACCTCTTGATATCCCAATATGTTGTTTTCCCATGTAATACTGTCTTGAAATTAACAACTGGTCGTTTGACACTTAGAGGCTCTACATCCATGGCTTCTCCTCCAGGTACTAATGGAAGTTCTGTGTGAGCTTGCATCTTTTCTACATCATCATCAGCTTGCTCAGTCTGCTCTTGCTCTTTGCTCTGCTCTTGCTTTGCTTTATGCTCAGACTTCTTCTTTTTACTGCTATTCTTTTCCAACTTGTCACCTACTCTCTCAGAACTTGTGCTTTCTTCCTTCCTTTCCTCAATGTCCTTCACCACCTCGGTATTCACAAAGCTTTCAATCTTTCTTTTGGCAATATTGTATAATTCTTCAATTCTGCTATCATCCAACTGTGATAACTTCTTTTGTTGCCAATTATCCATGTTCTTCAAATATGCACACATGAAAGATCTTCTTTGTGCTTTAGTAGGTGGCTTGTTCTTCTTGGCTGCTAATCTTTGTGCTGCATAGAACTTTTTCTTTCATCAATAAGTTCTTTTAACATCCTAGCTCTTTCTTTAATTGAATACTGATCTTGCTCTTCTTGTTGAAGTTTCTGAGCAAGCTCCTAATCAGCATCAACTTGAGCTCTTTCTTCATCCCATGCAGCAATCAATTCTGCATTTTTAGCATCCCTCTCTGCAGCAATTCTTCTCTTTTCCAAAAATTTTCTATTCTCTTCTTCAAACGCTTTTTCCAAGTTCTCTGCAACCACAGCATCAAGTTGCAGTTGCTTTTCTTTGGATAGTGGTTTCTCCACAGGCTATTCAATAAGTATTCCTTTGCCTTTGCCTTTGCCTTTGCCTTTGCCTTTGACCTGTGAATTTGATTGTGTAGCTTGTGGTTTAGAAGATGGTTCTAGTATTACAACACCTTTGCTTATTGGCTTGGATGTCTTCAGTTTTGTTAGTACATGAGCCAATTCATCTGTAGGATCGAGTACTTCGAGCTAGATTGAGCTTGGTTAAACAAGAACCTCTGTATGGAATACAAGTGTTTATGCGGAAACTAAACAACAAGTATAATAAAGAAGAACGCTATAAAGGACAATGATCCTCTATGGATCAGACTATGAACTAAGATTTGTGTTATTGAATATTGCGTTCGTCAAAAAGTATATTAAACATATGGACGGGATGTTTCTTTTATATCAATAAGAAACCCTAACCCTAACCCGTCTTACAAGAAAACGTGTGAAGAGATAAAGATCAATCTCTTCTAAAAATAAATCTAACAACCATACTAAACATACGGATAACAAACAATAACTATCCGCAGCAATCAACCCTATCGGCAGAAACAAATCAATACTATCGGCAGGAACCAACCGCAGCAGCAATGCAACACTATCGGCAGGAACCAGCTTCACTATCGGCAGCAATGAGAAACTCCTTATTTCTCATATCCCAACAATCCTCCCATCACTGAGAAACTCTTATTTCCTAGAGATCCTAACAATCCTCCCCTAATCTTGAGGTTGACTAGGTTAACCTGCAAGATTCCAATGTGATAGAGCTTTAACTTCTCAGGCTTGAGGACTGCGACTTAGCAGCAGCAAAAAGTAGTAACCAGCAGCAACATCCATAACCTGCAAGATTCCAACTTCTATAGCATCCAGCAGCAACTTCAATAGTTCAGCAGGAATAAGAAATCTTCCTCAAAATATGTATACTGATCACCATTACATTCACTTAAACTTGGCTGCTACTTTTGACAACATGTACATCAAATCACTTAAGTTTCATACTATTCTCATCACATCCAGGTGTGTTAACTCCTGTGAGAGGTGAATCATTGAAAATTAATGGATTTGATGTCTCTTTACCAATAGCCAACACTACTGGAGTAGCCAATGTTTAGATGTGTTAAATCATGGCACATTGATAACCATCTGATTTATGAGCAAATCAGCAACTATAAACGGATTTGACTTGTCTTTACCTGTAGCCGTTTGCTCAGGACTAGCCAATTCTTTGGTTTCAACTGAACCTTGGTGAATTGAATACCAAATATGGATACCAAGTGTCTTTACCACAAACCAAACTTTTGTGGACTAGCCAATCCTTTGGATCCCATAGAGGGTTACATCCATGGTGAATTGAGAACCATTTTCAACTCTCTGGAATGAACCATGGGTGAGTTGAAGTACCCTATAGCTTTGAGCAAGCTATTACAGCTATCAACGGATTTGATTATCACACCAGAGCCGTACCCTCATGGTGAGTCAACTCTTTCTTGTCTGCAAGACATGGTGAGTTGAGCACCATTTATTGTGCAGGTGTAAACACCAACACTGTACCTGCAAGGTGTTGCTCAAAACCAACTTATTAGCACACAAAATATACAATTTTTTTTTTTTTTTTTTTTTTTTAACTAAGAAAAAGAAATCAGAAACACACCAAAAGAAAAGAAAGAAAATAAGAAAAGAAACCAAAAGAAAGAAAGAAAAATGTACAACAACAACAAGAAACATCCTCCCCTTGAGCTTCATCCTCCCCTTAAGCTCAGTAGCTAGGGATTTACCATCCCAATATGGACCACCAAATGTTTAAACCTTGGTCCATCAAAAGCCTTGGTTAGCAAATCAGCCACATTATCATCTGTGTGAATCTTGACCACCTGAATAAGATGCTTCTCATAAGCATCTCTTATGAAATGGTGTCGAATCTTAATATGCTTTGTCCTTTGATAATAAACAGGATTCTTAACAATACACATAGTACTTTGATTATCAATAAAGATCTTAGTGTTCATGAAGTTGAACCCATAATCCAACAGTTGATTTTGCATCTAAAGAACCTGTCCACAGCAACTAGCAACAGCAACATACTCTGCCTCAGTAGAAGATGTAGCCACTATAGTCTGCTTCTTGCACTGCCAAGAAACCAACCTCTGACCCAGAAACTGACAACCTCCAGTAGTAGACTTCCTATCAAAGTTAGCCCCAGCATAATCACTGTCACTATAGGCTTCCAACACAAAAGGAGAGTCTTTGGGATACCAAAGTCCCATTTTGGGCTGTCCTTTTAAATACTTAAAGATTCTCTTGACTGCATTAAGGTTAGAAGTCAATGGTGTAACCTGATGTCTAGCACATGCACCAACAGCAAACATGATATCAGGTCTTGAAGCTTTCAAATACATGAGTGAACCAATCATGGACCTATATAGATGAACATTAACAGCAGCATCAGGTTCATTATTGGACTTAGGCTTTGGAGGTTCAAAAGGAGTTGCAGCAATCTTCACATTCTCCATATCAAACTTTTTAAGCATGTCATAAACATACTTCTCCTGACAAATAAAGATCCCATCTGGTTTCTGCTTAACCTGAAGACCCAAGAAGAAAGTCATTTCACCCATAGCACTCATCTCAAATTCACTTTTCATCAATTCTTCAAACTCCCTGCACCAGGCTTCATTAGTGGAACCAAAGATGATATCATCTACATAAACTTGTACCAGAATGATATCTTTGAAGTTCTTTTGATAAAAAGAGTTTTATCAATAGCCCCTCTTCTGTAACCATGTTTCAGTAAAAAGGCTGATAACCTTGCATACCAAGCCCTTGGTGCTTGATGAAGACCATAAAGTGCTTTAACCACTTTGTAAACCAAATTAGGTTTCTGAGGATCCACAAATCCCTGTGGTTGAGTAACATAAACTTCTTCCTCAATCCTTCCATACAAAAATGCACTCTTCACATCCATCTGATATATACTACAAACCTCATAAAGGAAGCAAAAGCCAAGAAAAATCTGATAGCTTCAACTCTTGCCACTGGTGCAAACACCTCATCATAATCAATCCCCTCCTCTTGTCTATGACCCTGAGCTACCAACCTAGCTTTATTTCGAACCACAATTCCCCTAGCATCCCTTTTATTCTTTAGAATCCATTTAGTTCCAATAGCATGCTTTCCAGCAGGCAAAGGAACCAACATCCATACTTTCTGATTCTGGAACTGCTGCATTTCTTCTTGCATAGCCTCAACCCAATCTTCATTAGCAAGAGCTTGAGCTATATTAGTTGGTTCAACTTGAGATAAGAAACAAGCATACAGACAATGTAAATAATCAGTATGATTGCTCCTCAACTGATCCTGTATATAACTGAGAAAAGCAGATTCTCCAAACTTAGGTTGATGCAATTTACTTCTTGTCTGAACAGGGGAATTAAGATCTCCAAGAATCAAAGACTGAGGATGAACAGTATTGATCCTCTTGGTAACAATGGGATTGACATCAATGGAGGATGCCTGATTAGTAATTGAGGGGTTGAAGTCATCATCATATGAGGAAGAAGTGAAAATGCCTGTTCTAGATTGATGATGAGGATCTTCCAGCTTATCTTTTGAAGAGACTGAATTTCCAAGATCAGAAGGGATTGGAAATCTTTCAGGGGAGTTATCAATACCCAAAGTGTCAACAGATGGAGAAGACACAAGAACATCAGCAGGAATAGAGACATCAGCAGAAACAGAAATACCACTAGTCGAATTCAGTTGCCTTCTAACTTCAGCTTCAGCCTTTCTCAAAATCTCCTCTGTCTCTTTAGAAAACCCAGAACCAAACATCTCAGCAGCTCTCTTGGCATTAAACTCTTGTCTTTGAAGCCTAGCAAGATCTTCTGCAAAACTAGAATCACCTCCAGCCATAGCAGAAGAATCTTTGAGCTTTGAACCTGAAATGTTGTTAGAAGGAAAAGAAGGAACAACTATAGGTCGTTCATCACTCTCTGCATCAGAATCATCATCCGAGGTACCTGCATTGTTAGTTTGAGAAACATTTGTACCAACAGATAGATTTGATTTAAATCTATTATAACCTAAGGTGTCAGTTAGATAATCCAGATCAAAGTACCACTCTGGACCAGCACCCTGCAAATTAGGTTTATCTTCAAGATATCTTAAGTTGAGAGTTTCTTCTATTTTCTTAGAAGACAGATTATAAACCCTATAAGCTTTACTATGAGCAGAATATCCAATAATAAAACCTTCATCAGCCTTCCCATCAAACTTGCCTAGGTAATCACTAGTGTTCAAAATAGTGACATGACATCCAAAAGGCTTAAGGTAACTAATGTTTGGAACCTTCCCAGACAAAAGTTCATAAGGTGTTTTATTATGAGGACTAGTAATAGATACCCTATTCAACACATAACAAGCAGTGCATACTGCTTTAGTCCAAAACATAGTAGGCATCTTAGATTCAGCTAACATAGTCCTAGCTGCTTCTATCAGGGTCCTATTTTTCCTTTCTGCAACCCCATTTTGTTGTGGAGTTCTAGCATTACTATAGTCCCTTTTTATCCCCTTACTCCCACAGAGTTCAATAAGATTAGAATTCTTAAACTCTGTGCCATTATCACACCTTATCGACTTAACCTTTTTACTTAGCTGATTTTCTATTAAGGCAATAAAATCCCTAAGAACTGGATAAGTTTCATCTTTAGTACCCAAAAAGAAAGTCCATGAAAACCTGCTAAAATCATCTGTAACTACCAGGCAGTAGTTCTTATGGTCAATACTTCTGATAGAAGTAGGACCAAAAAGATCCATATGAAGAAGCTGCAAAGGCTCAGAGATGTTGCTCACAGCAGTTATAGCCTTGTATGAAGCTTTGTGCTGCTTTCCTTTGTTGCAGGCAACACAATTGTGCTCATTAGAGAAGATCTTCAAAGGAAGCCCTTTAACCAAACCATTCTTAGCCAGCTTGTTAATGGTCTTGAAATTTACATGGGCCATTCTTCTGTGCCATTTATTAGATTCATCCACAGATGCTTTTGCTACCAGACAAGCAAGTGAACCCTCAGGCTGAACATCACTAAGATTGAAGCTATAAAGATTGTAAGTCCTAGGAACTTTAAGTTCAACCTGACTTTCATCAGGCAACTTGAAGTCTTTGGACAGCACAAAACAATCATTCTCAGTGAAGAGAACACTGTTCTTCTTGTCACAGATTTGAGAGACAGAGAACAAATTGAAGTCTTGGAGTTCCTTCACATAAAGCACATCTTCAAAGTCCATCTTGGCAGTTTTGATAGTTCCCTTCCAAGAAATTATTCCATCTCCTCCTCCAAAAGTCACAGTACCTCCATTCAAAGGTACAAAGTCATGCAATCTTTCCAAATTCCTTGTCATACTCCTGGAACATCCACTGTCAACAATTCCAACATCTTTGCTTCTAAAAGGAAAATCCTGAGAAAAAGAATACATATACAACATTAGATACAAGAGATACTCAAGCCATTGCTGACTTGAGCCTGCCTAGTGGATCAATAAGAATTAAACCCTGGAGATTGATGAGATCCACCATTGATCTTGGACCCCATTTTCATATGTTGATTATTGATTTTCCAAGAACAACCTGCTGAGGACTTAACAACAGTTTTCCATCTTGCCCCTCCCTTGTACATTGTGTCAAAACAAACAGGTCTCATATCATTTTGAAAGTAAGTACTAGTAGGTCTGCTGAAAGGTCTAGCAATATTGCTTCTCCAACCAGCAGGATTGATCCTCCCGGCAGGAACAGGATAAGCAGCAGGAACAGGCTTATCGGCAGGAATGAACTTTTCAGCAGCAACAGGCTTACCAGCAGAAACTGGCTTGCCAGAAGCAACTGAAGTTCTCCTTGCTGCTTGAGGAATATAAGGGGGAATATCATTAACATTTTTCCATACAGACCTATTTTTACAAGCATATACACCCATCTGTTTTTCATAATAGTCACAATCTTTGATAAGATGATCATAACTACGACACACAAAGCAAGCTTTCTTTCTAGGGGATTTTTTCTTAACAATAACTTTCTCATTGCAAACAGAATTATTCAAACCAACACATGAAACAAAATTATTCTTAACAGAATTAAAACCACAACCATAATTGTTTGAAACAGAACCACAACTAGAATTGTTTGAAACAGAACCACAACTAGAAACATAATTGTTTTTAGCACTATCAAAAGAAATATCTTCAAATGTAGCTGTCTTTGAGTGAGATTCATCAGTAGCTACTTCTGAGGAGAGATCTTCTGACTTTATTGAAGCTGACTTGTCACTTGATCCACATGTGGCATAGTCATTAGTCTTGATTTCTGAAGATTTGTCACTGTAAGAACAAGAGACAAATTCATTAGAGTCAAAATCAAGATTAGGCAAGTCCTTTGCCTGTTTGCCATAGATCATTTGTGAATCATCAAAGTCAACAAAAGGATTAGCAGGTTTAAATGTTCTAGTTATGGGTGGAGGAACATCATTCATTCCTCCCTCCTTCACATACTTTACAGGCTTTCTATAATCTACAGGTTCCGGGTTAAAAACACTATACTCATTAGGGTCATAATACTGATTTGGCCCTACCAGGTCACCGAACCCTAAACCTCTTTTAGTTTTTGAAGACATAGAACTATCAATAAGCCTGTGAAGGTTTGTGGATGACTCTTTCCACTTATCAAATCTAGCCAAGGTATTATCTAGCTTAGACTTTAGCTCTTGATTTTCTAACACTACCTTAGCTTTTTCCCTTTCAGAATGTTTAAACTCATTAGTGGCATTTTTTAAATCTCTTTCTAACACCTTTATTTTTACTTCATAAGCAGACTGTTGTTGTTGATACCAGACCTTTTGTTGTTCTAATGTTTTAACAGCCTTTTTATGAGCCTTAAGTTGAATAAAGTTATCCTTATTTTCACTTTCTATATCATCAAATTCCTGTTTCAACTTAGCATATTTAGATTTACAACCAAATGGACAGTTTTGTACCTGAGATGGATGACCCATCATTCCAAACTGACCAGCCACTTGTTTCTTCTCACCATATCCAGCTATCAACCCAAAGACCTTATCTGCTTCACTTGCAATCGTCTTCTCATGATGCTCCTAGTTCACCATCGAATCCACAGATACCAAAGCCTTGGGGTCCTCTGAATCCAGCTCTTGAATTTTGAAAGAAGAATATCGTACTTTGTCATCTACCTTCTTATCTGTACATTCCTTGGCAAAATGTCCTGTTTGAGAACATTTATAGCACCTCACCTTCCTTCTGTCAAACCTGGCAGATTCCTGTCCATCAAAGTTGACCCTTCTTCCTGCCTTCTTTTCAAACCTATCCAATTTCAACGATATCATAGCCACTTGCCATCTTAAGTCCATCTCTTCTAGATCCAATTCATCAACCTGATTGAAATCGTCATACACAATCTTCTGCTGTGGTGTACTCTCAGCAACAAATGAATGAAGCACATCCACTACAAGATTATCAGATCTAGTCTGAGCTTTTGGTGTGACAGGTGAGTAGGAGATTGATGATACTGATGGTGTTGGACTGTTTCCATATGATGTTTTGTTAGGACCAGAGTTACTAACAAAAGCAGTATGGGTTGGAGTATGAGGTGTATAGGTGGAATACCATTTGATATCAATTTCAAGGGTTTTCAGCTTGTTGTACAATCATCAAAGCTTTATATAATTCCAGTCCTCCTTTGGCCTTGAGTGTTATGGAAACCTGAGACCATGATGGTGGCAAAGCCCTCAGAAACTTTGTGTTGCAGTCTTCATCATCCGGCCTAGCTTTCAACTGGTTGAGTTGGCTCAGGATCTTGTGGAATCTGTCATACCCTTTGTGAATCCCCTCAGCCTCAGAGATCTTGAATTCCTGAAATTCTTGCTTGAGCATAGACCTTCTCATCTTTCTAGATTCATCATTCCCTCCAAATCTGGCTTTTACAGCATGCCAGATCTTTCTAGCATCATCCAAGTGATGAAAATCACTCATATGATCTTCTGTAATAGCTTGAAGTAGAAGGGTTCTTGCCTTGGTTTCCCTTTGAACAGCAAGGTGTTCTTCTGCAGTAACAGGTGGCTCTATATAGATATTGCCATCATTATCCCTTCCAGTATTCTTCTTACTATTTCCCCTAAGAATCACATTCCACAGATTGTAATCAGTGTTCGTGATCCAATATTCCATTCTCATAGCCCAGACTTCATACTCATCTTTCTTCAGATATGGGAATTTAGCATTGTTGGTGGACATGGTGGTGACGATTTGTGTTTGGACTTGTGATGTTTCAGGTTTGGGTTGG
Source organism: Artemisia tridentata subsp. tridentata (assembly GCA_021014915.2). Classification (NCBI taxonomy): domain Eukaryota; kingdom Viridiplantae; phylum Streptophyta; class Magnoliopsida; order Asterales; family Asteraceae; genus Artemisia; species Artemisia tridentata. The sequence continues at coordinate 252,520,871 of CP139504.1, forward strand.
TGTTCTTCAGGGTTAATGACATTGTTTTGTGGGATTTCGTCTTCCATTGAAAGAGGGTTGTGAGATATGAAATCGAACTTCTTCTTCTTTATCAGAGATCCTTACCAAGCTCTGATACCACTTGTAGAATCGAGTACTTCGAGCTAGATTGAGCTTGGTTAAACAAGAACCTCTGTATGGAATACAAGTGTTTATGCGGAAACTAAACAACAAGTATAATAAAGAAGAAAGCTATAAAGGACAATGATCCTCTATGGATCAGACTATGAACTAAGATTTGTGTTATTGAATATTGCGTTCGTCAAAAAGTATATTAAACATATGGACGGGATGTTTCTTTTATATCAATAAGAAACCCTAACCCTAACCCGTCTTACAAGAAAACGTGTGAAGAGATAAAGATCAATCTCTTCTAAAAATAAATCTAACAACCATACTAAACATACGGATAACAAACAATAACTATCCACAGCAATCAACCCTATCGGCAGAAACAAAACAATACTATCGGCAGGAGCCAACCGCAGCAGCAATGCAACACTATCGGCAGGAACCAGCTTCACTATCGGCAGCAATGAGAAACTCCTTATTTCTCATATTCCAACAATCCTCCCATCACTGAGAAACTCTTATTTCCCAGAGATCCTAACATCATCAGCAGTAGTATCCTCTGGTGTAGCAGCACTATCTTTTGTACTAGCAGCAGTAAGTTGCTCACTAGCAGCAGTAAGTTCTTGACTAGCAGCACTATCCACCTTAGCCATATAGCTATCAATCACCACCACTTTCCCTTGGTTTTCAGCAATCACAAATACCATCTCTTCACTCTTTGCACCAGCACCCTCAACGTCTTTAGCCTCCCCTGAAGCTTTTTTATCATTCCTCCGCTATTTAGGAGCATCCTTTTGAGCTTCAGAAGATCTAACTTTTTGAGTTGTGCCCACCTTATGTTCTCCTTTAAGCTTTGGAGTTCTTGATCTCTTGATGCCTTTTAATTATCTAACCCTTCTCTTCAAAGCCTTGATTTCACCACCTTGAGCTTTGATTACACCACTCTGAGAAGCAGCTAGATTTTGTAGATCAATAACCTGTTTAGACAGTTTGGTACAAGTGTCCATCAATTCGTTGAGAAGTTCAATTCTATCCTCACCACTTCGGCTTGTGTTACCTAGCCCGAGAGGTGGATCATTGGAAATATTAAGCTCAGCCTCAACCCTAGGTTGAGCATCTGAACCCCCCGTATTTTCCAGGTGACTGGGTCCTTCACCTGAATCAGTTCTATGAGGACCTGACTCATTAGAAGTTGTCTTGGCTTGGGTCTTATTGATGTTACCACTGGCATGTGCTGCTTCTAAGCTAGTCACAGTAGTGGCAGCCCTTACCAACATGTCACTCTCCACACCAGTGACAGCCTCATCTGCAACATTGGGAATAGAACCACTAGCCTGAGGTAGCTCAGTGTTCTTTGTGTGAGCCATACATTTATATGTCTTTTTGGTTGGTTGTAAGGATGTTGCCAAAAGTGTGGGTGTGTGATGGGAAACAGCTAGGATTGCTGAACCTTCACCCTGAGTTTGTGGAGCAAGTTCCAACATTGTGGGAAACAATGGTGTAACTGCCCCAAAAAAATCTTTTCCATCCCTCCTCATATTAGAATAAACCTTTTTAGTAAGAGAGGGAGTGGGATGAACTCTTTTATGACTTTTCTAATTTACAAACTAGTTGTCCAAAAAGAGTTGCAAAAACCTTGGATAGATAAAATATTTACATGAAGAACTATCCAAGTTCTTAACCAAACTATCAAAAATTAATTTAGAAAAATTAAAATCTTTGATCATTTTCAGCCAAACAAATTATAGCTGATGCTAAATTACTACTAAATTCGTTCCACCCAGTTCTCTTTGGACTTAGACACACTACGACAGTACGGATTAAGAATTTCCACTGATGAGAGAAGTTTCATTTGTAAAATTTTAAAGCATCAGTTTTTCTCTCATATCCCATCTGTGAAAGTTTTTCAAAAATTGTAGCATTTAGAAGATTCTCAACTCCATTAGCATCTCCCAGAAGAACATCTCTTCTAATAGATGCCTCTATAATTAGAAGCTGCTGCCCATCTAGAAGGGCATGAATTTGTACTTCCCAATTATGAGTTTAGACCTTAGAAGACGACCAAAACTGTATAATATTTGAAATATATAGAGTAGGTTTTACTATTAAAGCAAACTGAATATAGCTTGCATTAAGGAAATCAATGATTTCAGTAAAATCAACAGACTCATTGGATTTTTCTAAAAAGGCAACATTAATGTGTGGTTCGGTAAAAGTTAGGTGCGATATGATGATTTGATTTTGGGGGTTTTTTGATTTGACGATTAAAACTTAATTAGGGCTTGGATAAGAGTGAATTTTGTGCGCGTGAAGCTGATTGTGTGACGCAATTAGGGATTTATACCCTTTAAGTAAAAAGTTACAAAAACATACCCTGCACTTTCAACCCTAGCAGCAGAAACCTAGCAGCACTACGTTTATGCTTAGCAGCACTAACTTTTAACAAAAACAATTTGCCCAACAGTACTTTCCCAATTTCTTTAAAAAATAATACTGCACTCAATTATTTTGAATGGATTAAGTATAAAGGAAGACACTTAATCTTTTTCGGTTGCATTTAACCTCTGGTTGTGTGAGAACCATTAATATCGGTATAAATATTGCCTGTGATCATATAGACTCATTAAAAGAGCCTTCTTGACATGGTTTCCAGCTCGTGGCAGGTGTTGCCTCTAACACAAATGCATTAGATTCACTTTTGCTCGCTGTTCTCAATACCAGATGTCCTTAGACTAACACATTATACTAATGAATAGTATAAAATGGTAAAGAGTGAGTTAGTGCAGTCACTATCTGACTAACTATGCCATCAATTCATGTTCAAAATAGATTGATTTAAAGAAAATACTTTAAAGAACTTCCTAACTCAGGTGTAAACCTTTGTCAAGAGATTCCCAAATATATTCTATCATTAATCAGATATACCACAGCAAACAAATTACCACATTGCTTTTCACACACCATCAATACCAATCATATTGCTTGCTTAACCTGTAAATGTTAGTCCAAAACCAAGAAAAACACAAGCAGTAGCATTTCACCCAATGTAATTATACTCAGTAGTTGTTTAGAAAAACTAGCAGCATTAACTAGCAGTTCTAAATATAACCAGCAGTTCTAAGTATAGTAGCAGTATTAACACAGAAGTTTGAAGTACACTAGCAATACAAAGTATACTTAGCAGCAGAAACAATTTATTGATCTAATAACAGTACTAATCCTTTCAAAACTTTACAAAAACACAAAGAGATAAGAATTTTCAAAGATTTATCATTCCAATACTGACAACCAAAAATTGAAATCTACCCACATCAAAAGCTTCTGTGAGCAAATCTGCAACATTATTATCTGTATGAATTTTAACTATTTGAATTAACTTTTTTTCATAACAATTTCTTATAAAATGATGTCTTATCTCTATATGTTTTATTTTTTAGTGATAAACAAGATTTTTAATAATGCACATAGTACTGCTATTATCAATATATATTTTTGTATGCATAAAATTGTACCCATAATCCAGCAATTGATTCTGAATCCAGAGCACTTGTCCACAACAACTTGAAGCAGCCACATACTCAGCTTTAGTTGTGGAATTTGCAACCACATATTATTTCTTGCACTGCCATGAAATCAACCTGCACCCCAAAAACTGACACCCTCCTGATGTTGATTTTCTATCCAAGCTAGCTCCAACATAGTCACTATCAGTGTATGCTACCAAGTCAAAAGGTGAATCTTTTGGATACCAAAGGCCTAATTTGGGTTGACCTTTCAAGTATCTAAAAATTCTCTTCACAGCATTAAGATGTGAAACTTTTGGTGTAACTTGATATGTTGCATAGGCACACACTGCAAACATAATGTCAGGTCTGAAGCTGTAAGATACATCAATGAGCCAATCATTGATCTATATAAATGAACATCAACTTTTTCACCATCTTCATCTTTGAGCAAGGGCTTGGATGTTTCCATACTTGTCTTTGCAGGCTTCACATCAGTAAATCCAAACTTCTTCTAAATTTCAGCCACATACTTATCTTGACTAATAAATATGCCATCCTCCTTTTGCTTAACTTGTAACCCTAAGAAGAATGTAAGTTCACCCATTGAACTCATGTGAAATCTTTCATGCATAACCTTTTCAAATTCAATACATAAAGCATTGTTTGTTGATCCAAAGATGATATCATCAACATAAACTTGTACTAACAAGATATCATCTTTGTGCCTTTTGATAAACAAAGTTCTATCAATCTTCCCTCTACTAAAACCATTATTTAAATGACTTAATTACTTGAATTGTGATGTCAAAATTTGAGAAAGGTTATACATTCGGCCACTGCTTGCTTGAGAACTTGATTTCTAGCCATCTCAGGCAACGCTTATTGGGCTTTTGGCCTTGTGAGCCGGCAATAGTCATATTGGTTTTAGTTATTTAGGCTAAAACTCCTACACGCTATCAGTATGAAAACAAATACACTTAGACAACTACGTATTAATAGATGATTTGAAAGAAGCTAAATATTAATCAATATTATCATAATGAAAATTTTTAGTAAAACTCGAGCCTGTATGAAGTATTATCACTGGTATATCTATTTTTATAATAAAAGAACAAACAAAAACAAAAGTTGGGCAAATATTCTAATTTTATTAATTAAATTATATTATTACATCATCCATTGCAAACTAGATAAGTTCAACCCTTCATAAAAGAATTGAAACACCTTTAAAGCTTTTCACCTCTTATGGATAGACACATATCCCGAAAGCTGCATCAAGAAACAAAAATCAGTATTAATCAAACTTTATGATATGTGTTAGAGTACAAGAAATTGACCAACGCATACATGTTATGTGCAAATGAAGTTAATGAGCCAAGATCCATAATAAAAGCAACTTACAAGGGTCGACCGTTGTAGACATAGCGTAACTTTGATCACATACGTTGTTAACTCGATAATCAAGATCAATAGCGTAAGATCCATGGTTCATATAACTGTCAGGGTCATAACACGAACCACCTGGCAAGATCTCCTTACAGTCGAGTCTATCACACACATCGTCAAGAACTTGTTGCAACTTCGAGTCTGGAGTTTGGCTTTGAGAGACACACCAACTTTTATCCTATTTAATAATCATTACAGAAAAAAGATAAATTGAGTTAATCAAACATATGCAAGTATGTAACACTTAGTACTTGTAACGAAAGATGTTCGTTGTAAGCATTCACTCGTGAATCGCAAAGTTTAATATTACCTGGGCATAAATGGAGCACATGCTTAAACATAATAAAATAACAATAAAACACAAAGAAAGTACTACTTTTGCCATGATTATTGATTATGTGAAAAGAAAAAAAAAACTGTAAACATTATTTGTTTTTTAATTGGTTTTATAATGCGAAGAGGTTGTGAATTTTGAAATCTTTCAATTAAATGGATGTATTTTCTATTAATGTGGAAGTAAGAACACTTAATGTATTAACATTAATGTGGAAGTAAGAACAAATAAATGTTATGGTAATCGGAATCATGAAACATAGCATTTATATTACCCTTATCCATATGTTAACACTAAAATCATCACGTTTTTGTTGCCAAAAGAATATCTAAAAAATTAATATGTACTTATAACGTAATAATACTTGGAACCAATTTATTAGTAATGAGTGGTTATAACTTATACTACCTCCGTCCCAAAATAAATGTCCAGTTTGACTTTTTAGAGTCAAACTGGTTCAACTTTGACATTAACTATTTTTGTGGGTGTTATATAATATTTGATGCTAAATATATAAATTTATTGGGTTTTAAGTGTATTTTACGATGGTATAATTTTTCATCAAGTATTATATAACACAAAAATAAAAAATTAAGGTCAAAGTTGAACCAGTTTGACTCTTAAAAGTCAAACTGAACACTTATTTTGGGACGGAGGGAGTACGTACTAACTGCAAAAATGTAAAATCTAACTAAACTGTCAAAAACTTTCTATATTTTTGTAGTTTCATAGTGAAAACAAAAAATATTGTGATATTAAGCTTGTTGTGATCGCATTTCCATAATTTTCTCATTGAATTGGTAACCTTTCTTTCATAATTATGTCAAAATTCATTAACGTAAAATTTCATTTAAGATGATAGTTGTATTGTTGTATTTGTTTTTGTTAACAAAGGCTAAAATTAAAAATCAAAAAAAGAAAAAAGTCTACAAAAAACTGATTTATGTTTTAAACATATGAAATAAATATAGAAAATATATATAAATAAACATAGCATTTAGGATGGGGGATGTGGGCTTGAGATTATTGGGCCATTAAGTATGTTTAAAAAAATATTTAAATTTATAATATCAAATTGTAGAAATATATATATTTTTAACACAACTAATAAAATATACACGTTATAGCGGGTGAAAAAACATTTATTACATAATTATCATAATATTGCCAATAATATAAATATAAATTAGTTTAATTTATAAAATGAATACGACTTTAATAAACATTTTTCCATAGCACTATTAATATAATAGTATTAATGACATATTATACTATATAACATTCATTGAAGTGGTTTGTGGAGCCGACACTATTCCGAAGCCGCCGACTTAGAGATCGGCTTGAGGGGGAATTTGTCTTGGGTGCACTTTAGAGCCGTGGCTCGAGCCGACACTGTTCACATGCTGAGCCGTCGGCTCAAAGGGATTGAAAAATAGATTAGTGGGCTATGCACTTACCTATCGCTTGATTGTTGGGTTTATGTGCATGTTATACACCTGTTCTCTACTAGAACGATGACCGGTTTCAAATTATTGATCCCAGTTGAGCACTTAATCGAATCCTTTAGCTTGTAAAGGTTAAGTAATATTGAATAGATCCAATACAACCTATGTAGAAACTGTCTTTGATTGTATTAAAGTTTATGTGGAATCTAAATTTTAATCTTAAGAAGAACTTAACAAACAATATCAAATAAATCACTTCAATATTATTAATAATACGAATACTCAAAAGTATTAGGGTTTACAACCTTTAAGTTTTCTAAAGAATCGCGTATGTATCTCTATGCCCTAGGACCTCCTTTTATAGACTAAGGGGTCCTAGTCGGCTTACAATTGCTTGCTATACAATATAAATCTTAAAAGAATCTTTTCTATATTTATCTAACCGACTATACATGTTTATCTCATAAGGAGTACTAACTATACACTCTATCAGTCTTAACTCTAATTTTAGCAGCATAAACTCTTCAGCAGTAGTAAGTTTATACTAGCAGTACTAACTTTTCTTCTAGCAGCACTAAACACTTAGAGTATTTTTCTTCAAGTTCATCGCCAGTTGTAACTCTGAAAGCAGTTGTAACTCTAAACTAGCAGTCGTAACTTGTTGTCTAGCAGTAGTAACCACTTGGTATATTTTCTTGAACATTTTCAGCAACACTAGCAGTAGTAAAATACACAAGCAATTGTAACCTTTAGTACTAGGAGCAACAATGACTTAGAGCAATTTCCATCAGCAGTCTTAACCAAACAAGCAGCAGCAGCTCTAAAACCCAACACAAAAGGTTCGTTGCATGTTGCACACCTGTTTTTCATTATTAATAATGGAACTATTTACAATAATATTTTCCAGTTCATTTGTTTGGTCCCTGTTTTCTCTCTCGAAAAACATATACGGCCGGGTTTAATTTGAGACAGCGGTGATTGGCTAGGGTTTTAGTATTTCAATAAATGAGAGATTTCATTTCCTTTTGATTCGTTAATGTAGGGTATTTCGGGGTTTTTTTCATTCTTTTTTTATTTTTTTGATTTTTGAATCTGTTTTCGACTATTGTTGTTTGGTTATTGTATTTGTGCTTAATTAGCTTACTTTTGTGCTTAACTTAACTATTGTGCTTTCGTCAATGGCAGGTTAGTTGCATGCAATGGGATTGACAGTCGTGACTATAATCTAGTAATGTGTGTGTTTTGTTAGTATTTTCATTATTTAAGGTGTTTTCTCTCGCTGTAAGAGCTGGTTTTTCTTCTAGCAAAACTAAACACTTAGAGTATTTTTCTTCAAGTTCATCAGTAGTTGTAACTTTGAAAGCAGTTGTAACTCTGGACTATGAGTTGTAACTTGTAGCAGTAGTAACCACTTAGTGTATTTTCTTGAACATCTTCAGCAACACTAGCAGTAGTAAAATACACAAGCAGTTGTAACCTTTAGTACTAGCAGCAACAATGATTTAGAGCAATTTCCATCAGCAGTCTTAACCAAACAAGCAGCAACAACTCTAAAACCCAACAATCCTCCCCTAAACTTGATATTTTCTCCCAAAATCATCAAGTTTCTATCTAAGCTTGAACAAACACCAAGTGGATGATCCCAAACAATTAATTCTATTTCTTGTCCTTGGGTCCTAAATACTTTTCCATCTTCTTGAGCAACTGATAAGCCATGTCATCATAAGGATACTGAAGTTGAAGTCTTCTCTTCCCATACAGCATCTGATGTAAAATATCCTTATAGAAATCTAAAGGATAGTCCGTTTCTACAAGCATGTAGATTATTAGCCCATGGACAGCCAAAGAATGAACTCTACAACTCTGATAAATCTTCCATTCTAGAAATGTGTTGTGTCTTAGACTTCTCCGTACTTCATCCTCATGATGTGGTTCAAACATCACTTTCAAGAAATCCCAGATGAATCTATCATAGATTTGTTCTGGTCTGTCATAACAAAACTTTTCTTTGTATAGCCTCCATAAAGTCTCTATATCTTCTCTGTCAAAGTGATGAACCATTTGTATAAAACTCACAAATCTCACAGATGAACCATCATACCTCTTGATATCCTAATATGTTGTTTTCCCATGTAATCCTGACTTGAAATCAACGACTGGTCGTTTAACACTTAGAGGCTCTACATCCATGGCTTCTCCTCCAGGTACTAATGGAAGTTATGTGTGAGCTTGCATCTTTTCACATCATCATCAGCTTGCTTAGTCTGCTCTTGCTCTTTGCTCTGCTCTTGCTTTGCTTTATGCTCAGACTTCTTTTTTTTACTGTTCTTCTTTTCCAACTTGTCACCTGCTCTCTCAGAACTTGTGCTTTCTTCCTTCCTTTCCTCAATGCCCTTCACCACCTCAGTATTCACAACGCTTTCAATCTTTCTTTTGGCAATATTGTATAACTCTTCAATTCTGCTATCATCCAACTGTGATAACTTCTTTTGTTGCCAATTATCCATCTTCTTCAAATATGCACACATGAAAGATCTTCTTTGTGCTTTAGTGGGTGGCTTGTTCTTCTTGGCTACTAATCTTTGTGCTGCATAGAACTCTTTTCTTTCATCAATAAGTTCTTTTAACATCCTAGCTCTTTCTTTAATTGAATACTAATTTTGCTCTTCTTGTTGAAGTTTCTGAGCAAGCTTCTAATCAGCATCAACTTGAGCTCTTTCTTCATCCCATGCAGCAATCAATTCTGCATTTTTAGCATCCTTCTCTGCAGCAATTCGTTTCTTTTCCAAAAATTTTCTATTTTCTTCTTCAAATGCTTTTGCCAAGTTCTCTGCAGCCACAGCATCAAGTTGCAGTTGCTTTTCTTTGGATAGTGGTTTCTCGACAGGCTATTCAATAAATATTCCTTTGCCTTTGCCTTTGACCTGTGAAGTTGATTGTGTAGCTTGTGGTTTAGAAGATGGTTCTAGTATTACAACACCTTTGCTTATTGGCTTAGATGTCTTCAGTTTTGTTAGTACATGAGCCAATTCATCAGCAGTAGTAACCTCTGGTGTAGCAGTACTATCTTTTGTACTAGCAGCAGTAAGTTGCTCACTAACAGCAGTAAGTTCTTGACCAGCAGCACTATCCACCTTAGCCAAATAGCTATCAATCACCACCACTTTCCCTTGGTTGTCAACAATCACAAATACCATCTCTTCACTCTTTGCATCAGCTCCCTTAACGTCTTTAGCCTCCCTTGAAGTTTGCTATCATTCCTCCCCTATTTAGGAGCATCCTTTTGAGCTTCAGAAGATCTAACTTTTTGAGTTGTGCCCACTTTATGTTCTCCTTTAAGCTTTTGAGTTCTTGATCTCTTGATGCCTTTTAATTATCTAACCCTTCTCTTTAAAGCCTTGATTTCACCACCTTGAGCTTTGATTACACAACCTTGAGAAGTAGCTAGGTTTTGTAGATCAATAACCTGTTTAGACAGTTTGGTACAAGTGCCCATCAATTCATTGAGAAGTTCAATTCTATCCTCACCACTTCGGCTTGTGTTACCTAGCCCGAGAGGTGGATCATTGGAAATATTAAGCTCAGCCTCAACCCTAGGTTGAGCATCTAAACCCGCCGTATTTTCCAGGTGACTGGGTCCTTCACCTGAATCAGTTCTATGAGGACCTGACTCATTAGAAGTTGTCTTGGCTTGGGTCTTATTGATGTTACCACTTGCATGTGCTGCTTCTAAGCTAGTCACAGTAGTGACAGCCCTTACCAACATGTCACTCTCCACACCAGTGACAGCCTCATCTGCAACATTGGGAATAGAATCACTAGGCTGAGGTAGCTCAGTCTTCTTTGTGTGAGCCCTACGTTTATATTTCTTTTTGGTTGGTTGTAAGGATATTGCCAAAAGTGTGGGTGTGTGATGGGTAACAGCTGGGATTGCTGAGCCTTCACCCTGAGTTTGTGGAGAAAGTTCCAACATTTTGGGAAACAATGGTGTAACTGTCCCAGAAAAATCTTTTCCATCCCTCCTCATATTAGAATAAACCTTTTTAGTAAGAGAGGGAGTGAGATAAACTCTTTTATGACTTTTCTTATTTTCAAACTAGTTTTCCAAAAAGAGTTGCAAAAACCTTGGATTGATAAAATATTTACATGAAGAACTGTCCAAGTTCTTAACTAAACTATCAAAAATTAATTTAGAAAAATTAAAATCTTTGATCATTTTCAGCCAAACAAATTATAGCAGATGCTAAATTACTACTAAATTCGTTCCACCTAGTGATCTTTGGACTTAGACACACTACGACAGTACAGATTAAGAATTTCCACTGATGAGAGAAGTTTCATTTGTAAAATTTTAAAGCATCAATTTTTCTCTCATATCCCATCAGTGAAAGTTTTTCAAAAATTGTAGCATTTGGAAGATTCTCAACTCTATTAGCATCTCCCAGAAGAAGATCTCTTCTAATAGATGCCTCTATAATAAGGAGCTGTTGCCCATCTACAAGGGCATGAATTTGTACTTCCCCATTATGAGTTTTGACCTTAGAAGACGACCAAAACTGTATAATGTTTGAAATATATAGAGTAGGTTTTACTGTTAAAGCAAACTGAATATAGCTTGCATTAAGGAAATCAATGATTTCAGTAAAATCTACAGACTCATTGGATTTTTCTAAAAAGGCAACATTATTGTGTGGTTTGGTAAAACTTAGGAGCGACATGATGATTTGATTTTGGGGGTTTTTCGATTTGACAATTAAAACTTAATTAGTGCTTGGATAAGAGTGAATTTTGTGCGCGTGAAACTGATTGTGTGACGCAATTGGGGATTTATACCCTTTAATTAAAAAGTTACACAAACATACCCTGCACTTTCAACCCTAGCAGCAGAAACCTAATAGCACTAAGTTTATGCTTAGCATCACTAACTTTTAACAAAAACAATTTGCCCAACAGTACTTTCCCAATTTCTTTAAAAAATAATATTGCATTCAATTATTTTGAATGGATTAAGTATAAAGGAAGACACTTAATCTTTTTCTGTTGCAATTAACCTCTGGTTGTGTGAGAACCATTAATATCAGTATAAATACTGCCTGTGATCAGATAGACTCATTAAAAGAGCCTTCTTGACAGGGTTTCCAACTCGTGGCAGGTGTTGCCTCTAACACAAATGCATTAGATTCACTTTTGCTCGCTGTTCTGAATACCAGATGTCCTTAGACTAACACATTATACTAATGAATAGTATAAAATGGTAAAGAGTGAGTTAGTGCAGTTACTATCTGACTAAATATGCCATCAATTCATGTTCAAAATAGATTGATTTAAAGAAAAGACATTAAAGAACTTCCTAACTCAGGTGTAAACCTTTGTCAAGAGATTCCCAAATCTATTCTATCATTAATCAAATGCACCACAACAAACAAATTACCACATTGCTTTTCACACACCATCAATACCAATCATATTGCTTGCTTAACCTGTTAACGTTAGTCCAAAACCAAGAAAAACAGAAGCAGTAACATTTCACCCCATCTAATTATACTCAGTAGTTGTTTAGAAAAACTAGCAGCATTAACTAGCAATTCTTAATATAACCAGCAGTTCTAAGTATAGTAGCAGTATTAACATAGCAGTTTTAAGTACACTTGCAATACTAAGTATACTTAGCAGCAGAAACAATTTATTGATCTAATAACAGTACTAATCCTTTCAAAACTTTACAAAAACACAAAGAGATAAGAATTTTCAAAGATTTATCATTCCAATACTGACAACTAAAAATTGAAATCTACCCACATCAAAAGCTTCTGTGAGCAAATCTGCAACATTATTATCAGTATGAATTTTAACAATTTGAATTAACTTTTTTTCATAACAATCTCTTATAAAATGATGTCTTATCTCAATATGTTTTGTTTTTTAGTGATAAACAAGATTTTTAATAATGCACATAGTACTGCTATTATCAATATATATTTTTGTATGCATAAAATTGTACCCATAATCCATCAATTGATTCTGAATCCAGAGCACTTGTCCACAGCAACTTGAAGCAGCCACATACTCAGCTTTAGTTGTGGAATTTGCAACCGTAGATTATTTCTTGCACTGCCATGAAATCAACCAGCACCCTAAAAACTGACACCCTCCTGTTGTTGATTTTCTATCCAAGCTAGCTCCAGCATAATCACTATCAGTGTATGCTACCAAGTCAAAAGGTGAATCTTTTGGATACCAAAGACCTAATTTGCGTTGACCTTTCAAGTATCTAAAAATTCTCTTCACAGCATTAAGATGTGAAACTTTTGGTGTAACTTGATATGTTGCACAGGCACACACTGCAAACATAATGTTAGGTCTAAAGCTGTAAGATACATCAATGAGCCAATCATTGATCTATATAAATGAACATCAACTTCTTCACCATCTTCATCTTTGAGCAAGGGATTGGATGTTTCCCTACTTGTCTTTGCAGGCTTCACATCAGTAAATCTAAACTTCTTCTAAATTTTGACAACATACTTATCTTGACTAATAAATATGCCATCCTCCTTTTGCTTAACTTGTAACCCTAAGAAGAATGTAAGTTCACCCATTGAACTCATGTGAAATCTTTCATGCATAAGCTTTTCTAATTCAATACATAAAGCCTTGTTTGTTGATCCAAAGATGATATCATCAACATAAACTTGTACTAACAAGATATCATCTTTGTGCCTTTTGATAAACAAAGTTTTATCAATCTTCCCTCTACCAAAACAATTATTCAAGAAGTATGTTAACAATGTGTCATACCAAGCTCTGGGAGTTTGATGTAAACCATATAGTGCTTTCTCCACCTTGTAAACCTTGTCAGGAAAGTTATGATCTTCAAAACCAGGTGGTTGTGAGACATAAACTTCTTCTTCAGTAGTCCCATATAGAAAAGCACTTTTCACATCCATTTGATACACTACAAAATATTTGTATGAAGCATAGGCCAAGAATATTCTTATAGCTTCAATTCTTGCAATTGGAGAAAATACTTCATCATAATCAATACCTTCTTCTTGTGTATATCCTTGAGCTACTAACCTTGCCTTGTTTCTAATCACAATTCCTCTTTCATCCTTTTTGCATCTAAAAACCCACTTGGTACCAATTGCCCTCTTACCATTAGAAAAATCCGCAAATGTCCAAACTTCTAGAAGTTTGAATTGTAGAAGCTCTTCTTGCATAGCTTCCACCCAGCTTGGATCTTGTAATGCCTTGTGAGCATTCTTGGGTTCTATTTGTGATAGAAAACATGCAAACAAACAGTTTTGAAGGTCTTTGTGACAGTTTCTTTGATGAAGGGATCTAGCAAAGAAACCTTGTTCCTCCAAATCTTTTATCATTTTTCTTGTTTGAACAGCAGATTTTGGCTCTCCAATGATTTGTTGCTTAGGATGATTCTTGTGAACTCTTGTAGTTGGAATAGGACTGACAAGTACTACATCTTCCATATTGGTTAAGTCAGCCTCTGCACCAAGTACATCATCATCAGTATTAGGATAGATTTCTTCCAATTCAGGCATGTCTGGATCATCTGGATAGTCATCATCTTCAAAAGATATGCCTTCCTTGTCAGAAACATTAACACATGGCTTAGTAGTATTAACAAAATTAGTATTGCAAGTGTGAATTTCATCATTGGCAGCTTTAACACTTGGCTTAGCAGTATTAACAGTGTTAGTAGCATGTTAATATCATCTGATACATCATCCTTTTCTTGTTCATCAGTCTGCTTTTCTTCATTAACCTCTTTATCATTATTAGAAGATTTGAAACCATCTTCTTTATCATCTTTTGGATCTTCAGCAAAATCATCTTCTTATGAGCTCTTTGACTCTTAGGTTGAGAAGGGTGGATCAGCAGTCCAAATAGGCAGCAAAATATAATCTTTGTCAGGTCTTGTTTCCTTATCAGCTTGACCTGCGTCATTACTAACTTTTGTACCTGCAAAATATTAGACTATGTACCTGCAACAACTGGCTCATAATTCATAGTCTTGGTTAGTGAATCAATATCAAAAAGCCAGTTTGGTCCACTCCCTGCAACATTAGGAGTACTCTCACTAAACCTAACATGCAAGTTCTCTTCCACTTTCCTGGTCCTACTATTGAATACTCTAAAAGCTTTGGTATTCATTGAGTATCCAACAAAGAATCCTTCATCAGCCTTGCCAACAAACTTGTCTAAGTGATCTATGGTATTCAAGATAGTAACAGGACACCCAAATGATCTTAAAAAATCTAGCAATGGTTTTCTACCATGTAAAAGTTCATAAGGGGTCTTGTTATGAGGCTTAACTACTTTACCTCTATTCTGCACATAACAAGCAGTATTAACTGCTTCAGCCCAAAAAGTAGTAGGTAATTTAGAATCAGCTAACATTGTTCTAGCAGCCTCAATAAGTGTCCTATTCCTCCTCTCAGCAACTCCATTTTGTTGAGGAGTTCTAGAATCAGCTAACATTGTTCTAGAATCAGCTAACACTATACCGTCTCTCAATACCTTTCATCTCATAAAACTGGTTCGTATCCCTATTCTTGAACTTAGTTCAATTGTCACATCTTATCACTTTAACCTTATGGTTAACTAGGTTTTTTACCTTGGTTATGAAAGCCTTAAGAATGCTACTAGTTTCTTTCTTAGTTGCTAAAAAGAAAACCCAAGTAAATCTACTATAGTCATAGTGACAACTAGGCAATACATCTTTTTCATTAAACTCTTTACAAATCTTGGTCCAAATAAATCCATGTGTAACATATGTAAAGGCTGACTTATAGAGTTCACTACTTTGGTCTTACAAGAAGCTCTATGATGTTTTCCCTTATGACAAGCAACACAGATTTCAGTATTTTCAAAAAATTTTGAAGGTAAACCTCTTACAAGGTTTCCCCATAACCAATTTATTCATTGTTTTGAAATTTAAATGTCCAAGTCTTCTATGCCAAAGCTTAGATTCATCTGATGTGGCCTTTGCAAAGAGACAAGTCAAACCTCCATTGGGAACCATATTCTTTAAATAAACATTGTATATGTTTTCTGTTCTAGGAACTTCAAGTAGAACATGACTTTCTTCAGTCAACTTAAAGTCAGGAGACAAGACAAAACATTCAGTATCAGTAAAAAGGACACTGTTCTTTTTGTCACACATTTGTGAGACACTAAAGAGATTAAACTTAAACTCTTTGACAAAATACACATTATCAAAATCTAATTTACCAGTTTTTATTGTACCTTTGTTAGTGATTTTCCCTCCTTTGGGATTACTCCCAAAAGCAACATATCCTCCATCAATTCAGGTATAGGAGGTACATACTTTCCTGTTATTGAGGGAGGAACTTCATTATAACCTATACCACCACCTCTCATCATTAATTGACACTCAATTGTCTTATTAACAATTTCATATGCAAACTCAAGCTTATTTACCTTAACTCGACGTTTTTCTTTTTCCTGATAAGCTGCATCTTTTTCTTTTTGAGCCTTTTCTAACTTTTTAGTAAGTCCTTTTCATGCTCTTTAACAAAAATCTTACCTTCAAGAACATTAACTTTCTCTACATACTCTGACTCATTTTGTTTGAAAAATTCAAGTCTTTCCTCAACTGATTTTAGACATAATTTATAGCCTAAATTGTCTAACTTTAACATCTTTACCTCTTCTAATGGATTTTCATTCCTGGCCTTAAGTTCCTCAATAGTATCTAAACAAGATTTAAATGAACAACTAGAATCATTAGTTACCTCAGAATCAGAACTTGATGAAGAAAAGTAGGCCATAAGTGCAAAGTTTGGTCCTTCAGCTGCTTGCTCACTCCAGTCATATCGTCCTAAACCATCACAACACACCAAAGCTGTAGAAGTCTTAGGTTCCTCATCTTTCCTAGAGCTCTCTCCAGACTTATAATCTTGGCTCCTTGGTGCCCTAAATTCTCTTGCAAATGTCCCTTCCTATGACAGTTGTAGCATTCAATCTTAGATTTATCAAAACCCAAGTTATCCTGCCCATTGACCTTTAGATTCCTTCCAGTCTTCTTAAAAATTCTTCTTTCCCTCATTGTCAACATTGCCATCTGCCCCTTCAAGTTCATCTCTTCAAGAACATCTGGATAGATCTATTCCAAATCTTCATGCATAATCTGAGGACAAGTAGATTGACCAACCAAGAAAGCATAGATAACGGCATCACTCAAGTTATCAAGGGTTGTAGACCCATCAGTATTAACTTGTATGCCAGCAGTACTAACTCCATGAGCAGTATTAACTGCTTCATTAGTACTGCTGGAACTGTTATTGGAGGAGGACATAAAAGGTAAGTTTTGTGTGCTTGATGGTGAGCTAGATGACCCTTTGACTTCAGGTTCATAAACTTTAAGATTGTTATATAGATCATCTAAACTCATGGTATCAAGATCAGCCTTGTTTCTCCAAACCACAATGTGTGTATTCCACTCTAGTGACTAGCTTCTTAGAAACTTTTAATTGACATCTTCTTGAGGAATTGAGACTTCCACAAGTGCTAGTTGACTGATAAGTTTCTAAAGTCTGTCAAAAGTCTGATCAAGATTTTCAGAACTTGGAGCAGCAAAATTCTCATATTATTGCTTCAAAAGGTTCTTCCTGGTCTTCTTGGTAGCAGCATTCCCTCCAAACCTTTTCTCAATTGCTTGTAGCAACAATTTAGCATCCTTGATGTGATTGAAGTTCAACTGATGATCATTAGGAATCCCCATCATAAGAGTGCTTCTAGCCTTTACTTCCAGCCTTCTTTGTGCCTTGTCTTCAGCAGTTTTGGAGCAAATACTTCATCATAATCAATACCTTCTTATTGTGTATATCCTTGAGCTACTAACCTTGCCTTGTTTCTAATCACAATTCCTTTTTCATCCTTTTTGCATCTAAAAACCCACTTTGTACCAATTGCCCTCTTACCATTAGGGAAATCCACCAATGTCCAAACTTCTTGAAGCTTGAATTGTAGAAGCTCTTCTTGCATAGCTTCCACCCAGCTTGGATCTTGTAATGCTTTGTGAGCATTCTTGGGTTCTATTTGCGATAGAAAACATGCAAACAAACAGTTTTGAAGGTCTTTGTGACTGTTTCTTTGATGAAGGGATCTAGCAAAGAAACCTTGTTCCTTCAAATTTTTGTATCATTTTTCTTGTTTGAACAGCAGATTTTGGCTCTCCAATGATTTGTTCCTTAGGATGATTCTTGTGAACTCTTGTAGTTGGAAGAGGACTGACAGGTACTACATCTTCCATATTGGTTAAGTCAGTGATGAGTGCCTATTTACTCATCATTTTATGCCCATTTAAAACATAAAAATAACTAAAAATAGCCAAATATGCCAATTTATATTTCAGATATCCTTGGATTGTGTTTTTATGTATTTCAGGTACAAAGGATTGAAAACATAGCAAAAATGGATATTTTTGGATCGACTCGACAATATTTGTGCATTTGATCAAGTCAGGACGAAGTCAAAGTCAACCCTGTGATTTAGCCTTGGAATGAGCATGGAAAAACAAACCCGAAACCATTTTTTTTATGGGCCAACCCGACCCAATTTAATGGGCCAAGTCAGCCTATTTAATAACTATTATACCAAATCCAAATAAACCCATCCAACCCATTTTCCCTAATCCTAAAACCCGGCCCAATCAAACACAACCCAATCCTCATTAAATTACCCAACCCGTCCCCTTTTTATAAATAAATAAACCTAGGTCAAACATTCAACCCCCTCAACCCCTTTATCCCTTTACCTGCCAAAAGCTAAACCCAGCTTTTCCCTGCTCCAAGCCACCTTTCTTTTCCTGCTCCAGCCATCCTACTCACCCCTTCACATGTATCCCCCCTCCTCACAAGTCAACCATGCCACGCTGGCAATCCAAGTGGTAACTTTTGGCGCCAAAAGCAAATCGAAGGCTGTGATGATTCAAGAATTAATCCAAGGGTTGATATTGAATTAAAAGAAGCACAAATGAAGACACAAGCTGATTCCCCTCACAGAAGAAGCACAAGACAGAAGATAGCTTAGTTTTTTTAGTATAAATAGGTTCAATTGTAAGCCTGAAAAGGCAGTATGTAGTTAGTTAGTTTTAAGTTAGATTTAATTTAGAGTTTTAATTTATTTTCAGTTTAACAGCATTTTCAGCATTGTAATTTTCACCTTTTATTAATGCAATTAAGTTTTCCTTTAATTTCCTTGTTTAATTTACATTTTAAGCATTTACTTTATTGCAAATCTATTTATAAGCTTACTTTACTGTTCCCACAAGCTCATATAAGCTTATCACAGCTTTTTGTGAGTTTGTGCTATTTAAATCCTGTTTTAATTACAAAAATACAAAAAAATCCAAAAAAGTCAATAAAAGTCAAAACAAGCATTTGTGGATGATAAGCTAGGAAGGGATGAGCTTATTTCTATTACTAGCTTGTCTTTTGACAAGCTAGAGCTTGTAGAGTAGCTCCTCAAGCATAATTTACCCTGTTTGTGCATGGGCTTTTGTAAGTATCAATCATTTTCAAGTTTTTAAATGCATTTAGCTTATTTCTGCTTAATTCAGTGCTTATTTAATTAACGTCAGCTTATTTGTTCTAATTGTTGTTAGTTTATGCTTATTGGATTGCTAGTACTTAATTGTCTTTGTTTTAATCTTAAAAGTCATAAAAACCAAAAATAGTTTGTATTCTTATTTGCTTATTTCTAGTGCTTAATTTGTGTTCAAAACTGTTTTTTAGTATCTTATATTCTTGTTTAAACTTCTATCAATCAAAAGCTCACCTTAATTTGATCTATCTTTGCTTTAAATTCAAAACAGGCTACTTAAGGGGGGTGTTTGGCACAACCCCAAAATGGGTCAAAATGGATGTTTCACTGTTCATTCGCCATTTAGCCAAGTTGGATTAGCTTTAATTGAGTCATTCTAGCTGTTTTTAAGATTTGCTAAACTGATTTAAGTGGCTTTGCATGATTCAAGTTGATTTCCCATAAGTTTTGGTGTCTACTGATCATATTGGTTTTCCATTTAGGATTCTTGAATTTGAGCTTTATTTGCAAGTTTTTATGTTCATTGTAGTGATTTAAGTAGATTGCTGGAAGTTGGATACCTTAATCATAGGTTTGATTTTATTTTGGTCAAATTCAGTTTAAGGTCTGCATGAATATTTATATCCCCATCAGTTCTGAGCTAGCAATTTTGGAACTTAATTCCATGTGCTTATTTGTAATCCACAGGGTCTGAATTTTCATTTCTGAGTTGTTTGGTTATTGTAGTTTGCTATTTGACAAAGTTAATTCTTGTTCTGAGCTTATTAAGGCTTAAAAAATAGCTAAAAAGTGGCCCTAGGAGTCAATTGTAAACTGATCCATCAGTGCACAATGGCCCTAAGTACCCCTCTTTTAGCTTATTTATAAGCACCAAATAAGTTCTAACAGGTCTGAATTTTGTCCTGTTTGCTTATTGATGTTCAAACTTCATATATTTTCGGTTAATGTGGTATTTTCTTATCTTTTTAGTGCTTAATTTTAAGCTTAAAAATGACTACTTGGGACTGTTTAGGCCTGCATAAGCTAAGCCTTAGCTGCTTATTTGGTTTTCCATGCTTATTTGCTTGCTAGTCTGACTTATCTTGTTTTCTTTAGCTTATTTGGATTACTTTTAGATCATTTTAGCTTAGTTCAGTTTGCTTAAGTTTGTAGAAGCTTATTTGCTAAATTCCAATTTGCTTTAGCTACTTTTCTTCATTATCAATCATCTTAATCTGCTTTTTACAGTGCCTATTATTAGTTTTCATAAATTGTTGTTTTTATAAAAATAGCTTATTTTCTTGTGCTTATTAAGTTTTTAAAGAAAAATCAAAAAAATAAAATAAAAAGAAAAAGTGCAAAACCAAGGTTCAAACCCTGGTCTGCACACTCAGAACACCACCACACCACACACAACCATCTGCCCTTGGGACTTCTCTGGTCCTAATCTTTCTTTTCTTTTTTTATTTAAGCATACTTTTTCTCTTTTGCTTATTTTCTCTAATTTGCTTATTAACTTCTTAATTCTATCAGCTTATTTCTTTTTCTTATTTTTCCTAGTTTTCTATTATCATAAAGCATTTTTCTGTAATTTTTTATAATTTTTCTCATTAGTTTAATATTTTTTATAAATTTTTATTTCCAAAATTGTTTTTAATTCATAATAAATAAAATATAAATAAAAAAATATAACTCTTTTTTCTAAAATTTTCTCTTATCATTTAGGACTCGGGAAAACTAGATTTGCGTCCGTAGGGTTAATTTTTAAAGATTTGGGTTTTTAGGCTCGTTTTTGAATTCCCAGTTAACCTTTTTAGTTTAATTTCGTTCGTGGTTTATATTTCTTTGTTTCTTTACTTTCCATAACTTAATTAGAATTAAAAAAACACAAAAATCCAAATTCCATCCTTCAAGCAGTTTAATTCCAAACCGTACACAAAATCCTCGATTCACACCTCGTCGGGAAACGACCCGGGTATCACTTGCCCAGATTCATATATCGTATTCACGGGTTTTGCAAGTTGGCCTTTTTCACAAAGGGTTGTCTTGTCAGTTCCCGCGCCTTACGCATATTTGATATTTTGATATATATACTTCTCAACGGATCAGTCAGCCTCTGCACCAAGTACATCATCATCAGTATCAGGATAGTGTGGAAACCGTAGAGGGGGGGGGGGGGTGAATACGTGTCCATTTAAAAACTTAAAAACTTTTATATCAAACACCCGATCAAGTGTGACATAATATGAAAAGTGTCAACACTAGTCTTACAAGAACTAGAGATAATATAAAGCAACAAGTAAGGCATGTCACATTAACACAAACTTAGACATATTAGTAATAACATGTCATGACACAAACACAACTAACATGATATAAGCAACAAACCACAAAAATATAAATGCATTGCAAAGTATAAATGTAAAGCGGTAAATGCAAGAATAAACGTAAAGAGATAAATAAAGAAAGCGCAAAACGGACACGAAGATTTATAGTGGTTCGGTCACGAAGCTCCTCTTCGCCCTACTCCACTCCCCGAGTACCCAACTCCAGAGCTACTCCACTAATCAACAAGCTCCCTTCTCGGTGGAGAAAATCATACAACATTGCTTACAATATTTTTCGACACTAAGCTAGATGTCGAGTTCTTCTTCGGGTAAAACCAAACCCGTTATGTTTTATGGCCCAACATAACAAACCTTGTTTTTTAAGGCCTAAACACATAAACCGCATCGCTTACATTATTTTCCGACACTAAGCTAGATGTCGAGTACTAATCTAGCTAGTACCAATCTCACTCATGATCTACCTGATCCGCACAAATCACACAAGCTACAAGATCCACATGATCTACACTCGATCTACCCAATCTACTCACGATCTACCCTATCTACACGATCAACCCTATCTTCACACGATCTACCTGATCTACTCACTGTCAACACAAGCTACACAAGATCTGCCTGATCTCTACAAGATCACAATGATCCACACAAGATAGTGACAACTAGATGTATGTCTAGATACAACAAGTAAACAACAAATAATGCAAGTTCACTACACAATGACTCTAAGACCTTGCATCTTCTTGATACTTTGTGTTCTTCTCTTGGACTAATAGAGGAATGAAGGTGATCTTTGGTTAGATGATAGAATCACTCTTAAACAAAAGAAAAACTCTCTAAATGATCAAAGAAAGTGATCTAACTAAGAAGGGATTAGACCAGAGAAAACTGACTGGAAAAATCAAGTTAGAAGTGTAAAATGGTCCACTATTTGTAGGCAAATAAAATTTGACCGTTACCGAGGGACGGTACCATTAAGTATATCACAGTACCACTAAATTTAGTGGTATCGTGCCAGACAAAAATTCTCCCATTTTTGTTTTTAGTGGTGAAAGTTTATTTGGGGAAGTTTGGAGCTGTTTTGGGGGGGGGGGGGAAATAGCTGTTGGGATTTTTAAACTTATTTTTCCAATTAAAACATTTCTTTTTAATTCAAAAATAATTTGGAAAATGTATTTTTGAAAAATGTTTTGTCACATTAAAAATGTGAAGTTTAGAACAAAAAAAATTATTTCTTTGATCATCCGTCAAGTTTAAATTTGTTTGTTCATACTTTCAGTGATTTACGTCGGGATGAAAATCTACGACTCTGTTAAGGCATACTTGATACGTCGAGAGATGTTGATGTAAGTATGCATAGATGATTTGTGTTTACAAGTAACTTGCACATTTTACATTATGCATTACAAGTTACATGTTTGTCATTATTAAAACAGAAGAAACTGTTTAGTTTAAATATCGTAATATTTGCACTAACAATCTCCCCCTTTTTGATGATGAGAAATATGTAAACTGTAACACACAGTAAAATGTAAAAGTTACCTGTTTACACTCCCTTCTCCCCCTTTTGTCGAATCAAAAAGGTAGTTGAGCTCTCCCTTGAACTCACTTCATACTCCCCCTTATTACACTACTTTCCTTTCTCCCCAGAAAGACGAGCTTGCATCATTCCAGTGAGGTCTTCTATCACCACTGTTAAGTCGACTCAATGCTATGTATTCAAATACTTCCGAGCTCCCCCTAGCTCAATGCTCCCCTATGGTGATTAAGTCCCCTTGTTTATTTACCTTAGTATCTAACGGATCCATGGATCAAATTCTTACAAAGGCTTTTCCTACATCAAGGGTTAGCTCCGTGCAACATAATATATAAAAGAATAGGAGCAACATTATAGGGATAGAATACTTTTAGCAAGACATGCAAAGGTTAAACTAAGTTAAAGTGTAGCTACAAAAAAATGAGTTTGATGAGGTATGTGAGCATATCAAAGTATGCTAGAGGTTAGACACGTGATGAAATTTTGCTAAAAGGATAAAAGCAAAGAAGAAAGCCCAAGAAAGTTGAGCGACCAAAAAAAAATGAATGCATATTGCAATTCAAAAACAATTGAGTGTCACAACCTGACTGACAACCTAAGGTGTAATTTTTCAATCAATCACACTAACAAGAACGAGATTCGTTCATTGACTGACATACAAAATGACTTCTTCCAAGTTGTCATTGGGAAGGCGAGTTCTAACAAACCTTTTGAACGACATAATCATCTACCTAAGATGATTGGTGTTAAGGATAGTTTGTTGATAAGACATACTCTAAACGAGGTAGATATATGTCACTAATATTATGAAAAATCATGTCATAATATAGACTCGAAGAAGAAAGAAAAATGAAAACGGGAGCGATACGCACCTAGATGCGAATGGAAATAATTCCATAAGACGGGAAAATGTTGGATTTGACCTTTGAGAAAAGGTGGTCAAAGAATCATTTGCACTGAAAATGAGATGCATGATATATTTTAAAGGACAAAAGGATGTGCATGTGATCCTAACAGGATTGTGGGCGAATATCTCTAACAGGATTGAGGTAACGAAGTTCTAGAATTCTAGTTTTGGATGATCCTAGTTGTGAGTTAGAGATGATTTGGTGTATGAAGGATTTTGTGTGATTGTGTAGTTTATACACATTGGGTAAAATGATTGTGAGAATTGAAGGTTATTGAACTAACTATCACTATCATGAGTGAAGGATAGTCGTGAGGTTTGAGTGTAATGATCGATGGGTTGAAGGTTCTTAAACTAAATATCACTGTCAAGAGTGAAGATTAGTTGTAAAGGTTGAGTGTGATGATTAATTATATTAATGTGTGGTTTGATGTGAGCGTTAAAGGTGTTTGTATAGAAAAAATATCTAGGTGGTCACAAAGAGTAGAGGTTAGGAAGCTAGAACCGATTGTGGTTTTGTGACTGAGGTTTTGCCAAGTAGTGGGTACTTAGGAGGTGAGTGTTTTAGTAGAGAATTCTAGGGAATAAGGACCACATTTGTGTGTTCTAAGAGTGTTTGGTGAAAGACTATATGAGTGTATTTTCGCTCCCCCTTAATCGATGACCATCCGGACAAGATGTGTTGGAAAAAGAATAAAAAAAATAAAGAGGAAAACAAACGTTGACGGAAGAGATGAGCTTAGTAACGTCATGACAAGTGGCGGATAGCATACAATAAACTTTACCTTTGAAGTCACGTAACTCTTCTCAATCATTGTGAATATTCATAGAACATTCATATGATGAGGCATGTGATTACGTGGAAATGTGCTAAGGGTTAAGAAGATAGAATCTTCAAGGTTGTGGAGTTAGTGATAAGGTTCTAGTGGGGTTATCTTTGATAGAAGAAACTATGTTGATGAAGAAGGGTTATCTCAACTTATCCTAGTGGTTCTTCGCTTGAAGTGTGTGGAAGATGAGTGGGATGCGGAAGCATTGGTAGTGCAGAACGAAGGTTGAGAATTGTAGATAAGTTGAGAAGATAATGGATACAGAAGTAACCAAACATATGGTGTGTTTAGTACCATGCAGAAGTGAAAGGGGAAAAAGCTAAGGAATAAGAAGATAGGGAGAATCTATTCTGATAGGAGACGGTTCTGGTTCAAGACTACAGCGAGTAGGTTTTGATAGTGCTTTTGAAACAATGAGAATTGCAAACAAAATAAACTATCTCAGCAGACAACGGTCCGACGGTACCGTTAAATTTAGCGGTACCGTCCCCTATTTATGGGTACCGTGACCTGCTGAGGTCAGTTTTTTCCCAGAATTTGATTTTCAGCAAAGAAATTTCACATATATTGTGATTTTTCTGGACCTTAGATTAAAGGAATTTATACCAAATAAATCCTTTTATGAATGAATCCAATGAGATTCGATGAACGTTGATCGAGAACGAGAGATGACATTTAATTGTATTTCACAAATTAAATAAACTTTAAATATTTCAGATGAAATATTTAAGTTGTCATTGGAATTTAAGAGGATTTTACGAATAAATCTCGCTGATTTAGTGAGACTTTTTGACACGAGGAGAGAATTTATACCTAATAAATTCTTTTTACGAGATGAACGAGATTATACGAGAAGAGATGACTTTAATATTTCCAAGGAAATACGTAAATAGTCATTAGAGGGATATGGAAGATGACTTTAATATTTCCAATGAAATATTTAGACAGTCATAAGACGAAATTCAGAAGATGTTCTTGAACACACATAAATTATGAAATTCACGGAATGTGTTCCATCATTCCTAGACCTAGATGTAGATAGTTGAATGGTTCACGTTTGAGAGGTTTGGCTAATTTACGGATTTCGATGTGCTTCGCACGCGAGTGTTTCACGGGGTTTTGAAAGGCGTAAAGCAAGGCCTATGGTGCTGATTCGCAGCAGGGTTTAGGATCTAAAAGAATGAAGTATTTAACTGACACAACGGTGGTAGATGTGTGGGTGAGTTGATTGAGGTTTGGTGTTTTTAGGGTGATTGATGAGATTTTTTGGATGAACATCCATTGTTGTTGTGAGATCACTGCACGTTGGTAGGTGATCAAGATTGACAACGAAAAAGAAGAGACTAAAAAATATCAATCTTCGTATAGGCATATTTCCGGTTATTCGTAAGAAAGAGAATATCAACGGACTCTTGGCGAGATAGGATGATACGTTGGTTTTCTACCCTAAAACCAATGGATAAAGTTCAATCCTCATTATATATGAGGTGAGCTTGATGACAAAACACGATGACAAACCTATAGGGATAAGAGGAACTACCAGAAATGAATATACTTGGTCTTAAGAAGTGTATATTCACACGAGGAAGAAAAGAACTACTAATCACTTAAGTAGTAACTCGTGAGTCCTTTGTCACCCAAAGGTTGATGTTAGCCTTTAGCATTTGGATGAGGGTTTTAACATATGTTGTTAAAAGACTTGAATATGATGTTTCGGATATAACATTTAACAATTGCGATCGCAAGTTAAACTTACTTGAATATTTTGGATGAAATATTGAAGTTGTCAAACCAACTCCAAGTTCTACTAGGTTTGTATCTAACCTCCCATGACAAAAGGTGTATTACTTGGAAGAAAGCGAAATGATGACCAAGGAATTAGGACAATTTCGTGACTACTTTAACTTATAGATATTGACACTAGTGTATGACTATATGACGTCTAAGATTTCATAGTGATAGGCATACCTAATTCATTATGTGCCAAAATGACATAGTGTGGGTGCAAAATTTACAAGCAAATCATGTAAACTACACATAAGGAATAAATAAAAACATCATGCAAAATATGATAATCATTTAGCATTTAAGAGCATGAAGACATTCAATCATATCTTACGAGAACATGTTATCATTTTGAAACACATATTTGGGATGCAAGTAATCTAGGTTCGCTAAGGAGGATCCTAATTACTACTTGTTCATAATGAAATCCTAATGGGAGATAAAGTTCACCGATGTAAACTATCTTTAGTCAAATGTAGGAATGAAAAAATTTCAAGTTAGAGAATGAGTATGAGACTATCACTAGTGGTGCTTAATTCAGGCTAAACACGACCATTTTTACGGGTTATACCACGAACCCAACTTCTCTCCTGGAAGCAATTCAACCGTTAGGTCAAATTGAATTTCTAGTGCAATAGGTTCTCCAGTAGTCATTCTCATGTTAAAAAAAATTCAAATTCCTATATTTTCCAATCGAAGTGTAGGAAAGATGATATTATCTTATTTCGCTAATACATGGCCTAGTATGACTCAACTAACCATATTTTAAAAGTCGGTGAAGAGGAAGACATGTCTTACACAATATCCTAACAAAGGCAAACATGTTTCAATTTTGTGTTTGAGATTTAGAGATTATTTGGTTTAGATGGTGCATTTTAAGATCTCATGGATGACATTTTTGTTTGTTGAGTCGTTATATGTTATTTTCACACGATTTGATTTTCTAGAGTCAAGAGATGCCTTAATGTGATATCGTGTAGAATCTACTACATCGAGAGTGTTTTAAGAATGCTCCTTTGCATATCTTGAGAAAAGAATCTAGTAAAGTTTACTTACCTCAATAGATCTTGTGAGTATTATATGATGTATGATTGAAATGAGACATATTGTATATTTCAACAAATATGCTTTTCTAAGAGGAAACTTATCACTCTTACGAATGCTTAGTAAAACAAGTATTTTAGTGTATGACCAATTTTACTTGTTTATGCAATGACACATGTTGTATTGGGTTATTATTCAAATCTAATATCCTATATTTGTTAACAAGATGCAATGTATTCTCTTGTAACACAACCATTCATGTTACAAAGGGAATGAGATGCATTTGATTTAAATTATCCTTTCTCAATCTATTGATAAGAGAAATACATGTGATTTTCTCAAAGATTGATATCGTACATAATAGTTAATAACATATTATGTGTGACACTTTTACTTGACATGTAATTTTGAGTGTTGAGTCGTTCATGAGCAAAGTTTACATATGTTGTTTGTTTGCTCGTGTTTGGTTTTTCGGAAATGACACATTTACTATTTGCATTGCAATGTAAATTGCTTGTATATTTCGGATGAAACATCCAAGTTGTCAATCCTACTTAGTTGTGTATTTTATGCATCTTTTAAACATATTAGTTTAATGTTTGGAACACAACCATTGGACAAGAAGACTCAATATGGCATCTTCAAAACAAGTGTGAGTTATGATCCGATGCATATTATTTTCGTCTTGAGAGGAAGTCATTATTTTCATAACAACCGAGTGTGATTGAGTATGTAGATTCAAGATAATATATTTCATTATATTTTGATGTTATCTTGAAGCTAGACAAATAATGACTCCAATTTCATGTCCATACTTGAAAACTTGTCAATTAGATTAGATGATGATATCAATCATAATTTGAATAATGAATTGATATGTACTCGAAATCTTTCTTGACCCTCACGATCACTCCTTTTAAAAAGAAAATAAAAATTTAAGGAATGTGTTCCATTTATTCTAATACTAGTTGTATGTGTGAGGTTAATGACATATTAACTTACTACTTTGATATTGTCATTTATTTTTATTTGCGAAAAACTATTTATATTATTATCTATAATATTCTTAGTTTTTGATATATCATGAGTATAAAAATAATTATCTTAACCATTTTTATACAACATATGTAAAATCATAAATGTTTAAAACATTTTGTGTGTGTGTTAGATCAATGCAAGTTTAATACATTTTCTTTTAGTTAAATACTAATTGATTGAACAAATAATTGCCAACCAAACCTTCGATGGTGATCAAAGGAATAATGGGGTGTTGAGATTGCGCCAAGCTTGTTCTTAACCTGAAAATAAGAAATACGAAGACACTACGTTAAGTGATTGCGCAGGGGTTGGACCCTGCGAACCACCTCCGGCGTGCGAGTAAGTATGTGTAATGGTAATATAGGTCGTAAATTGAGAGAGTGAAGTTAACTTACTTTGTTTTGGCCGGACCATGCTATTTATAGGGGAGAAATAGGACATAGTGGGCGGTTGCACATTGTTCGGAGATCATGGGGGCGTCCCATGGAAAGTGGTAACCGCTAGGGCTTTGTAGCCCACGATCTCTGTTTTGGCGGGAAAGCCAAAGGGAAGAGGAGACGTGGGTTTGACCAGGTCAGGATGGTCCTTCGTGCTAGTCCCTTCGTAAGGAATACCCCGAAGGGCTTAGGGCTTCGATTGGCGGATTCCCACATGGTAACCAGTTCGCAGGCGAATGGTTTTACGCCAATGAAACGTGTTAGAAGATTAACCTGGGCCTCCGAAGAGAGGGCTTTCTATAGGCTCGAAGGGGAGTCCTTCGACCCATTTGGAGGGTACATCATCAAGCCCCCCAGTCGAAAGTGATATATACGTACGAGTACAAATTGCATTCGACTCAAAAAACATGCATTACAGCTATTAAATTACACTCTCGTGCGAAAATAAATGACTAACCAAACCGCGCATTTAATGCGGGCTAATGATTATCTTCCCACTTGGGCTGTAAACTCAAATGGCTTATTTAATCGGTACTAGCAAACATCACTTCAAAATTTAAATGCCCATTTAAGATCCGTAAGATCTTCAAAGTTAGGTGTACACGTGTGCGCTTGGGATCAAAACCATCTGGGTACATAAACCCAAAATAATTAAACCCTAGCTCATTTTACCTCCGCCCAAAATATACACATTGCTCTGCAATCTTGTGCTTCCGTTGGAACCAAAAGGTAAAATTCCAATAAACCTTCCTTGATCTTTTATTCTTTTAATATGAGCATGGCCGCTAAGCGAATTATTAGGCAACAGACCTGTACCTTGTCGAAACAAGCCTTATCTGAGTTCCTGCTTGATTACCCTATACCCTCGGAGTACAAAATTATGCTCCCTAGTAAGAAACAAAATATTTTCGATGCTCCCGAAGGGTTTGTGGGTTTGTATGTGCATGCATTCACTCAATCGAATCTTAGGATACCTATTCATCCCTTGATTTTAGAGTTTCTACAATACTATCAAGTTCATGTGTCTAGGTTAAACCCTTTTGGTCTTGCTAAGTTGACCACTTACATCGTAATGTGTAAAGCATACGGCTATGAACCCACATTGAAGGTGCTTAGGGGTTTTGTGAATCTCTACCCTGGTGGCGATTGGGTAACCATTGCCAAAAGGGGTGAACATGACGTACCTGCTCTTGTCATGAAACCTTTTTCAAATATTAGAAACTGGAAAGGACAGTTTTTCTATGTTGAGAGTACTATCATACCTCCTGAGTATCCAGCATTGTTGGATAAAGCAAATATGTATGATGAGAAGAAGTACAATGACCCTCTTCCCTATGAGATAAGGAGTGACCCCTTGTACCAGCGTCTCGCACGCTACCCTGCTGACGTCCAAACGTTTCTGGAGCCTATATTGTACATGGCTGGTTTAAGTGACAGCTGGGACGGGTCTCCGTCATCACCTGAAATAATTTATGAAGGAAAAAGTATGTATATTTCTTATTTAAATAATTTAAATAACTTATCTGCTGATATTCATCTCCTTTTCGTTTGTTTGTGCAGAAATGGCATTCAGAAACTTTGTTGTGGCTGGAGGTGCCAAAGAGGTTAGCTTTATGCCGAAGGATCCTCAGGATACAAGTTACGGAGTGGGATCTCCTTCTATATCCGTCAATAATAACGATGTTGATGTCTCTCCACCCAAACCTCTTGCTGTGATTCCCCCAATCAAACCCCTTGGTACTGAGGAAGCCCCCCAGCTTGTGGAGGATGTTGGTGATTCTGATGATACCCCTTTCGGAAGTGATCAGCTCAGGATCGTAGGGTCCTCCGGTATTGCTGATAAAGTGAGAACAAGGAAAGGTACCAGTGCCAAAGCTGCAAAGACTGTTCCAAAAAGAAAACCCAATGTTCCTACACCCTCATCGAGGAATGTCAAACAAAAAACAGAAAAAGCTCGTGGGAAAGCCATTATGTATGCGCCAGAGAGAATGGTTGATGAAGATGACATCCCGGGTAAGTGAAAGTTCCTCAAGTCTTCCTCCCTTTCTGTAATATTGCGTATTTGGCTTATATCGCTTTCTTTTTTTTTTCTTTTTTTAGGTTTGCCAGATACGAAGGAACTGCCCAACGCTCTCTCCTGCCGCTTGCTTGTTGAGAATGTCACTCCTGCCTCATGGAGGAGTAAAATGAATGAGATGTCCATTGAGAAACTTTGCGATCTCAACGACAAAAGTTATATCAGGCAAGCAATGCTGGACAGCCATCTTAGCTTTCGCACCAGGGGATTGCTTAACAAAGTCAAGGAGGTAAAGGAGGAGGTTGCTGCTGTTGTTGCCAGAGAGAAAGAAAGGGAGAAGAGTTATGCTGAGTTGGAGAAGAGGTGTGACGAAGCCATGGAGAACTTTGAGAAACACCCAAGGTACGAGGCTCTTCGAGACAAGATTGATGGTCTTAAGAAACAGCTTAAGGAATCGCAGGCTGAGTGTGGCATGCTAAAGTTAGAGGAAGCTAAGGTTGTTGGCTATGAAAACCAGGTGAGTGCCCTGGAGTCTAAGTGTACTGGGTTGGAGACTGAGAGGGCCAAACTAGTGGAGCAGGATGCCAAGCGTTGTCAAGAGGTTGATAAGTTGAAGCTCAAATGTCAAAGGTTGAGAAAAGATAGGGCTGAGGTTGTTTCAAAGGCCATCCCCTATATTGCTATGGAATTATACCATAGCGATGAGGTGGGGGAGGTTGTGGGTAGGCTAGTGAATGCAGCCATATTCCATGGTAAATGCACAAATTTGGAGGAGATTGCCGAAACCAAGAAACCAGTTGTGCTTTCGGAGGTGCCATACTATCGTCCGAATTCCTTTCGGGAGTATGATGAAGCTGGTAACGCATTCACCATGGCAGTGTACCCCTTTCTTGCCGAAGCAACCAAAGATCCTTCAGCCTCCATCGAAGATCTCCTTTCTAAAAAACCCAAGAGCATACAGCCTCCGTCTCCAACCAAAAGAACCTTGTCTGAGAAACCCAAGTCTGCGACTCATCAGGAAGACCCAAATTCTTCCATCAACAAATGAAGGCTGCCATGTTGGTAGTAATTTAGTCTGTAAGGGTGGCGTGTACCCTTTAAAACAATTTGGTTATGTTTAAAGGCTGGTTCCTTTGTTTAAGACAATTTATCATGCTTTTATCAGGCGTGTGCCTGTTGGAATAGTTTGTCTGGGCTTCGACCCATAACTTTAAACAATTATCTCTTTTGTTGATAGCTACGCCTATGCGTAGTCTTTATTAGTTTGGAGGGATATGCTCCTTTTTTGATGCCATGCTTATCTTCTCTTACGCTCCTTACAAGAACGTAAACATACAACCTAAGGTTATAACCTTATTGTGTGTATTTTGGACCAAGATTTTATGCAATCGTATAATTTGACTGCGACAGAGGGTCGCGACCCACTCCGTCTTTATCCTTAAGTTACAGAGGGCTTTTAATACCCTAAGACTTCATAGGAAAGTTAATGTGAATTGTAATGGATGTTATTGTTATACAAGACATGTGCCTTGCTTCATCCTTCGACATTGAAACTTGTAAAGTACTTGGCTGAACCAATCTATGTTGTATAAAACGAAACAAGAGATTTTGAGGGAAACATGTTATATCATTAAGTGGGTAGGGAGGATTACATCATTTGAAGAAATAAACACTAGACACCTACCATTAATGCTTCTTTCCTATGTGAGAAGAGTGCGTTACATGAAATTGAAAAACAACTAAGTGCTTTTTAAAGAAAGGTAAGTTCTTATATGCAAAACTTACGAGAGTTGGTGTCATGTCCAAACTTGTTCACGACACATTTTTTTTCTGCCCTTCGAGCTTGTATGCCTTGTTGCCACAGCATTTCTTTTTGACGATGGGCTCTTTCACTTGTTTTCGCTTGCTTTCATTCGAAGGACAAATTCCTATATGCCCTCAGGACTTTGGGAAGTTTGTCTGCCCACTTATGCTGATATTGCCCTAGCTTCATCTCGATTTCAACAAAAATATCCTTGTCAACACAAATGAACCTTTGCTTCACATTCAGGCTTTTGCAGAAAGAGGGGAACGCTCCTTCGGCAAAGTGTGTCCCCTCATAAGAGGTGATGACTCGTGGGATTCCAAATCTGAAAATTATGTGTTCCCACATAAACTCTTCCACATCTTTTCCTTTTGTTGATGCCAACGGCTTGGCCTCGACCCACTTGGTGAAATGATCGATGGCTATGACCAAGAATTGTACCCCTCCGGGAGCTAATGGTAGGGGTCTGATTATGCTGACTCCCCATTGACCGAAAGGCCTTACTGTCATGCTAGATGTCGCATCATACTCTAATGGTTTCCGGGCTTTTGAGTGTGTCTGACATACCATGCATGTTTTGATTGCTTCTCTTGCGTCTTCTAGTACGGATGGCCAGTAATAACCCCACCTTGTTACCTTCGAGGCGATGGCTCTAGGGTTTGTGTGTCTTCCGCAAAATTCTTTATGAGAATTGTAGAGAATGCTCGAAGCCTGCTTTAATTCGACACAAAGAAGCCAAGGAGATGAAAGACGCCTTTTGTATAGATTATTGCCTATGAGCCTGTACTGGGGGCTTTTGACTTTGATTCTTCGCGCTAATTTTGAATTATCAGGCAAAATGCCGCTTATCAAGTACGTTTTTATTGGTGCTATCCAGCTGGAGCCTTCATCAGATGCTTCACTTCGTGCAATTGACCTGGTGGCCAATACTTCCACTAAAACCTAACTGGGTAGATGAGCAAAAGCAGTTGATGCTAATCTGGTTAGGGCCTCCGCCTTTTTGTTTTGGCTTATGTGGACATTTGTTACTTTGTATCGTTCGAAACCCTGAAGGAGCTTTTTAACTTCATTCAAATATTCCTTGATTATTGGCTGCCTTGCTCTGTAAGAACCCCTGATTTGACTAGTGACTGAAAGTGAGCCTACGAAGATGGAGAGGTCATGAACCTCCATGCCCTTTGCGAGTCGAAGGCCAGCCAGCAAGGCTTCATACTTTGCTTCATTTTTTGTGGTCTTGAATTCAAAACGTAATGCATAACTATACTCCTTTCCATCCGGATTAATCAGGATTAAGCCTGTTCCGAAACCATCAGAGCTTGAAGCTCCGTCAGTGTATAATTTCCACCCCTCCGTTGCCATCTGGGGAATTTCTCTATTTTGGCTACGTCTGGAAGGTGTTTCGTTGAGAACTCCTGCGGATGTCTGATCTTTGATGGAGCTTGGACTATCACGTCTTTTTAATGACCTCGGAGCTGGTAGATCAATAGCTGCTTTAAACTTCGAAGGGTTGGCTTTGACTCCTTGCTTAGTTGGCTCAATGGGTTTGAACCCCTTGAGTTGATGTTCTTCGCCGTAGAGCTTGTCATTAGTCACAGGTACTTGAGGAGTTCTGGTATTCCTAAGATGTGTCCCTTCGAAGACTTTCCCCTCGGCTTTGTGTGGCTTTTTCAGGTCTGTTGTGGAACTAGCTGGAGGTTGCTTTTCGCATACTATCTTCCGTCTTGCGTGATGCTTTTTTGTAACGATATCTTTTTCAACATCCGCACTCCTAATAGCATCCTTCGTAGGTTCTTTAGAACCTTCCCTTTTTTTCTTGCTATCCTCCGGGCCGTGCTCAGAAAATACCGTCCCTATTCCGTAGGGTGTGTGAAATTTCACCGCTGCGTGTATAGTGGAGACTACTATACCTATCTTTTGCATGGCGGTCCTTCCTATCAACAAGTTGTAGGGAGAGTTGGACCTTACGATAGTAAACATGAGGGTTTCTGTCCTTGCAACCCTGCCTTCTCTAATTGTTATTTCCAAAGGAACTTCTCCTAGAGGCCACGAACGTTCGCCAGAAAATCCTACTAAAGGCATCCTTGAGTCAACCCTTTGAGATCTGACCGCAGGCGAGAGCCTTCGAAAGCAATGTTCATATATGACCTCACAAGGGCTTCCGCAGTCCATGTAAGCTCCACTTATCTCTTGGCTAAAGATTAGTATTTTGATAACTACCGGATCATTCGAAGGGATCTTGCCTGCGGTAGGGGAAAACGTTATTTCCCTTACCTCGTTTGCTTCTGGCTCCGGTACTTTCCTTTTCGAAGTGGTTTCGCCCCGTTGTATCATTAGTATGGGGGCTTCGGTAGGGTTAGTATCCTTGGCCATTTGAGTGTCGGTCATCTTTTCTTTGCCTTTCTTGATTCCTTTTACCAGGTGTGCCAACTGCCCAGATCTTACGGCTTCTTCAATTTGTATCTTTAGTTCCCTGCAACTGTTTGTATCATGGCCATTGTCTTCGTGGAAGTGACAGTACTTGCTGGTATCACTACAAGAAAAGTGGCTTTTTAGGACCCCCATAAGCGTCATAAAATGGTACTTTTTAGGACCTTTCATTTAATAGGACCAAGGATGAAAGCGTTTCATCTCGAGCGGTTGTAATAGGTCCAAAGCGTCCTAACCCTTATGAAACCAATTTTATGGTCGTAATATATGTCTATGAACAACACAAATAGCGTCCTAATAAAACCATATTAGGACACTTTTACATTGTTTTAACATGTGATTACCTACTTTTAATCTTTTGAAACACATAAAAACGTCCTAAAAGTATTGTTAGGACGCTTACGATGTAACATCATAGCTATTTTAGCAACCAAGAAAAGGGTCCTAATAACTCAAATAAGATTATGATACCAATTTTATGGTCGCATTTTACGTCTATAAACAACACAAATAATGTCCTAATAAAAACATATTAGGACACTTTTCCAATGTTCTAACATGTGGTAACCTACTTTTAATCTTTTGATACACATACAAGCTTCCTTTAATGTTAATTCTTAGGACGGTTATCATATACCATTATAGTTACTTTAACACCAAGAAAAGGGTCCTAATATCCCAAATACGATTATGAAACCAAATTTATGGTCGCATAATATGTATATGAACAAGCAAATAACGTCCTAATAACAACATATTAGGACACTGTTACAATGTTGTAAAACGTTGTTACCTAATTTTAATCTTTTGATACACATACAAGCGTACTTAAAAGATAATTGTTAGGACGCTTATCATATAACATTATAGCTAATTTAGGACCAAGAAAAGGGTTCTAACATCTCAAAGAAGATTATGAAACCAATTTTTTGGTCGTATAAAATGTCTATTAACAACCTAAATAACGTCCTAATAACAACATATTAGGACACTTTTTCAATGTTAAGTTAATTGTTAGGACGGTTAATAAGTTTAATAGGACAATTTAAAAGTCCTGACAAGTCATATGATAGTACGCTATTTTCACCATGCACACTATATTATTACGATATGAATAAAACATCAACTAAATATTAAATGAATAAAAGGAAATTGTATTTCAAATTACCAATTGTCAAAACAAAAGCACTAAACATAAATAAGGTAGACAGAATCTAACATAAAGTCTGTTAACATTAAACAATACATTAACGCAACAAGAAGCTTAGTCCATGGTCATCATGCATCATCTCTCTCAATCCTCACGGGCCACCTACAAATGAACACCCATGTATAAGCATTAAGGTCCATGTTAGTAAAATTATTGGTATCACAAGATTAACAAAGACATACCGAGATAAAGGGACAAGGCCATGCTATGGTTGCACCAACACAGTCTTCAATTGTGGTGAATAACCCATAGGGTCTCACCAAAATTTCATCTCTTTTTGTTGGTACTTGAATGTTTACCTCACACCATCCTCGTCCAAGCTCTGCACCACCAACAATATCATTTGGGTTCAAGCTCCTCAGCCATCCTTTTGCTACAGTCTCGGTTGAGTTTAGAATGCTTTTAAGGAGAACTTCATCCCCGACCTAGATTTCAGTTTTCAACAAACATTTATCAATTTATAGTTAACACACATGTATTAGGTTAAACAGATGTAATACTGCAGGTATGGAGTTTCTGACTAACATACCATTTTGACTTTTTGATTTTGAACTTAAACTTTGACTTTAATGAAACTTGTTTGATCCGTATGCACTAATTATGATTATTTAAGCTATGATAACACTAATTTAAGATACATGAACAAGATTTAGACCAAGTGGGTGAGATTTGATCCTCACAGGTCCCAACAGTGGACTGTGAGAGTGAAGGTAATTTGATTTTGACTTTCTGTAGTTCAAACATTGGTTTTATAGTTTTACTGGTTCTAATATCACCTAAGAGGTCAGAGTGTGCAGATAAACAAGTGAAAAGGCAACTACCACAGTTGAAACAACACAGAACCAAACACCCCTTAATAACTGAGTTAACAAATTTAAAAGGCAAATGAGCATTCTAAATCATAATACTGATACATAAGCTTGTAGCCTAGGTTCATTAGCTATCAAAGATAAAATAAGCTATAACAACTAGAAAGGAACATACCCGTAAGCGTGGAGGTTCAGTGGTTACAACAGGAGAATGTTGTGATGTAAGAGGTGGAACAATGGAACTATCCGTCGACCCATTCTTCTCTGATAACTGGACTCGTAACTTTTCATTTTCACTAGTAAGTTCTCCACATCTAGACTTCAATTCGTTGTTTTCTATATGAATTGCTGAACGACTTGGTGTTACACCCCAAACATCAGAAGCACGAACACCTAGACCATACATGCCTGCATCACCATTTCGATCTTTACCCATAACTGTAGAAAAAATATCATCTGGTCCAGGATTATCAATCGAACCGTTGGGCAGATTATCACTACGTCGTTTCATATCATCCTGCATTTTATATAAACATGAACAACATATAGGAAAAGCATGTATTACGGAACAAAGCATATTGTGTTTAACTTATGCTATTAATACACTTTTGCAAACATAAAAGCATATTACTTACAATCGCTTTTGCAGTGTCTTCATTTTTTGTATTTCCATCTTTGTCAGCGAAGCATGCACTAAAAAGATCCAATCGAGTTGGATCTCGTCCCAAAGATGCCTGTATGAATAAAAAGAAAATGAATATTAAAAGTGGATATCGACAGGATACATTAACAATCCCACTTTCTCCATACACTTACCTTTAACTCTTCCCTTTTGCGAGCATAACTTTTTTTACCGGTTCTTTGGATCATCTTCTTTTTTGCCCGATTCGCCTTGTTTTTTTCACTTAAACTCTGCAGCAGGAAATTAAAATATCATAATGGGAAATTAACTAATGTTATTTAAAGTGGAAGAGAATTTCACACCTTAGTGTTTTCTGTATTCCAATACTTCACAAGCTTCTTCCATTGTTTTTTTTGCACTTGCTTTGGCCTAGATTTTATTTGTTGCTTAACTGACAAAGACGGATCATGGTAGAGTTCCTTAACTCTTGCCCTCCAGTTCTTCACCTTCCGCCCAAATGACTGCAATATCCATTTTTCTCCAGCTTCCGGAATATCAAATTTTGTCTAAAAAATGTAATAGCTCACATTAGAAAACAAATACTTTATTCATTAACATACAAATTTAACATTGTGTACCTTTAAGAGTTCAAGCAAAGCTTTTTTTTTTCGACGGCAACTTTATTCCATGGTTTATAAAGCGGACAATACTTTCCACTCCTTGAAAGGGTTCCCATGAAATGAGTCAGATGACTACTTTTGTCGTTAATAGGTTGTCCGTGTTCATTAACTAAAATAGGAATTCTATCCCCTTTTTTTTGGGCCCAAACTTTTGCCATACGTGTTGGTCCTCTCTTTTTATTGCTTACAATCCGACCTACAAAAAGTGAACATGATTTACAATAGATACGTATACATTTAAAATACTAAATAATTTGAAATGGAGGCAATATCTTAGCGTTGTTTTTTGTCTTGTTTTAATTTAACTTTATTATATAATCTACTTATATGACACAATATATGATATATGATTTTTAAAACGATGCAATAAAGTAGACCATGTTAACCTGTATCATTTCGAGCTTGTGTAACTACATGGTTTTCTTCATTTTCAGAAAGCTCAGCTCTAACCTCTTCTCCGACTAGATCATCGCCGTCATTTGTTAAATCGTTCACAATCTCCAAATCATCCTCATTCTCCAAATCATCCATGTATTTATCTACATCATCTTCTGAAGTAGCTTGTTCAATATCTTCATTCATAGGTATGTCTTCGATATCATCATTTTCAACATCATAAAGGTCTTCATTGTTATCTATATTAAAAAAAAAAAAAAAAAAAAAAAAAAAAAAAAAAAAAGTAAGCACCGAAAACAGTTAACTGAATATACACTTAATAGTAATTTATTATCATATATATAGTATTTGAAATTTATAAATAGTTACCATCAGATCTCAAGTCACGCTCCCCGTGGTCATGATCGTTGTCAATTGCAACTAAGTTTCTCGAAGTTGCAGTTAATCTCCCTCTCTTGACAAAAGTTGGTTGATCATTTCTCGTTTGGACTTGGTCGGACTCTTGTACCCTACTACGTATTGCCCTCCCTGTATCAATCTGTTGTCCCTTTTGCGATTGAGATTCTGAAGATGTTAGCCCACTGGAGACATTCGGAGCACCTATTCGTTTTTTTGCTAAATTTTTATATCTAGTCATGGACTGTGGAGCAATGTATTTTCGATGCTGTTTCATGCAAGTAGAATTGTTATAAAACAAACATAAAGAAAATATAGTAGCCAAATTTATTATTCGTACCTTTGTATTTTTTTGTGTAGCCGCTTCTTGTGGGTTAGACATATAATCTGCATCTTTCTCACCGGTGTCCGTTGGTTTCTTTTTCTTTTTCTTTGTGTTGTCACTCTGTACTAGACTTGTCAAAGAGTTAGCAATATTTTTCACTCCCAAAGCTTTTAATCTCTGTTGGTTTTCTTGAATATTTTTCCTTCTGGACATTTCATAATCATTCGTATTTCTCGTGGTGACTTGGCGTTGCATCCTGTTATTTTCCATTACATGTGCACAAAACAAATAAAATTATTATGAGATTGCAAAGAACAATAGTCATTTGAGAACAACAAAACTGAAATCAAATCACTATCTGTTACATGTTACAGAATGAAATACATTATCTACAAACAAAAATAGACGCAAATCCTTCGGTTACATGTCACAGAATGAAATACATTAGCTATAAACTGATATCAAATCACTATCACTATCACTACCCAAATCCTTTGACCCAACTTTACACAGGTATATCAACATTCATTTAAATTAAACAGGCCAACTAAAATACAACTTGTACCATATCTCAAATAAGCAGCACTTATGATCACATATGAGACTCATCAAACACACACTTAAGACTCATACCCGAACACAACTTGTACCCGAACCCACCATTTCACACACTTATGATCACTTATGAGGTCAACCAAACACATACCCGAACCCACAAATAAGCAGCACAAATAAGCAGCACTTATGATCACTTATGAGGTCACTTATGAGGTCAACCAAACAATGATAATACCAACCACATACCCGAACCCACCATTTCACACACTTAAGACTCATCACTAACAATGTATAACAATAACAATGTATAACAATGATAATACCAATAATAATAACAATAACAATAAAATAATAATAATAATAATAATAATAATAATAATAATAATAATAATAATAATAATAATAATAATAATAATAATAATAATAATAATAATAATAATAATAATAATAATAATAATAATAAGAACAATAAGAAAGGTTTCCATTACCTGTTGAGTCAGATCTTCAATCAAAAGTGAAAACCCACAATCTTGTTTTGCAGCCCACGTACTAGAACCCTAAAACGAAATTGAGATTTTAACCGTATGTGAAAAACGATTTCCATTAATAAAATCGAATCAAATACTTGATTTCCGAAAAGATATGCTTGATTTTCGCAGCGCTAAAACATTATTATTAATCCGAATTTTTCCCCAAAATTTTAAGCGGGTTTATGAACGTGGGTGGGTAAGTTTTCCACAAAATTTTGATATACTAGTGTATTTTATGAAATGTGTTTATATTTATTAAGCCTAAATTTTAAGCGGGTTTATAATTAAATTAATTAATAGTAGATTTATTGTATTTGAAATGTATATGAAATTTATTATATATTGTATATGAAATGTATTATATTAACCTATATATAATATATATATATAGGTATTTTATTGTATTTGAAACTAAAAATGAAGTAGATTTGGCATTTGTTTTTCCGACTTCCCGGGTCAAACAACAATATCAATGTGTTGAATTAATCAGTCTCTGTTGTATGTTACTGCCCGAAATGGATCGGCTCCAGCTAGATCATTTGTTTTACGCGGGCGTTATTTAAGACGTGGCTATTTTGTTACAGACGGGATTTATCCTAAGTGGTCTATGTTTGTTAAAGCGTATCCGCATCCAGTTGACCCGAAAGATAAAGTGAGAGATAGGACAGTAATCCACCACGAGCCAAGAAACATAACATATCATATCATATCATATAACAGATAATCCACTAACTATAGATAACAGATAAAGGATGCATCCATACTCCCCTGAAGATAACATAGTGGCCAAACATATACTTGAGCTCATGTAAGAGATAAGGGATGGTGTGGAACATCACTCAACCACGCTAATCATATATGCCATTGGTGCATCAATGACACGGACATGGTACCCCATGACAACATGGCAATATCACCGGTTCATATGACCCAAGTGTACTATCGGGTTGTTCGGTTAGTTCGGTTTCATTAAATTTTATAATATTCAAATTACAACCATTTACAAAGATAGGTGGGATATTTTTGAAATTCACGATTTGAATTCGACATTAAGGTTCATAGCAAAAGGAATAATATCACAGATTCGTCATTAAGGTTCATAAAGGACGACATGGTTGTACACGAGATGTTAAACGAATGAGCCGAGATGATATGATTATACATGAGA
Source organism: Artemisia tridentata subsp. tridentata (assembly GCA_021014915.2). Classification (NCBI taxonomy): domain Eukaryota; kingdom Viridiplantae; phylum Streptophyta; class Magnoliopsida; order Asterales; family Asteraceae; genus Artemisia; species Artemisia tridentata. The sequence continues at coordinate 252,563,145 of CP139504.1, forward strand.
TGTTAAACGAATGAGCCGAGATGATATCGTTATTCACGAGATATTAAACGAATGAGCCGAGATGATATGATTATACATGAGATGTTAAACGAATGAGCCGAGATGATATCGTTATTCACGAGATCTTAAATGAATGAGCCGAGATGATATGCTTATTGATATGTGCCTAATTACACATATCTTTTATACAATTTGAACCCACAAAAACGACCAAAAACACACAAATGACTCACAAAATGATACAAATTCATCAAAATGTGTTTTTATGTGATTCAGGTACAAAAGATTGAAAAACAAGTGAAAAATGATCAATTTCACAACAATTGTCGTTTTTAGTCCCTGAAATCTCAGCAAATGGCAAATCTAGTCCCTGGAAACTCAAAATGATAGAAAAGTCAACTTAAGTCCATGGGAACTCAAACTTATTCACAAATAGTCCCTGGATAAAAGTTTACACAACTTGGCAACTTTTACCCCTCAAGTATCAAAATTGGCAAAATCAGTCCCTGGGTGTTTTAAAATGGAGTTTTATCAAATATCACCCTTGTACTATTCATGAAAGACAATTTGGAACTTTTTGATAGCTTTTGGGAAAATTACAATTTCACCCCCTCAACTTTGAAAAATATCATAAAAGGTCCCCCGGGTGTTTAAATTGTAATAAAAACAATAAAGGTCCTTTGGTTTATCTAAATTGGCAGGTTTAGTCCCTTGAAGGAAAATTGGAAGCTTGTCACATATGGTCCCTCAAGTTTCAGAAATTACAAAATTAGTCCTTGGACTATACTACTAAAAAAAAAACCAAATGGATTCCTTTTTAATCCTTAAATCCAAAACCCAAGCCCAATCCAACCATTGACCCGACCCACTTTTTCTGAGTTAAAATATCCCAGGGTCAAACATTGGTTTGACCCGTCTCCTTTTCCTTTTTCCCTCCAACACCACTGAGTCACAAAACCACCATGGTTTTGTCCAAATAAGCCAACTTTCAGCAATAAGCTGATTTGGTCCTTAAAATTGGTTTCTTTCTAGTCCTTATAGCTCAAATAGAGTAATCCTAGTAGTTGGTTTGGTCACTTGACCTGCACAAGTCAAAACACAAACACAAAACCACATCAGGCCACATTTTTAGATTTTATGGTTTTTGTAGTTTTTTGAGATTTTCTATAGCTCTCAATATTAGTTTTCATAAGCTGATTTTCTGGATTATACAAGTCCCCTAGCTCATCTACCTTAGGAATTTTTAGCTTGATTTTTAGAAACCTTATAAGCCTCGAAAATAGCCCTCGAATTGGGCAAGTTTTGCCCTGTGCAGGCTGCACAACAGCAGACCTCAAACAAGCTCTAGCTTGTTGAGAGCTTTTAAGCTCTTGGCTTGAGCTTTTAGTAATTCCTATAGCTTCTTACTAGTATAACAGTTCCTTTTAGCTAATTCCATAAGCACATGACTTAAATTCTAGCTTGTAGCTACTTTTGAAGATTTCTAAGTTTTTTTTAAAACCTTATAAATACCTACTGTTGTGAATAGCTATTTGAATCAGCCTATCTAGCTTAATCCATAATGTTTGTCTTTTTAAAAGTTGCTTAAAATTAGTTTAAAAGTCGATCTGTAAAAAGAAAATCGAAAAAAAAAAAAAAAACGCAAAACGTGGGGTGTGGGATTCGAACTCAAGACCTCTCGCTAGTATAACATGCGCACACACACCACACCCCCTTCCCAAATGCTCTGGAGCACCAGTTCTGCTAGAGTCTCCACTTTAATTCCTTTTAACCTTGTTTTTTCGTTTATAGCTTATTTTCTTTTTCAGCTTATATTAGCTTATCCGTATAAGCTATTTTGTCCTTTGTATTTTTCTTAGCTTTTTTATTTCATAAAGTATTTTAGATAAAAATTTCAGATTTTTTTGATTAGTTTTAGTATTTATTTCGTATTTTTATTTGTATAATAGTAATTAAATCATAATAAATAAAATAAAATTCAAAAAAATATAATTCTTTTTTCTAAAATTTTATTTTATCATATAGAACATGTAAAAATTATAATTGTACCCATAGTGTTTATATTTCATAAATTTTACGTTTTTACTTGCGCACGTACGTTATTTTTATTAATAACGCTCGTTTTCAGTTTTCTTTATAGTTTTTGTATACGTAAGTTTTAGATAACCGTTTTTCTTACATTTTTAATCATTTTTAATTATCTTTCACATATTTTAGCTTAGAATCCCAAAACTCTTTTATTTTCACCTTTCCGCGCGAGGTTTTTAGATTTTCTTAAACTTTTATAATAACTTTGTAAATATAGTTATTTATTTTATTTTCTTTTAATTTGCATTTAAGCCGTTAATTCATGCAAATTCCCTCTTTGGGAATGTTTGTTTTATTTTCGTCTTGTACGTTTACGTTTAATTTAATTTAAACGTACGTTTGTATATCTTTCGCGTTTTTAGGTTTCTGATTGTACGTTTTTAACGATACAGCTGTGACAGAGCTATGACTATTCACATTCCTAGTGTTAGTCAATCAGATTCCTGTTTTTGTATATTCCATATCATTTCAACACGCACATTCGTTATATTACACTTTACACACCTCGTTGGGACATAACGACCCGGGGATGTACTTTTCTGTACTCATGTACTTAACTCCCACGGATTTAAATTGCTTTTTCTCCCGGACTGCCAGGGCCCTTTATTACGGTTGACCGTTCACAAGCGGTTGGCTTGCGTGATAAAACCTGACGGTTCGGGAGGAATCACTTATACCTGAGATGTTAAACGAATGAGTGGAGATGATATCGTTATTCACGAGATGTTAAACGAATGAGCCGAGATGATATGGTTGTACACGAGATGTTAAACGAATGAGCCGAGATGATATGATTATACATGAGATGTTAAACGAATGAGCCGAGATGATATCGTTATTCACGAGATCTTAAATGAATGAGCCGAGATGATATGCTTATACCTGAGATGTTAAACGAATGAGTGGAGATGATATCGTTATTCACGAGATGTTAAACGAATGAGCCGAGATGATATGGTTGTACACGAGATGTTAAACGAATGAGCCGAGATGATATGATTATACATGAGATGTTAAACGAATGAGTCGAGATGATATCGTTATTCACGAGATGTTAAACGAATGAGCCGAGATGATATAGTTATACATGAGACAATTTCCCAGAGGTAAACAACTAAATTATTTTCCAGATGATATAGTTAAACGAATGAGCCGAGATGATATAGTTATACGAATGAGCCGAGATGATATAGTTATACGAATGAGCCGAGATGATATAGTTATACACGAGATGTTAAATATAATGGATCGGTCTATCTGGTCATGGCCGTTATAGAGTCATAACAGAGGTAAACAACTAAATTATCTTCCGAGGTGTAACAACCGACAATTTCCCAAAATTTTATTCTACGAGCAAAATTAATTATTTTCATGTTTTTTCATACTTTTTCCTCAGTTTTCCTACGTCTTATAATTCTTAGTCGGTTTTTATACGTTTTAGTCCATGTTTACACGTTCTCGGCCGTTTAATCTTGTTTTAGACCGTTTCTACATGTTTTATACGTTTTCCTCATTTTCATATCGTGCTTGTTCATTTGTATGCGCCATGTGGTGATTTTTGCAATGTTTTAAAAACCGGGTTTTTAATTAATCGATCCGGTTTTTACGGTGAAAAGGAATTTTAAACTTGAGTCTGGTTCCTCAAGCCTTTGGAAACTCTTCTTGATATTGTGGTGGATCTCTGACGTGATCACTGTGCATCCTTCCATCCGCAATTATGATTCTGTTATCAATTATTTCATCTCACAGCCACATATTATCTCTATATATATACCCATTTGATAATCTCTCTTAACCCTAATCTAATCTCACAGCCACCAAACTAATAACCCTAATCCCCAATGGCAGAAACCCCAAATTTGGATGAAATGAAGGCAGCCACAGAGACCGGGAAACTTGCTGATGCTTTCAAAGTATTGATATTGCAAGAGAAAGTCGAAGAGAACAACTTCATTGCTCGTATTGGTGAAGAGAGCAGTCAACTGAGAGAGGTCATAGAGAAAAAGTCGAGGACCATTGATGAGGTTGCTCTAAACTTTTCTCGTTTCCATGTTGTTGCTTCTACAGGTCACGATTGTTTGATGGAAATCCAACAATGTGATCGTAGGAAGCTTGATTTGATGGCCCAGCTACTGTTGCTCTCTCGTCGAAGCTTGGAGTTGAAGGATCAGTTGGTGGAGAGGATTGAAGAAGCTGAATCTTCAGATGACGAAGATTAGTATCTTTGGTCTATTTCTTTTGTGTTTTGGGTATCATCAAGGGTAGATGTTTGTGGTGTGTCGATGTTTGTGGTTTTAGTGTTTGGTGAATGTACATGAATGGTTAATGTATTTTGTAAATGAATATTATCTATGAATGGAAGATCAGTTAACGTTTTATATCTATAAATGTTTATTTCTTTTTAACATTTTTTTTTTTTTGAACATTGACTTTCATTAAACTAAGTAAGTCATCATAAACATAAGCAAATACCGGATCTAACCTACACCACTTGCTGATTCCACTCCAAACACCATAAGCGAAGCCACAATTAACCATCAAATGGTCCAAATCCTCATTCGCCAAGCATGAATGTTAACCCGCAACGGAACCCAAGCTTCCCATTTAAAATTAGTTTCCCTCGTCCCATCTCTATCTTTCGTTAACCCCACCTTCACCATCATCTCAATCAATTCACATCCGACAACCGGAAATCAGCAACATCATCAAGAGCAGGTAATACCTCATAATTAAAACCCTAATTGTTTTTACTAAATTTTTATGAAACAAAATCTGTGGTTAATTGAATTAGGCTCCCTTTCTTTTTGTTGAAATTATATGTGGTTTTATGTGGTTAATTGAATTAGGTTTAAGATGGATACGAGTTGGATGTCTTTACCAAGATTTACCAAAGAATATAAAAAAGGTCTTGACGACTTTCTTGATCATATATTTTATAAGGAGGGTAAAAATGGACAGATTTCATCTCCATGTATTGATTGTGGTAATCAGATATGGGTAGATCGGGAGGACGCTGGAACACATCTGCTATGTGTCGGGTTTATGAAAGGTTATACAATTCCACCTTTCAGTTCCAAATCAAGTGATGCTCCAATGTTGGATGCTGAAGATGACATGCAAGGGTTGGTGAATGATGCCTTCCATCGGTTTGGTGTTGACACACAAGAAGATGACATGGGAACACAAAGTGAAAGTATGAGTATGCCAAACCTAAAGGCGAAATTTTTTTATAAAGTGTTGGGAGAGGCAAAGAAACCACTATATCCTGGGTGTAAGTTATCAGTTCTTTCTTTTATCATTAGACTATTTCATGGTAAGTGTGTTGGGAAATGTAGTGATAATGGTTTCAGCAAGATGCTGGATACAATGAGGGAAGCCTTCCCCGATGCTTCTATACCGAAGTCATTGTATGAACTAAGGAAGATAATTCGAGAGTTGGGACTTAGTTATGATAAAATTGATGCATGTCCTAATGATTGTATGCTGTACTGGAAAGAAAACATTAATAAAACGGAATGTGATATATGCCATACGTCAAGGTATAAAGCAAGTGAAGATGATTCTGCAGATGGGTCAACCACAGCTGATACATGTAAGAAGATTGGAGCAAAGGTGTTGCGTTATTTTCCGCTCATACCACGATTGCAAATGTTATTTATGTCATCTAAAACAGCCGCCTCCATGAGATGGCATGAAGAGAGTCGCACGAAAGATGGTTACTTGAGACATCCTGCAGATTCCCCAGCATGGAAAGCATTTGATTTTAAGTATGATAACTTTGCCAAAGAATCTCGTAATGTCAGGCTTGGTTTAGCGAGTGATGGGTTTAACCCTTTTGGAACAATGAGTGTTTCTCATAGTACATGGTCTGTTGTTTTGACGCCATATAATCTACCTCCTTGGATGTGCATGCAGAAACCTTATTTCTTTCTAACTTTACTTATACCTGGCCCATCTGCTCCTGGGAATAACATAGATGTCTATATGGAACCGTTAGTGGTTGAGCTACAGGAGTTGTGGGATCTTAAAGGAGTAGACACTTATGATGCATCAACAAAAAGTAACTTTCGGATGCGTGCTTGTTTGTTATGGACGATCAGTGACTTTCCTGCTTATGCAAATTTATCCGGATGGAGCACCAAAGGTAAACTTGCATGTCCTAACTGCCATAAACATACAAAATCAACACGCTTGACTCATGGCAAAAAAGAATGTTTTATGGGACATCGTCGATATTTGCCTACTGATCATGCTTTTAGAAGAGATAAAAACTCTTTTGATGGCACAGAAGAACAAGACAGGCAACCCCGTGGCTTAAGAGGACAAGAAGTACTTGATGAGTTAGATGGTTTTGAAATTAAATTTGGAAAACTTGTTAAGAGCAACCCAAATTTACCTTTTAATTGGAAGAAGAAAAGTATTTTTTTTGAGTTACCGTACTGGAAACATAACTTGCTACGCCATAATCTAGATGTAATGCATATTGAGAAGAATGTTTGTGACAGTGTCCTTGGAACGCTAATGAATCTAGATGGGAAGACCAAGGATCATATAAAAGCACGCCTAGATTTACAAGAAATGGGCATTAGACATGAACTTCATCCTATAGTTCAAGATAACAACAAAGTTTATTTGCCACCTGCTTGTTTCTCAATGGATAAAAAAGAGAGAGATATTTTTTGTCGTGTGCTTAAGAAGGTGAAAGTTCCAGATGGTTATGCAGCTAACATATCAAGATGCGTAGAGTTAAAACCTCCAAAAGTGTTTGGACTTAAAAGTCATGATTGCCATATTTTGATGCAGCAGTTGCTTCCCATTGCCTTGCGAAATGTGTTGCCTAAGCACGTGCGCTATACTGTGATGAAGCTATGTCGTTACTATAAACAATTATGCTCAAAGGTTCTTAATCCAAATGATTTGGTTCAAATGGAAACCGAGATTGGAAAAATACTTTGTGATTTAGAAAGGATTTTTCCGCCATCATTCTTTGATGTCATGGTTCATCTTTCGGTTCATCTTGCTTCAGAGGCCAGATTAGGAGGGACAGTTCATTACCGTTGGATGTATCCAATCGAGAGGTGCACATTACTATTTCAGTAAATACCTTTATTAACAAATATTATTGAATCTAAAATTCTTGTTTTTGATATCTCAGGTATTTAGCTACATTAAAATCTTACGTGCGAAACAGGAATAACCCGGAGGGTTCCATTGCAGAAGGATATCTAGCTGAAGAGTGTGTGTCGTTTTGTTCATTGTACTTATCCAGTGATGTTGAGACCGTACATAATAAGACAAGTCGAAATGATGCTGACGATGGTTATGAGGATGTTTTACCTATCTTTTCTATGGCGGGTCGACCGATTGGTGCTACAAAGGTAGAAATAATGGACCTTGACATTTTGGCTAAAGCACATTCATATGTGTTGTTCAATTGTAGTGAAGTTGATGAATTTCGAACGTAAGTAATTATATTAGTTGTGAGTTTCATACATTATATTATACGATTAATAGTTGTCGTTGTTATCATCATTATCATCTGTTAACACTGCAGTGAACATCTGGCGATGGTTCAACATGAAAATCGGAGAAAACGTAAGCGTGACATTCAACGTTTACATAGTGAGACTTTTGAGTCGTGGTTTCAAGATCATGTAAGGAATATACACAGGTTTATTACTTTTGGAAAATAATTATAATGACATAGCATTTTCGACCTACTAATACACGTGTGTATAACAAAACAATTAACACATCTTGCCTTTGTTCAGGTTGAGGAGCTACATGCTAGAGGGGATCACAGAATCACAGAAAGTCTAAGGAACTTAGCAAGTGGTCCATCTGAGTTTGTGAAAAAATATAGGGGATTTATCATAAATGGTTTCCTATTTCACACAAAATATGTAGAACAGAATAGGAAAACACAGAATAGTGGGGTTATGCTTCAGGCCATGACAAACAGTTTCTCGAGTGCTACAGATAACAATCCTATCGCGGGAGATGTAACTTACTACGGGGTTTTGAATGATATCATTGAGTTGGAGTATGCTATTGACAAGAAAGTAGTTTTGTTCGATTGTGATTGGATTTCGAATGGTTCAAGGAAAAAAGAAGATGAAAACGGGTTTACTCTATTGAATTTTTAAGGATTGAAGGCTCATAACGAGCCTTTTATACTAGCTTCTCAAGCACAGCAAGTATTTTACGTTGCAGATAGTGTTGATAAAGGATGGCAAGTTGTGATCACGCCAACGCCTAGACATGTTTATGACATGGATGAACAAACAATTCTTGATGACGTGGAAACACATTTGCAGGGTGACTCATTTATGGGTCCTCAACATGACGAAACAATGGATATTGAATTGGTTAGAGGTGGTTTCGATGGAACCGTTGTGGACAACAATGACTTAGTTATTGCCGATGAAGAAGATCCAGTTGAAGAAGCTTCATGATTTCAATTAGGTAAATAGTAATAATCCCTCTTTTTATCTTCTTTTGTCATTTAACAGTTCTTATTTCCCCTATTGTGGCTTAGTTGTCCTTTTAGTGTATTATTAGTCATCTAGTTTACTTTAAATTTAGGTAATTTGAACTTTTTAGCTAGCTACTACTCCGTACTTTTTAGAAGACCAACATAATAACTACACACCCTCATCACTATTTTTATGGTTCCACTCAATTACTAGAATAGATCTGATAATTTGCATGTTTCTACTTATTTTGATGTTCATTAGTTATATTTGATATGATTTGATGCTTGTTGTTCATTATTGAATCATATATTTGAATATTGGATTTGACTGTGGTGATTTGATTCAATCTGAGTTCTGAATTTGCTGAGTTGTTGTTGTTGTTTGCTGTTTAACTGAGGTTGTTTGATCATATGGGACTGAGTTGGGTGATTATGGTTGATGTTTGTGGAATGATTAAGGTTGAGTTAGTGTAAGTCAGTGGTAAAAGGGGTGTTTGGTTTGCGCTAAATTTATAGGTTAGTTTGCTTGATAAGTTTTGGAATCTGCATAAACATAAATAGTTAAGGTAATATAGGTTAGTTAAAGTCAGTTGGGTTGGTAATATAAGCAGAAAGTCAAAATCATCTTTGATCTCTCATAATCAGCTTAGTAATTTGATTCAGTAGGCCATATTAGATTTATAGGTTCAAATCTAGTTAACTTAGCTTAAATTAGTTTTTATTACAGCTTAATATAACTAGTATAAGCACTTAGGAGTAGTATAATTTGGATTTAGTCAACATTTGTTCAAAAATCAAAAAGTCAAAAAGTTTCTTATTGTCTGTTTTGGTCAGGATTTCAAAGAGGTGCACAGGCCTCATTTTTTATTCAAAATACAATTGGAAAGTTGTTTTGAAAATTATTCCAGGTTGTTTTCAAGTTGCAAAAAGAATTTTGAAATTTGGAATTGATTTAAGCCTTTGAAAGTGCTTTTGAAATTGAGTGTTTGCTTAATAGTTCCCCTGTATCACAGTTGTTAAGCCTATTTCACAAGCTTGCACAATAGAGAGTAGACACATAAGCTAGTGATTTCTTGGAGGTAAAACATTCCTGAGGTGATAAGCTTTCCATAGCAGCTATTGAGGACTTTTTGAGGACTGTTAGATGTTGGAATTTTACCAAGTCTCATGGCTTTAGCAGGTTTGGAGTTTGCTTGGGTCTCATCAAGTACTACTTTGGGTATGGGTCAGTTTGGGATATTGTGTGTTGGTATCATATGGTTTGGGTTATTGTGTGTTGGTGGGATATTGTGTATGGGTCAGTATGGGTCAGTTCAGGGTACTCGAAAGTATCTTGTGAACTGGTGATTAGATTTTTGGCAGCTTTCGACACTGTTAATCTTGGTGTTTGGTGCTGCAACATGTGTTATGATTGCTATGGTTCTCCCCCTGTTGGTATCTCAGATCACTGGAGTTACGGTATGCCTCTCAATGCTCAGTGCTCAGGCTTTGGTTCTAGATATTTTGATAATGTTTCTACCTTCATCAGTTGGGATATAAACAGCAAGGGGATTTTTAGGTTTATGGTTTCTATGGGATCTCTCAATTCAGGTTATGCCAATGTATCTTGTGAGCTGATGATTAAGATTGTCACTATTATTTTGATGGCTCACAGGTCTCAAGATTATATATGGTTAAGGGTAAAAATCAATAGGGATGCTGCTCAGATGTTGATCCTACCTGGTCATTTTTTGGTCTGCAATTTTCAATGTGTCATTTGTGCTGAGAAGTTGTGTCTACTTGGACTTCTTTTGGCCTGCAATTTTGAATGTGTCATTTGTAGCTGTGTAGATAGCTATGATGGGTATTGTAATTTGCTTTTCTTAGTTATTAGCAGTTTCAGTCATTGCCTTTGTTGGGGGTTGTCCAACATGGCTTATGTTTGTATCCTGTTCTTGGAGTTGTCCAACTACAGCAGTTATTGATTTCCTAGGCAAGAGTTGGTGTTGATAGGGGTTGTCCTATCACATTCCCTTCTCTTGTGCTTTCCCCTGTATATTCCATCTTTTTTTTAATATAATTTACCTTTAAAAAAAAAAAAGACTTTGTACCATCTGCACTGCTATTCTTGTTGAAAGCAATCAAGTTAGAAAACTCATGAGCACCAGATTACTAACATAAAAGGTGCTAGCCAAATTCAGTTGGAGAAATTTTAATTTTTTTTGAATACTAATTTAACTAAGTATTTTTTACAAGGTAGATGGAAGAACTTGTCAAGTCGGTTGACTAGTTAGAAAAGCATTAGTCACCTGATATGCATTTTTAAGTGTATGAGTTTATAGTACACACCTAAGTAAGTCATGTGTATTGCACATCATACGTTCTTGCACCAGATGCAATGTCGTATTACACTATCACATAATAAGGAGTGTTCTATTATGGCGTATGATAATAAAACCACAACAAATAAGCGTACTATAAAGGTTAATGTTAAAAGACACAGGTGTCAAGGGTCCTATTAATTTTTGTTAAAATAAAACTTTTGCAACTAAGCGTTCTATAAAACTGAATAAGCGTTATAAAAAGCGGATGTTTTACGACTCTAAAAAGATGTGCCATATTATGGTGTATCATAAAAAAACCATTATGAATAAGCGTTCTATAAAGGTTAACGTTATAAGACGCTATTGTCAAGGGTCCTATTAACTTTTCTTATAATAAAAAACGTTTGCGAATAAGCGTTCCATAAAACCGATGTTTTATGACTCAAATATCAAGTGTCCTATGATGGTGTATCAATCTATGGTACCCAAGTATCAACTGTCATATTAACTTATGTTTTAATAATACATTTGCGAATAAGCGTTCTAAATAATTAATGTTTTATGACTTATGTATCAAGTGTCCTATTATGGTGTATTGTAATAAAACCATAATGAATATGCATCCTTTAAGGGTCCTATTAAGTTTTGTTATAATAAAACTTTTGCAATTAATCGTTTTAAAAAAATGATGTTATATGACTCAAAAATGAAATGTCCTATTATGGTGTACAATAATAAAACCATTGTACATAAGCGTCCTATAAAGGTTAACGTTATAATACCCACGTGTCAAAGGTCCTATTAAATTTTGCTATAATAAAACTTTTTGTGAATAAGCGTTTTAACTAACTGATGTCTTATGACTCAAAACTCAAGTGTCCTATTATGTCTTATTAGGTTATGTCATAATAGGACATCTAGTGATCAAGTGTCGTATTACACTATCACATAATGGGACACCAACAACTAAATGTCTTATAAAGTAATTTATTAGGATCCATATTTTAAGCGTCCTATTAAGGTTATGTCATAATAGGACATCTAGTGATCAAGTGTCGTATTACACTATCACATAATGGGACACCAACAACTAAATGTCTTATAAAGTAATTTATTAGGATCCATATTTTAAGCGTCCTATTAAGGTATATGATAATAGGACATCTAGTGATCAAGTGTCGTATTACACTATCACATAATGGGACACCAACAACTAAATGTCTTATAAAGTAATTTATTAGGATCCATATTTTAAGTGTCCTATTAAGGTATATGATAATAGGACCCCAAATCATCGACCATCCTATTATATAACTTTTTAGGACATTGCCTAAGTAGCAAATATTTAAAAAGGACCCTAAATGCTCATATGTCCTATTAAACAGTTTTTTAGGACTCCATTATCATAGCGTCCCACACAAAGGGTCCTAAAAAGCCACTTTTCTTGTAGTGTATCCCTGTTTTTGCCCTTACTTGTCATGCGGGGAGGTGCTTCGAAGGCTTTGGCTGCCCTCTCCGTAGCAAGTATTTCCTTTGGAGACTTCGTTAGAATGCTTAATAAACCATGGTTCGGGCCTTTGTTGTACAGAGAAAACCTGTCTCGGTTCTTGCTCTTGTTTTTGGGCCCTTCCCACGAAGAATTCTTTGAAAACTTGTTGTTGCTATCTTTGTCTATCGGAGCCCCATTAGTGGACACTTCTTTTGCTTCGATCCAAGTATATGTCTTTTCCGTCAGCCCCTTGTAAGTTTTCGGAAGGTCAGTGGACAAGAATTCCACCAAACTCCGATTCCGAAGGCCATGTACGAAACCAGAAATACGTTGGTCTTCATGAAGACCCAAAATTTGCAAAGTCTCATCGGTGTATCTAGTAACGAAGGCCCTCGTGCTTTCGTTATCTTTTTGTTTGATGTTGTGCACCATTAAATGAGTCCTTGTGAACTTCTTTTGCTGACTGAAGTGTGACCGGAACTTAGCTTTGAGATCATCAAGGTTGACGATGCTACCGGGTTTTTGCCCATTCCACCAAATACGAGCAGAATCCCGTAGGGTGTATGTAAACATATGACAGGCCACCGGCATAACCCACTTTTGCATTTTGATAGCCCCTTCGAACAAGTGTAAGAAATTGTCCGGATCCCCATTCCCATCATAAGTCCCGACATGTGAAGGCATTTTCAACCCATCAGGCAATGGGTAATCTTTTATCCACCTAACGAAAGGTGTAGCTGAACCCATAGGGTCTGAATATAGACAATTATAAGGTGGTGTGTACATGGGGACAGTATTGTATGGATTGCTGTTTGGGGGCATTCCCATAGGAGTCTGGCCTGGGTAGGACTGATAAGGTGTATTCATGGCAAACGCGTAACTGTTTCCCATGGCGTACGGAGGGTACGCCATAGGATGGCCGAAGGGCATGCTCCCATAAGTTTGGGGGAAGCTTGGGTTATTAGGTTGTCCATTTACTGGAGGATATAAATTTTGAGGATAAGACTGAGTTTGGAACGAGGGGTACATACAATTGGGAGGAAGATTTCCTCCCTTATTAATTGTAGACGGATTGCCTTCTACGCCTGATGCGTGAGAAGGCTGCAACGGAACCCCAGCTTCAGTCCTTCCAAGATGAGCTGCTAGCAATGGAGGCAAAGTCACCCCCCTTTCTTCCCTAAGCTGGCTCCTACCATTAGAGCCTTCGGTAACCGCCCCTTCTCTTCTTGTCGGAGCCCTCTCGGGGACTCCTTCGAAACCAACGGACCTTTTGCTTAGCCTTCGACCGATTGGAGACCCAATTCTTAAGGCCGATAGGGTTGGCCCCTGGGTCGGAGGCCTAGGTTCCATCTCCATTTCTTCATCATATTCATCACTCGAGTATTCCAACTCCCTTCGCACCTCAGCATTCCTGACTTGCCTGTTACGAGCCCTTAACAGGGTTTCCAACACTTCGTGGTTGGCTTCGACAAAGGCTGGGCTAATGGCAGGTTCTGGGTTGGCTGATGTCGAAGCATGATTGTTGGTTGTGATTTCTGGGTGAGAACGTGTTGTTAAGGTGGAAGCGGTTATTGCGGGAAGGTTGTTAGAGTCGTTGATTGGTATTGGTGCCAAGGTAGAGAAACCCGGTGGGGGAGTATCTTCCCTCCCTTGATCCATGCCGGAATAATAGTGAAACTGGTTGGTAGGTTATAAGCTCGGAATTAACGAGACCAATTGTAGCGGTCCCACGGATGGCGCCACTGATTGAACAAATAATTGCCAACCAAGCCTTCGATGGTGATCAAAGGAATAATGGGGTGTTGAGATTGCGCCAAGCTTGTTCTTAACCTAAAAATAAGAAATACGAAGACACTACGTTAAGTGATTGCGCAGGGGTTGGACCCTACGAACCACCTCCGGCGTGTGAGTAAGTATGTGTAATGGTAATATAGGTCGTAAATTGAGAGAGTGAAATTAACTTACTTTGTTTTGGCCCGACCATGCTATTTATAGGGGAGAAATAGGACATAGTGGGCGGTTGCACATTGTTCGGAGATCATGGGGGCGTCCCATGGAAAGTGGTAACCGCTAGGGCTTTGTAGCCCACGATCTCTATTTTGGCGGGAAAGCCAAAGGGAAGAGACGTGGGTTTGACCAGGTCAGGATGGTCCTTTGTGCTAGTCCCTTCGTAAGGAATACCCCGAAGGGCTTAGGGCTTCGATTGGCGGATTCCCACATGGTAACCAGTTCACAGGCGAATGGTTTTACACCAATGAAACGTGTTAGAAGATTAACCTGGGCCTCCGAAGAGAGGGCTTTCTATAGGCTCGAAGGGGAGTCCTTCGACCCGTTCGGAGGGTACATCATCACTAATGTATTAATATGATCTTTTATCTTGTTTAGACAACCCATGTTCAAGCAAGACAAAAGGATGTAATATTTTAGAGATCATGTTACGGATTTAATGAAAGTGTTAAATATTTTGAGGTGATATATTTTTTACACTTAAACCTTTGGAAAAATAATTGTGTAAGACAATATCTTTCGACGCACATGATCAACGAACTTAGTTTTCATTCCTAAGAAGGTTACTAAAGCATCTTAAAACTTGCAAGATGTCGAAAACACATATGCAAGAAAACTGGTCTATGCCTATATGCAATGCTAAATCAATTAAGCAACTTTGTGCAAGAAGTCTAGTCTAAGTCCTATTGACGCATAAACGGGAAAACTAATAATCAACACATAGTAACAAGGCATGTAAAACGCTTGTGATTATAGCTATAATTAGCTCAACTAAAGATAACTATAAGCACTCAAAAATATTAACTAACAGTACTAGGACACAAAGAAGAACAAATAACCATTTAGCGTAACACACAAAAATACTTATCGTCATTTTGTGTATTAAGTATAACAATGTATACCTAGCTTGACTTTATTTATTTTCTTTCAAATGAATTTGTTTCCACCCCATTTTAAAGATTTTTACCAAGTTACTTTGAAAATACATCAATGTTCAAAAGTTGAAACACCCTTTTTCATTTTGGCCAAAAATTTGCGCAAACGACATAATTAAAAGGATCTTTCATTACAAATCAAGGACTCTAATATATTTTCACTTAGAAACAATTTATAAAGATATTTTTTAAATGAGAATAGACTCAATTACGTTTAAAATGATAGATGGCACAACTCCTATGGACTTACAGTTGATTTTATACGAATTGATGAAAATGACTCAATTCTGAAAATAGACAGACACATGCACGGTACCTTTAAATACCCAACGGTACCGTTAAATATAACGATACCGTCCTATATTTAGTGGTACCATCCACTGTTGTTACAGTTCTGTCTCAGACTAGATTTTTGTTTCGACGTAACGAAGAGATGTAAAACTTCGTAAACTAGATACCGAACATGTAGAATACGTTAAGTAACATTTCCATGTTTAGGACTAAGAAAAACATTTACAAACATATATTTACTATAAAACAAAGAGTTGTCTCAAACGATCCTTAAAAAACCGCATCACTTTACGACTCGTTCAAAAGACATGACCGGATACTTACAAACTATTTTCTTTTATTTGTCTAAGAAATCTTTCAAGCTAGTATGACAAAGTATACTTAACAACAAAACTTGTAAGTATTAAGCACGTAAATACTTTTCATATTATATTCCCCTTCACGGGTAATTTGATACATGGATCATACTCAATTTTGAAAACCATTTGTTTTAAAAATATGGGCGACGTGGCTCTAGTACCAATTGTGGAAACCGTAGAGGGGGGTGACTACGTTTTCATTTAAAAACTTAAAAACTTTTGTATCAAACACCCAATCAAGTGTGACATAATATGAAAAGTGTCAACACTAGTCTTACAAGAACTAGAGATAATATAAAGCAACAAGTAAGGCATGTCACATTAACACAAACTTAGACATATTAGTAATAACATGCCATGACACAAACACAACTAACATGATATAAGTAACAAACCACACAAATATAAATGCAATGCAAAGTATAAATGTAAAGCGGTAAATGCAAGAATAAACGAAAAGAGATAAGTAAAGAAAGCGCAAAATGGATACAGAGATTTATAGTGGTTCGGTCATGAAGCTCCTCTTCGCCCTACACCACTCCCCGAGTACCCAACTCGAGATTTACTCCACTAATCAACAAGCTCCCTTCTCGGCAGAGAAAACCATACAACATTGCTTACAATATTTTTCGACACTAAGCTAGATGTCGAGTTCTTCTTCGGGTACAACCAAACTCGTTATGTTTTATGGCCCAACATAACAAACCTTGTGTTTTAAGGCCTAAACACATAAACCGCGTCGCTTACATTATTTTTCGACACTAAGCTAGATGTCGAGTACTAATCTAGCTAGTACCAATCTCACTCATGATCTACCCGATCCTCACAAATCACACAAGCTACAAGATCCACATGATCTACTCTCGATCTACCCGATCTACTCACGATCTACCCGATCCTCACGATCTACACGATCAACCATATCTTCACACGATCTACCTGATCTACTCACTATCAACATAAGCTACACAAGATCTCCCCGATCTCTGCAAGATCACAATGATCCACACAATATGACTAAACAAGACAGTGATAAATTGATGTATGTCTAGATACAACAAGTAAACAACAAGTACTGCAAGTGCACTACACAATGACTCTAACACCTTGTATCTTCTTGATACTGCGTGTTCTTCTCTTGGACTAATAGAGGAATGAAGGTGACCTTTGGTTGGATGAAAGAATCACTCTTAAACAAAAGAAAAACTCTCTAAATGATCAAAGAAAGTGATCTAACTAAAAAGGAATTAGACCAGAGAAAATTGACTGAAAAAATCAAGTTGGAAGTGTAAAATGGTCCACTATTTATAGGCAATGAAAATTTGACCGTTAGAGCGGGACGGTACCATTAAATATATCATGGTACCACTATATTTATTGGTACCGTGGTACCGTGCCAGACAAAAACGCTCCCATTTTTGTTTTTAGTGGTGAAAGTTTATTTGGGGAAGTTTGGAGCTGTTTTGGGGAAAAAATAGCTGTTGGGATTTTTAACCTTACTTTTCCAATTAAAACATTTCTTTTTAATTCAAGAATAATTTGTAAAATGTATTTTTGAAAAATGTTTTGTCACATTAAAAATGTGAAGTTTAGAACAAAAAAAATTATTTCTTTGATCATCCGTCAAGTTTAAATTTGTTTGTTCATACCTTGATTGATTTACATCGGGATAAAAATTTACGACTCTGTTGAGGCATACTTGATACGTCGAGAGATGTTGATGTAAGTATGCGTTGATGATTTGTGTTTACAAGTGACTTGCGCATTTTACGTTATGCATTACATGTTACATGTTTGTCATTATTAAAATCGAAGAAACCGTTTATTTTAAATATCGTAATATTTGCAATACCAAATAGATTTCTTCCAATTCAGGCATGTCTGAATCATCTGGGTAATAAACATCATCAAAAGATATGCCTTCCTTGTCAGCAACATTAACACATGGCTTAGCAGTATTAACAAAATTAGTACTGCTAGTGTGAATTTCTTTATTGGCAGCATTAACACTTGGCTTAGCAGTATTAATAGAGTTAGTACTGGTTGTGTTAATATCATCTGATAAATCATCCATTTCTTGTTCATCAGTCTGATTTTCTTCATTAACCTCTTTATCATTATTAGAAGATTTGACACCATCTTCTTTATCATCTTTTGGATCTTCAGCAAAATCATCTTCTTGTAAATTCTTTGACTCTTGGGTAGAGAAGGGTGGATCAGCAGTCCAAATAGGCAGCAAAATATAATCTTTGTCAGGTCTTATTTCCTTATCAGCTTGACCTGCATCATTACTTGCTTTTGTACCCACAAGATTATTAGACTTTGTACTTGCAACAACTGCCTCGTAATTCATAGTCTTGGTTAGTGAATCAATATCAAAAAGCCAGTTTGGTCCACTCCCTGCAACATTAGGTGTACTCTCACTAAACCTAACATGCAAGTTCTCTTCCACTTTCCTGGTCCTACTATTGAATACTCTAAAAGCTTTGTTATTCATTGAGTATCCAACAAAGAATCATTCATCAGCCTTGCTATCAAACATACCTAAGTAATCTATGGTATTCAAGATAGTAACAGGACACCCAAATGGTCTTAAGAAATCTAGCAATGGTTTTCTACCATGTAAAAGTTCATATGGGGTCTTGTTATGAGGCTTTACTACTTTACTTCTATTCTGCACATAAGAAGCAGTATTAACTGCTTCAGGCCAAAAAGTAGTAGGTAATTTAGAATCAACTAACATTGTTCTAACAGCCTTAATAAGTGTCCTATTCCTCCTCTCAGCAACTCCATTTTGTTGAGGACTTCTAGCTACACTAAATTGTCTCTCAGTACCTTTCATCTCACAAAACTGGTTCATATCCCTATTCTTGAACTCAGTTTCATTGTCACATCTTATCACTTTAACCTTATGGTTAACTAGGTTTTCTACCTTGGTTATTAAAGCCTTAAGAATGCTACTGGTTTCTTCCTTAGTTGCTAAAAAGAAAACCCAAATACACCTACTATAGTCATCTGTGACAACTAGGCAATACATCTTTTTCATTAAACTCTTTACAAATGTTGGTCCAAATAAATTCATGTGTAACATATGTAAAGGCTGACTTATAGAGTTCACTACTTTGGTCTTACAAGAAGCTCTATGTTGTTTTCCCTTCTGACAAGCAACGTAGATTTCAGTATTTTCAAAAACGTTTGAAAGTAAACCTCTTACAAGGTTTCCCTTAACCAATTTATTCATTGTTTTGAAACTTAAATATCAAAGTCTTCTATGCCAAAGCTTAGATTCATTTGATGTGGCCTTTGCAAAGAGACAAGTCAAACCTCCTTTGCTTCAAAATCTTCAAGATAGCACATGTTTCCAGTCATGTGCCTTGAGCATCCACTGTCAAATACTCCTTTATCTTCTAATTCCACCTGTGGATTGCCCTGCACATAAAGTAAGAAAATCAGTTTATTTTGGGGACCCAAGCCAATACTGACTTTGATCTGCCTTGTGCATCTACATAATCATACCTTTTTAAAACTATAGATGCACTGTTGTTTCTGGAAACATGATTTAAAACTTTAACTTTTGGTTTCCAGACCCAACAAGCTAAGGCCTTAACAGCATAAAAGTGATTTCCCAAAACAGTATCAGTTATTGTTTTTGGCTTAGCAGTAGAAACTACTCCTTTTGCCTTAGCAGCACTAACTGCTATATTCTTTTGAATGGGCCTTTTTACAGTTGAATGTGCTTTATTAGAAAACTTTGACAATTTTTTAGCACCATTCACTGTTCTTTTGGTGTTAGCAGTACTAACTGATTTAACAGTATTAGTTACTACTGTTGGTTTAGTAACATTTTGCTTAGCAGTTGTAACTGATACTACACCAGATCTCATTTGTACTGCTATTGGAACCATGTTTCTTTTAGCATGTGGGTGAGTACTTTTAGAAAAACTTTTATGATTTACCCTCCTAGTATAGTTCCACACAGGTTTTTGATAGTAAAAACAATTATCTTGTAAATGTTCAAAACTACCACAATGATAACAAGCCTTATTGATCATCTCAAAATCATTTCCTAAACTTTGAGATATCATTCCATTCCAACTCCTCAGCTTACCTCTAGGCCTGTTAGTGTTCTCCTTAGGTTGCTCAGTGTATTTAACAATTTTCCTGGACACCATATTACCAAAACTAGGTTTGACAAATTTAATCTGTTCAACACTAGGTTTAACTGTTACACTTTCAACTTTACGTTTAGTCTTCACCTATCCCTCATCATCATCAGACACCTAATCTTCAATGATAGGTGCATCAGAATATGTCTTTTCAACCTTAGGTTGCTCTTCATTAGACTTACTATTTTCTCCTAAAGGCTTAGAATTTGACTCACCTAAACAAGACAATTCAGGTAGAGGAGGTACAAACTTTCTTATTATTAAGGGAAGAACTTCATGATAACATATACCACTACATCTCCTCATTAATTGACACTCAATTGTCTTATTAACACTTTCAGATGCAAGCTCAAGCTTATTTACCTTAACTTGATGTTTTTCTTTCTCCTGATAAGCTGTATCTTTTTCTTTTTGAGCATTTTCTAACTTTTTAGTAAGTCCTTTAATTTCATGCTCTTTAACAAAAAGCTTACCTTCAAGAACATTAACTTTCTCTACATACTCTGACTCATTTTGTTTGAAAAATTCAAGTCTTTCCTCAACTGGTTTTAGACCTACTTTATAGCCTAAATTGTCTAACTTTAACATCTTTACCTCTTCTAATAGATTTTCATTCCTAGCCTTAAGTTCCTCAATAGTATCTAAACAAGATTTAAATGAACAACCAGAACCATTAGATACCTCAGTATCAGAACTTGATGAAGAAGAGTAGGCCATAAGTGCAAAGTTTGGTCCTTCAGCTGCTTGGTCACTCCAATCATATCGTCCTAAACCATCACAACACATCAAAGCTGCAGAAGTCTTAGGTTCCTCAGCTTTCCTAGAGCTCTCTCCAGACTTATAATCTTGGCTCCTTGGTGCCCAGAATTCTCTTTCAAAATGTCCCTTCCTATGACAGCTATAGCATTCAATCTTAGATTTATCAAAACCCAAGTAATCCTACCCATTGGCCTTGAGATTCCTTCCAGTCTTCTTCAAAAATCTTCTTGCCCTCATTGTCAACATTGCCATCTGCCACTTCAAGTCCATCTCTTCAAGTTCATCTGAATGGATCTGTTCCAAATCTTCATGCATAATCTGAGTACAAGTAGATTGACCAGCCAAGAAAGCATAGATAACAACATCACTCAAGTTATCAAGGGTTGTAGACCCATCATCATTAACTTGTGTGCCAGCATCACTAACTCCATGAGCAGTATTAACTGCTTCATTAGTACTACTAGAACTGTTATTGGAGGAGGACACAAAAGCTAAGTTTTGTATGCTTGATGATGAGCTAGATAACCCTTTGACTTCATGTTCATAAACTTTAAGATTGTTATACAGATCATCTAAACTCATGGTATCAAGATCAGCCTTGCTTCTCCATACCACAGTGTGTGTATTCCACTCTGGTGACATGCTTCTCAGAAACTTTTGATTGGCATCTTCTTGAGGAATTGAGACTTCCACGAGTGCTAGTTGACTAATAAGTTTCTGAAGTCTGTCAAAAATCTGATCAAGATTTTCAGAACTTGGAGCATCAAAATTCTCATATTGTTGCTTCAAGAGGTTCTTCCTGGTCTTCTTGGTAGTAGCATTCCCTCCAAACCTTTTCTTAATTGCTTGTAGCAACAATTTAGCATCCTTGATGTGATTAAAGGTCAATTGATGATCATTAGGAATCCCCATCAGCAGAAGTTTCAGTTTTGGGTAGTTGATCGCCATTCTCTATGACCTCCCACATAGAGTAATCAACCATCTGAATATACTGCTCTATTCTCATTCTCCATAGCTCATATTCTCCAGACTTGAGCATAGGCACCTTTGATGCAGTAATCATATGAGTAGATTCTGAGTCCATGTCATCCTTCTTCAGTAAGATGAGTTTAAACAGGTTCTTCTAGATTCACAATTTCTAGATCATAAGCTCTGATACCACTTGTTGATCCCGGTTGAGCACTTGATCGAATCCTTTAGCTTGTAAAGGTTAAGTAATAATGAATAGATCAATACAACTTATGTAGAAACTGTCTTTGATTGTATTAAAGTTTATGCGGAATCTAAACTTTAATCTTAAGAAGAACTTAACAAACAATATCAAACAAATCACTTCAATATTATTAATAATACGAATACTCTAAAGTATTAGGATTTACGACCTTGATGTTTTCTAAAGAATCGCATATCTATCTCTATGCCCTAGGACCTCCTTTAATAGACTAAAGAGTCCTAGTCGGCTTACAATTGCTTGCTACACAAGATAAATCTTAAAAGAATCTTTTTGATATTTATCTAACCTACTATACATGTTTATCTCATAAGCAGTACTAACTATACACTCTAGCAGTCTTAACTCTAATTCTAGCAGCAAAAACTCTTCAGCAGTAGTAAGTTTGTACTAGTAGTAATAACTTTTCTTCTAGCAGCACTAAACACTTAGAGTATTTTTCTTCAAGTTCATCAGCAGTTTTAACTCTGAAAGTAGTTGTAACTCTAAACTAGCAGTAGTAACCACTTAGTGTATTTTCTTGAACATCTTCAGCAACACTAGCAGTTGTAACCTTTAGTACTAGCAGCAACAATGACTTAGAGCAATTTCCATCAGCAGTCTTAACCAAACAAGCAACAGCAGCTCTAAAACCCAACAAAAAAGGTTCGTTGCATGTTGCACACCTGTTTTTCATTATTAATAATGGAACTATTTACAAGAACATTTGCTAGTTCATTTGTTTGGACCCTGTTTTCTCTCTCTAAAAAAATATACGGCCGGGTTTCATTTGAGACAGCGGTGATTGGCTAGGGTATCTGTGTTTCAATAAACGAGAGGTTTCATTTTCGTTTGATTCGTTAATGTATGGTATTTTGGGGTTTTTTTCTTTCTTTTTTTTGTGATTTTTTAATCTGTTTTCGACTATTGTTGTTTGGTTATTGTGTTTGTGCTTAATTAGCTTACTTTTGTGCTTAACTTAACTATTGTGCTTTCGTCAATGGCAGGTTAGCTGCATGCAATGGGATTGACAGTCGTGACTATCATCTGGTAATGTGGATGTTTTGTTAGTATTTTCATTATTTAAGGTGTTTGCTTGGTTAGATTTAAATAGATTAGACTTTTTTTAATGTGTGATTGTAAGAGCTGATTTTTTATTCTTATTTTTTCTTCTTTTATTATTTTTATTTTTATTTTTTATTTTTTTGCTGCGGGTGGTGTTTTCTCTCACTGTTATGATCTTTTGATGTTTTTTTTGTAGTTTTTTGTATATTTATCTGTGATTAGTTAATGTAGGGTATTTCGGTTTTTTGTTATTGTTGTGATTTTTGGAGCTATTCCTGGCTGCTATGGTTTGGTTATTGTGCTTAATTTAATGATTGTGGTTTGGTTAATGGTAGGTTAGCTGCATGCAATGGAATTTACAGCCGTAACTATCATTAGGTAACCTGGGTGCTTCATTAGCATTTTCTTTTATCGTTCCTATTCATTATTTAAGGTGTTCGTTTAGTTGGGGCTAAAAAAATATTATATTTTTTTTTTATGTTGATTGATGCAAATAATGAAAAACCCATATATGTTCTACAATCCTCCTAGGTAGAGTACCTAATCGTTGCAGTGTATTATAGGCAAGACACGGGGGATTGATCGTTCTCTAGGGGAATAGTGAGGTAGGCTCGAAGTGTATGACGAAATAAGTCTAAAGGTTGAGGGAAGATTATATTTTGTCTTTTTATATTTATTAGAATGCCAGTAAAATCTCGGATATGGAGGAGTTTTGTTTTTAACTACCAGATAAACTAATTGAACTAAATCTAAACTAATTGCAAGAAAAGTAAATTGATGAACTTCTTATATGACGAAAGTGTATTCACTTAGAATTTTATTACTCCCCAGGGTGCGTTTTGTTTATAAGTGGGTTTGGATTTGAATTTAGATTAGAATTTGGTGTAGGTTTATGAGAGATAAATTTGTTTGTTTTATCAATTTAATAATAATAAAATGTGATGTTATATAAAAAAAAAATTATATATGTGTGAGAGAGAAAGACACATACTACATGTGTGACAGAGGTTTTCATCAAACCTAGCAAGCTCCTATACTTATACTTTTTGTGGGCCAACATCATTGTTTCGTTGCTAAACCACAAACCAAACAATAAAACTTGACATTCAACCCAAACCTGTGTCCAAATGAACGCTAACAAACACACTCTTAACTACTACCTTCGTCCCAAAATAAGTGTCCTGTTTGATTTTTCAGAGTCAAACTGGTTCAACTTTAACCTTATCTTTTTTTGCGGGTGTTATATAATACTGGATGCAAAATATATGAATGGATTGGGTTTTAAGTGTATTTTTCATTGGTGTAATTTTTCATCAAATATTATATAACACACAAAAAAATATTTAAGGTTAAAGTTGAACCAATTTGACTCTGAAAAGTCAAACTGGACACTTATTTTGAAATGAAGGGAGTATTACATAATTATATAAACTATATAATCATTATTTTATAGTTATAAATAGTGTCACTCATTCCATGAAACCTGAAGTTTTAAAGATATTTTATTACATGAAACTAAAATTTATATATTACAGAGTATTATATAAGAAATAGATTTTATATAATATATATTAACAAAATGATACACTATTGTCCTTAAATTTTAATCATTAATAATTTACACTTAATTATTACATGGTTATATAAAACACATTTACAAAATATATAATCATTATTTTGTAGATATAAATACTATCATTTATTTAATGAAACTCAAGTTTTAAAGATGGGTAATGATATGTACACGGAAGGATTTGATTTGTACACATAAAAGAAACTGTTAAATGACTATTATACCCTTGCTTACTTTGACTTGCAATATTATTTATCTTTTCTTCCTAAAAAATGGAACCAACTATCGGTCTCCTCTTCGCCTCGACTTCCCAGTTCCCACTACCGTAAATTTCATCCTCCAACTATACTGAACATAACCAAAATTACGGTGTGTTCTTGAGTTTGGTTTGTAGAAGAAGAGAAGAGAAATTATCTTCACTTTTTTCCATCCACTTCTTTCCAAAAGTGGGAGGAAGATTTTGAAGCAAAAAATAGCCAGATCTTCTTTCCTCTTCTTCCCTATTCTTTTCTTTTCTTCCTTAATATAAATCTTGAGAACACGCTCCTTTTTCAGTTTCTTTTCCTTTCCCTTGTTTATAAATCTTGAGAACACACTGTTAGTGTTTCGTTATTTTGGAAATTAGGAACAATAAAAATCAAACACATTTTGAGGTTGAAAAAGCAATCCATTGGCTACGGTGAAAATAAAAAATTTTGCACCAAAAATTCATTTCGCCATATTACAGTTTTAGTTTGAGCATATTTCTTAAGATTTAAGTTTGCCAATTTTTTTATATTATGTTTATTAGAAGTCGATATTGATCGGGTTAGTTGATCTTAGGTGTAATGGAGTCGTAAGCACTAAGCACCCCTAAGCACCGTTAATGGTTCTGTCGGACCTCAATCGAGGCTGGTTTATTTCGATCCAAATCAGTAGCAACTTGTAAAAAATATCAAATCAGGAAGAATGAGGGGCAAGCTTTGTCAAATAAATGGGTCCGAGTAAAATTTTAACAGTTATTGTTTCTCAAAGATTTTTAATATTTTTGATATAAACTCATTTGTAATAAAAATATTGTTATCTAATCTTGAACTTAGAGCACACGGTGTGGCTTCGCCACTTCCTCGCCACTCTAGCGTGGCATCTTCGTCAATCCTCGCCACGACACCGCCCCCCCCCCATTTTTTTGGCCAGTTGAACCCTCGTCGTCTGAACGGCGAGGGTAATTTTTTTATCTTTTTCAGGTTTCTTTTTTTTTTCTTTTTTTTTCTTTTTCGATCTATAATCAATTTGTGTTTTTTTGTGTAAAAAAAGAGTGTGTGTGTGTGAAGAAAAAGATGATGAGCATTTTTTTTTTTTTTTTTTTTTTTTTTGAGTGGGCTGGATTACTACTAGTATATGAAGTGGGCTTTAATGAATTGGGTTGAATGCGGGTTAAGTGTTTTTAATGTTTATTTTTCATTTATTTATTAGTTAAGTTTTTATTATTATTTTTTTTTTAACTTTTTTTAAAAAATGTTATTTATATTTTTATTTGAATAAAATGATTTTAGTTTATTTGGAAATTTGCATAAAAAAAATAAAGTTGTAAGTGGTGGGCCCCAAATGTTACTTGTGGAGGTTTGTTATAGTGATGTGGCACCCCGTGGGCCCCAAATGAGGAGGTGAAGTTAGTCACTACACTTTGTTCTCTTAAATCTTTAGTCCAACGACATGAGTGGAATCTGAAGTGAAGAACAGAGGGAGAACATTGGTTTAGAGCACTTGGTGTAGTACTCGCCGTGCCACCGTGGCACGTTCGTTGTGCCTCGCCACCCCCCCTCCCGTTTCTTTTTTCGCCACTTGAACCCTCATCGTCTGCATGGCGAGGGTAATTTCTCTCACTTGTTAGTTTTTTGTTTTTTTTTTTTTTTTTTTTTTTTTTTTTCATCTTTTGTAAATATGTAATGTTTTTATATTTATGTAAAGTTGCATAAACTTGTAAAGTTTTTATAAAACTTGTAATGTTTTATAAAACTTGTAACGTTTTTTAAACTAGGAAATGAAAATACATTAAACATCGAATTGAAAAAACAAAGTACGATTAATAGAAACTATGATACGGTAATGAAAATGAAACTACAAATTAATAAAAGGAATCATCTGAGTTCCAACCGTCTTCACTCGAAGAGGACCTAAACTCACCAGCATAATACTTTCCTTCAATGATGTCAAACCAGTTGTTCCTAACATGTTCTGCATCCCTGGCTTCCTGCTCCAAACGAGCAGCTTCCTCTTGTAGTTCTCTTTGTTCTGTTTGTCTCCTGACTTCCTCATCCTGCTCAAGAAGAATGAGTTAATCCTCAGTGAATCCAAACAGATTTGGTTGGTGTTCCACAACCGGTGGATTGGGTTGTTGTTCCACAACCGGTGGAGTGTTTACCGGTTCGTTTTCTGGTGTGAACACCAGAAAGATATTTTCCGGTGGAGTGTTCACCGATTCATTTGGAACTAGGTTGGAGCTTGGGAATTGCTGGGAGAAGTCGTGTTCATCTGGGAATTGTTGGGAGAAGTCACGGTGACTTGGGAATTGTTGGGAGAAGTCACGGTGAGTTTGGAATTGCTAGGAGGAGTCTTTGCGGGACATTGAATATGAATTTTGATCTTGAATTTTGATTTTGAATGTGTGTGTGTGCGAGAAGTCTGTGAATGTGAATGTGTATTTATAGGCACATTTTGAAATTGAATTTTGAATAAATCCCGCCCGTTTTTTTAATTTGAATTTTACGTATTGTTATTTGTGTTTTAAATTTCGTATCGTGTTTTTTTCGTATCATTTTTTTTACCGTATCGTTATTTTACGTTTTTATGTTTTTATTGTGTTGTATTGTATTTTTATATTTAGAATTTATTTTATTTGAAAATTTGAATAAAAAAAATAAAGTTGTAAGTGGTGGGCCCCAAATGAGTAAGTTGAGGTTAGTTGTTAGGAAGTGAGTTGTTAGTGAGTGTGGTTAGTTGTAGAGGTTTGTTAAAGTGATGTGGCACCCCGTGGGCCCCAAATGAGGAGGTGAAGTTACTCACTACACCTTGTGCTCTTAGAGTTTAGACTTTTGACTTTAGAGAGAGAGATACAAATAGGAAGAAAGCTAATAAGGGTAGGATAGTCATTTAACGAACTTTGTATGTGTACCTATCAAAAATTACCGTGTACATATCAATTCCCATTAAAGATATATAGATACTATTGTCATTAATTTATAATCATTAATACTTTACATTTAATTATTACATGGTTATATGAAACATAGTTACAATCTATTATACTAACACTATGTTCTCAAGATTTTTTTGGGAGTGAAAGTGAAAGGAATGAAATATTTTTGTGTTCTCAAGAAAAAAAGTAGGAGAGGAGGGAAGTGAAAGTGGATGAAAAGGGGAGGAAGTGTGCTTATTTTGTTAAGAAAACTTTCATCCCATATTTGGGGTGAAAGTGGATGAAAGTGAATAAGACAAAAATCAAAAGAGTTAAATGACAAAAAGAACCTTTGTCTTTAGTGTGCATTTATTATGGAGCAAGGTTATAATAGTAATTCCACAAATATAAAAAGTATAAAATGGGACTATCTACTTTCATTTACTTTTCTTTACTATAAACTAAAGAACATGCAAAAATCTATAAACTTTACCTCCACTCTTCCCTATTTCTTTACATTGCACTACTTTACTTTACTTTACTCTTAAAAATAACTCTAGAACAGAGTGTAAAAGATTGAGTCCCCTTACAAATGTGGAGGCTTCATATGTGAGTACATTGCTTTAATATTCATGCTTAAGGGTAAGTACATATGGCCTGCAATTAGTGCTTCGAATTAATTCATAGAGCTCATTTATTTACTGGAAAAGTTGAATTGTTGTTGGAGTTATGGGAATGTGAAAGATGTAGTCTCTTCATATCTACATAAAGAGTTACACATCTCAACTCATATATAAGCCAACACACACCAACTCATCACATACAAATCTATTATGCTAAAAGATTGAGTCGCCTTATAAATGTGGAGCCTTCATATGTGAGTAAATTACTTTAATATTCATGCTTAAGGGTAAGTACATATGGCCTGCAATTAGTGCTTCGAATGAATTCATAGAGCTCATTTATTTACAGGAAAAGTTGAATTGTTGTTGGAGTTATGGGAATGTGAAAGATGTAGTCTCTTCATATCTACAAAAAGAGTTACACATCTCAACTCATCTATAAGCCAACATACACCAACTCATCACATACCAATAAAACACACACACACACCACAACTCGATGCAGATGCTTAGCTTTCTAACTTCTTCTACAACTCTCCAAGGTACGCACCTGATTTTCATACTATTTAATATGCCGACATATTTTTTGAACTAAGTTATCATACTGTTTAAACCACATGGTCAAATGGAAACATATCAGATTGGGTCAACAGGGTCGAATGGGTCTAAAGTCAACCAAATTGGTCTGCTGCTAATTCAAAATTGCTATTTAAATAGCCTTTTATAAGCTTTTGGGCTTGAATCTTGATTCATGTTTAATTAGGTGCACATTCTGAGTTATTTTCCATGTTAAAACTGGAAGTGTGGAAATTTACAAGTTTAATTCTATCTATTCTAAACTATTTCGTTTTGTTTCGGTAGTCAGAATAATATTATTACATTTTTGTTTTATTACCTCCAAATGTAGTGTACATATGGACAGTGGGAGTAACATGTGAAGCAATGACACCCATGTATGATAGCTTTTTCTTTCACCAAGCCTATGAGAATGATTAGATGAAGATGGTGCATTAGCGTACTTTTGTAAAATCATCTATTAAATTTATAAAAGTATGAAACATCAAAGAAAACACAAAGTGTATGTATATACTACAAAAGAAACATGTGAGAATGATTGAATGATCAAAACCATTAGCTCCAAAAAGGTAAAAATCTATGACATATATTGTAATCCTTTTTAAACTTATGATATAGTTCAATATTTCTTGCAATTATTATCCTTGAACATACTGGAGTATATGATTGGATTTCAAATATTTATGCACTGTTCATCAACGTCTATCTATTAGTAGTAGTGGTATAATAAAATATCTCTGCTATGCACATTATTTTCTCGGCAATAACACCTCTACAAAAACTGTTGTTCCCTTAACACGCTTAGAATTAACTAGAAAGTTAATCTATTTGTGTTTATGGGTAATACAATGTAATGATTACTTCTAACAGTTAATGAAACGTTAATATAAAACACACAGTATTTTCAACGTTTAAATTCTAATTAGAAATGAATCAAATAATCTATTACCCAAAGTGTTTTGCGGAATAAACACTTTGGGATTGAATAGACAAGGTATGGGTTGTCTCCTATCTAAACTCAATGCTATGCTTGAGTGGTAACAATATGCCTCACTGAGCTATCTCAGGGACTGGTTACTCTTTGTAGGAGAGAAGTTGTTTTGCAAAAGTCTAAGGCTTTCAATGTACAAAACACACTCAACTTCTCTCCTTCTGAACCTATTTATACACAAGTATAAAAGAGTAAAAGTGATTAAAAATACTTCAACTCGTTGAGGAAGCGTGTCTGACAATTACAACAGTAATTGTCATTTCCAAGAACCAATAGAAATGGACCAAAAAGTCTTTAAGAGTGTTTGGTCTGACACTCCATGACTTTTAGCCGTCTTTGGAAGGTTGGTATCTGACAAGATAAGAGTGTTTGGTCTGACATTCTTATCTTCTAAAATACTTCCCACTTATTCCCGCCTTTATTTCAGGCATTGGTTTCTTCAGTATTCAATCACTTATTGTTGTTGAGGAGACTGGGGTTCAGTGAGTTCTTGTCCAACACTCACTGAACCATCATCTTTTTCTTTGGCTTAAGTCCTACTCAGGGAGTACCGCCTACCTGAGTAGTGAATCCTTCTTCTTGAATTCGCCTTAAGCATCCTGAAGATGACTCACTGAGTGACTGTTCACTCAGTGACTTGAATTGTTCTCGGTTTAATTAACACTTAGTTAATTTGTGTCCAAATCTTGTTTTAAGTATTCTTGGGTACTGATGGATCCAACAATCTTCCCCTATTTGGATATAAATTATTCCTAAGTGTTTTGATCAGTAATGAGTGAGCTAATGACTTCTTCTCATACTGAATGTACTAGAAAGTAAATAAGGACACTGATATAACAAAAACATTCATCAATTTATTCATATAATTACAAGTCCTAACAATCTAAATACAAAATGCACAGGGTTCTTGAAAGTAACCCATGAGTTCAAGCTTCGCCTTCTTAGACACTAACACCTCCTTGTTAGGTCTTTCGCTCATCACCTGGTCCAGCAGCCTGACAAACTCCTCGTTCTCAGGACTCTTTACTCTTAGCGCCATCAGTTTATAGGCGAGGTGAGTTGTCATTTCCACTAGATCGATGTCACTTACTCTCTGAAAGGCTGCCTGATTAAATTCATCGACAAAGAAGATACCATACTCAGGATCCTTGATGACCAGGTTTGGGACGAACTTGACTCCCTGAGGGGGAATCCTGTTGCAGTGAAGAGCAGCTATAAATTGCTCAGGTTCCTGACCCACAACTTTTCTTTTCCTCCTGGTCTTCTGAGTAGGTTTAGGGATTGCCAGTCCCTGGAGTTCAAGGTCTTGATAAGAGATGGGGCAGTCTTGCTTTGTGTCTTCTTCCTCAGGATGGGCATCATCATATCCCATTCCCTTAGCCCAAAGTTAGAAAATTTGAAGGGTTGGTAAACCTTTGACTTTCTTGGTCCCCTGTGTATTGTTATGCTTAGGGGCTTGGTGGGGGTAATGGTTATGTCAGTGATTGTGCCTTCTCCCTTGGTTTTTGTCATGTGCCATAAGTACCTCTCATAAGTTCTTTGTCTCCTTTCTTCTTTCAGCTTGGCTTGCTGATTATGTTCCTGAAGAAGTTCAGCCTGGAGCTTGAGAAACTCTTCCCCTTTGATGTCTTTTTCAGACTCCTTGATTACCTCCTTAGCAACCTCAACAATTACTGGTCTGTTGAGTTGCTGCTCCTTTTCTTTGGCCTTTCTGATGTCTTCTTGATGCAAGACTTCTGCCACTTCAGCTGGAGTCCCAAAGAAGGTCCTACCTCCTTCTAATTCAACCATAAAGGGTGCATCAGGATCTACACGCCTTTCAGTTGTGGCCTAAACCAAATGTGCTTGAGGAGGAGAACTCTCAGTCACCATGATTCCCTTCCCTTTGTCAGTGGGAGGGGGTTGACTGGTGGAAGTTTCAGGGACTACCACTATAGCTGATGAAGGATCAGGAGTAGGTTCAATAGGTTTCTCCCCCTCAGCAGGTACTGGAACTTTAGTGGATGGACCTGCTGACTGAGGAGCTGGGGTTGGATGAGAGGCCTGAAGAATGGAGAGGATACTTGAGACCATTTGCTTTGTTTCAGATGTCTCATTCTTCAGTGTGATGATTTCAGTAGCCAGTGACTGTTGGGTGGTGGTGAGTTCAGTGACATGGGAGGTATAGTGGTCGATCAGCTCATTATGTTTTGTTGAGATATTTTTGCTAGGTGCTCCCTGAATTCAGTTACTGCTTGATGAATTGACTCTTGGTTTGTCCTGATGGTTTTGAGATCCACCTCCTGAAGAAGCTTTAGAAGCTCAGTAATGTTGGTGGAGGTGGTCGTCTGAGTGGTCATGTATTCAATCAGGTTTTTCAGCAGTGTAGGATCATCTGCGAGTTGTTCTTGAACTTATTCAATAGCCTTAAGGATGTTGGAGAGGTCCTTGTGCTGTCCAGTGGCTATTTCATCAATAGATTTGCTCAGGTCACCCAGTTGTTTATGAGTAAGTTTGGCGGCCTGAAGAACCTTTCTCTGAGATTCTTCTACAGAAGCTAAGAAGTAGACATAGGAGGCTACCACTTCAGTGTGCTGAATCCATTGTTTATTCGTGAGTTCATTGTAAAGACCCTCGTTGGCTTTGCGAAGGATTTTAACCAGTTGTCTTTCAGTCAACGGAAGAACGTTATCATATCTCGCCAACCACTGAGGAGTGGCGGGAGAGGAAGCACCTGATGATGATGATGATGATGTGGGGGAGCTGGGTTGTTGATCCTCAGGGGGAGGAGAAGATTGTTGTTGCTCAGGGTGCTGAGGAGGGCTTATCTCAGTCTCCATTTCCTCCTCAACACCAAGATCTTCTTCATCACGAAAAACCATAATTTCCTCCTCTGACTCTTCGGCTAATAATGTTTTAAGGTCAGCCAGAGAAGGAATCTTCAGGGAATCCGGCTCCCCCTCAAAAGAGGGCTCACCTTTGTTGTGGCCAGGTCCTGACCCCGTCATAATAACTGAGTGGGTTTGCTCAGCCTGACTTTTGGGGGCAGTTCCTGAGTGAAGGGATCCGCCTGAGGTGGTTGTGGGTTTCGTATCAGCGGGTGGTTTATATCCCTCTGAGTCTTTGTCCCCCTTAGCGCCTTCAACTATAGACGGGTCTTTTTCAGTAGTATCATGAGGCACTAATAGTGAAGATTGATAGATCCCCTTCCCATCAGGATTGTGTTGTCCTTTTAGGGATTTAGGGTCCTAAACTCCCTGAGACCCTGAGTGTGATTTCTCAAGGACGTTAACGGGATGTGATTGGTGATGGGTCCCCTTATCAGTGGAGTAGTGCTGCCCCACCGAGGATTTAGAACCCTTTTCTCCTTCTGGAACTGATTGTGATTTGTCAGTTCCTTCATCGGGATGTGAGTGGGTTGATGTTCCTGATCCCTCTGACTTGTGTATGTCAAAGGAAACATGTGGAAAGGGTTTGCCCGAGGATACTGAGGATGATTTCTCAGTTCCCTCCGTTGGCGTTTGTTTTGTGGTCGAGGGGGTCTCTGTTATGGGTGTCTCAGAGGTCTGGGCCATAGTAAACCCTTGTTTAAGGTTGCTTGGGGCGACAGTCTCAGTGACGAGTGGTTTAGGTCTTACCACCTTACTGGGCTGCCGCCCTTTCTACTTCTTCTTCTTCTCCTGTTTTTTAGGAGAAGGAATGGGTGAGATTACCTGATCGCCCATAATGACTACCAACATGTAGTTGGTCAGGGCAATGGGTTGTACCTCTGGAATGCCACTAGTATAATTGGTCTTATGGAGACGTCAGGTTTTGTACCTTCAACGTCAGACCTAAAATAGTCAGGACCAAGTAGGTCCTGAAGCACACAGGAAATAAACCTAGGATAAGATATGTGTCTTTGCCTAGATTTCCCTGAGAACTTGGCAACAAGGTCACGGAAGATTATACCTCCGATATCTATTTTTCTACCCTCCAGGAGACTGAACAACATCAATTGTTGTGATGAGTTCAACTGCTCCGTGGAGGATTTATTCCCTCCAAGGACCTGAATGATAAAGGTAATCAGGATCCTCCATATAGGGTGGAACCAGGTTTTCACAATTGGAGCCTTGTCCAATAAGGCTCCTGAGGACATTTCAGGAAGCTTAGGGTCATGAGGTCCTAGAAAAAGCATTTCTGCTTTAACCTCTTGGTCAGTAGGGTTGGGCTCAAATGCCTCAGCGAAATCAAGACCGGTGGCCTTGATGAAGGTTTTGTAATCCAGGGAGTGGGTCCTTCTCCCATTCATCACTGTGAATGTGATGATGGATTCTTTGGTGTCTTTAGGGCTAGTAGCCACTGCAGTACACCAGAATTCCCTCAAGTAGTCATGATAAATGACTGAGGGGGTGGTTGTAAATGCCTTAGCAAGGATGCAGTTTTGTAGGAATTTAACCACATTCTTGTAGGCAAAGAACTTTTAGGGATAGGCAAAATTGCCTACCACATTGTTCTTGATGAGGTCTACACCCTCCAATGTGAAATCCACATTAGGGGCGTATGAGATAGCTTTAGAAGAAGCCATTTGTGTTGGTAAGTCTGGGTTAACAAATGATTCTGGGTTTCTAAGGCTATGAACACACACACAAAGCTTTTGAGAGATAAAAATGCAAGAGTCTGTTTAGGGTTTTTATAAAAGCGTGTGTGTGTTATTTTTGTAAGGGGTATTTATAGGGAAGTGGAGGTGGAGGGTAATTTAGGCATTTGGCGGTTTTGTTTAATTCAAAATATTATTTTAGAAACTGTTTTGAATAATATTTTGGGATCCGCATTTAATGCCACCCACTCCACTTTCCCTGTTTTGGCGCAACTGTCGAGATGAACAGTTGAGCAATTCTGCAAAAGTGAAAGTTGCAGAGTTTTGATCATCATACAGTATTATGTGTGAGAGAGGGCATTGAATGCCAAGTTGGGAAGTGGGGGCTCATAGGTGCATGCCAGAAAGGCAAAAGGAACAAATATTCTTATATTAAATAAGAATATAGTTACCAACCAACGACATTTACTAACTAAAAACTTAGAGCATTTAAGTTAGCATTCAATGTCATTTGAGAGCCCTGAATGACATTTCATTCAGTGAACCTAATTATTCAGGACTTGGGTTTAGTCACTGATGGTTCAAAGGTTCAGGAACTTAGGTTTAATTCCTAAGTTTTAAGGGTTCAGGAACTTAGGTTTGGTTCTTGAAGCCCAAGATTTTAGGAACTTGGGTTTAGTTCCTGAGGTTTAGTGATCTTTTTCACTGAAGTACACATTGACTCAGGGACCTGAGTTATCAGAATTTTCACTTATTTGGAAGGAATCAATCAGTTGACTAATTCTCAATATCCAAAAATCCTAGTTCAGCTTTCAGTCTTGTGAAAGTTGGTTCATCCAATGGCTTGGTTGTAACACCCCCGTTTTTTGATATACGCAGCGGAACATAAGTTTGGGGTGCTACTTCATGGTTCACAGTCATGGAGATAGAAAACGACTCGAAAAGTGACATTTTGAATAAAATTGTTATCATTCATTTATAAATATCAGAGTACAAAGGATAGTTCCTAAAGGGACGTTTCAAAATATGTTATAAAATACATTATTCCTTGAATGATAACAAAGTGGACACTCTTGTTATAAAAAGAAAGTCCGCAGCCACTCCGTGCCGAATCATACTTCTAGTTACCTGAGATAAACATGCTTAAAAAGTCAACACAAAGGTTGAGTGAATCCATAGTGTTTTCAGTTATAATCAGTTTGAACACAAGCTAAGTAAAGGGTAAATCAGTGATATCATAGTTCATTTTATATTGCTCTAAGTCTCATGGCACACAAAACGTTAACAGGTTATCTTCATAGTTATAAGCTATGAGATATAAATTACCCCATAATTAAATGTAGGTAACCTTGCCCCCGAGTAGGAAATTGTCAGCCTCTTTATTAAACTCAAATAAAATGCATTTGGTTATGTTACGGTAACACAAAGGGGTCGTCACACCCAATAGATCTATCCATATTATTCGCGCTCACCCAAAGGTGATTAGAGGTCCATGATTAGGGGTCTTTTTGACAAAAGCAAACTTATGCAATATAATTCAGGAAAACATTCAGTAAATACTTGTGTTCGGTTTAATAGCATGTATCTCCCCACAGGTTTGGAAAACATAGTAAAAAGTGGGACTATGAACTCACCTGGGCAATCTGGATGGAAAACAAAGTTAAACAGAGTTGATAAACGTCTCCGGCACGCTACCTGGGTTGGTATGTCAAGCTTTTAGTAATCGTTTCTGAATATATAAGTTTCCAATGTTCGTTTCGTTGTTTGGTTGTTGATTAAATATTGGAATGAGACAACATGAAGTCTCTTCAAAATAAGATTTTATCTTATTACTTGTTCTTATGTTTTTTGTTTTCGTTCGTTTGTAAAATATATCTTTTGTTCGTTTAATATTTCATTTGTTCGTTCATTGGTTCGTCAATAAAATAAACGTATTACGTTAATGTTAGGTCGGAAAATAAAAATAGAAATGATAAAATATTAGTTATAAAAAGTTACATTTAATTCCCTAAAGTTTGGTCAATTGACAGTTTACACCCTGAACTTTTGGATAATGACAGTTTTTACCCTTAAGTTCCAAAAAAAGACAATTTCTACCCTGTTCATTTGTTAATTACAAAAATAACCCTTGATTATAAATATTTACAAAATCAGCAGAAAAACTCTAATTAACTTAAAAATAATTTAGGTGCATGAAAATAGTGAGTTGGCTAGAGTTTTGGGATCAATTATCTATGCGATAACTAAATTATTTTACGAGTTCTCTTTTCCTACGTATAGCTAGCTAGGTCATCTTTATTTTGGCCAAGTTTCGTAATTTATAAAAATCAGTTGAGGGTCGAAATATTTACTCAAAGTCGAGGGGTCAAAACAGGTTTTAATAATCGGGAAAAATATAAGTTTTAAAAGCTAGCGATGGGGCAACTTTGAGGGTAAGTAACTTTTAGCTCGTTTGATCTTTTTACAAAATCCTTTCTCCTAAAATAGGTTAGCTGGGTGAACTCTAGACATACCAAAAATAAGAATTTATAAAGGTTTCTAGGGGGTCGATTCATAGGTCAAAAGTTGGGTAGCTGGTCGAAAATGTATAACTGGAAATCTGACTTTCTATGTTTAACGATATAAAGCAACTTTCAAGACTCGATAACTTTTGACTCAATTGATCATTTTTATTGATTCTTTCGTCTAAAACAAGTTAGCTAGCTCATCTTTAGTATCCCAAAATCTTAGAATTTTTAAGGATCATCTAATGGTCTAAAACTCGGTCGAAAGTTGGGCTTCTAGTCGATAAAAACTAAAAACTAAGAAACTGAATTTAAGTTTTCAATTTTTAGCGAGGAGAGCAAATATTTGGGACTCAATAACTTTTGACTCAATTAATTATATTACGAAATTCTTTTTCCATACTTTAGTTTGCTGGGTGAATTTGTTTTATACAAAAATTTAGATTTTATCAAGGTCGTTTGAGGGTCGATATTAAGGTCGAAAGTCAGGAGGTTGAGACTAGTTTCTGCTCGACAGAAACCAGGAAAACACACCTGATTGTGTTTTTATGTTTTTAAACATTTTTAACTAAGATTCTATGCATGGTACGATATTATTAGGTATATTTTAACATGTTTTAATAGTTCTTGATTTGTTTTATTAAAAGTTAAGTCATATAGGGTGCGTTGGATTTTCTGTTTGATCAGAAAGAAAAAGAACAAGGAAAACTTATGGGTTTTGATTATATTTGCTATTAGTAGTAACTTAATAATGTTTTAAGTGATAAAGTAAATAATACTGAATTAAAATGAAGTTGGAGTACTTACTTAGGTTATTGGTCGAATAGAACTTTTATGAGGCGACTTGGGTTCAAAAGTTATCCTCTTCTAAGCTTCCTAAAGTGTTTGTTTAACTTGTGTTTTAGGGCTGTGATCAGGAAGGTGTGGATGTGAAGTGGTTTTTGGGTGGTTCGACTGGATATGGAGATATGTTAGGAAGTTTTGGTTGAATGGAGATGAGATGAAAGGTAAAAAGCAGGTTGTTATTTATGGAGTGAATGTTAGGGTTTGGTTATGATGAGGAGAGGACATGGGGGTTGTGTTCACTTCTTATTGGTGCTAGGTGTGAGGAGGAGGAATGGACATATAGGCTATGGAGGGGGAAGGTGATGTGTTCTCTTCTCCTCCATACAAGTCACCAAGTGGTGATGTGGAGGAGGGGGAATGTATTTGGTGTAGGTTTTATGTAAGGGTAAATTTGGTTAGGGTTTCAAGTTGTAGTCGAACTAGGTTTTTAAGAGGAGGCCGACTGATGCTTTGGGGTATTGTACAATAGATTTTAGTGAGTTGTATTGAGGGTTTAGGGGGAGGCATGTTTAGTTTATGAGTTTGATTAATCACTAAAATATTTAAGTTTGTTATATATATTTTATATGTGTGGAAATTTTTAAGAAAAGAGAAGAAAATGGGTTGAGCTTTAGAGGGTTGTGACATATGCTTAATAGGGTTGTACTAATATTTAGAATGTAAAAAAATATATTTTAAAAAGTTATTATGTTATAAAAATTATTTGTTAAGTTTATTAAATTGAAAAGCAAATAAATGGAATTTTTAGTTCATGTGCATTAGATATTTGTACTTTGTGTTAGAAGGCTTGTAAAAATATTTAATGAGTTTAGAAAATATAATTTATAAGAATTATGCATGTATGGTTTGTAAATCATGCTTTAACATAAAGAGTAAACTACACCAATGGTCCTTGTGGTTTGCGTTGACTGGCGGATTTGGTCCTTTGACCAAAAAACTTACGCCGGTAGTCCTTAAGTCAGAAACGTTATGAGTCGTTAGTCCCTCATTTCTAGTGGCCCCACAAACATCCACTAACAGACGTTAAGTGTGAATTTTAAAAGGTCAATTTGATCATTTCAATACTTTATTATCATCTCTCTTAACACCAACACCACCACCACCACCAGATTTAACCATTTAATCTTCATTAAAATACGCAAGCAGTCAACTCATTTAATCATCCCAACCTTAGATCTCCATTAAAACACACAAGCAGTCAACTAATGAAATAGGTTTTTCATCCACACCATCACTGGTCTTCATCTTCATCTTCTACCACAACTTTTCACACAACTTTTCATCTTCTTCTTCTTCTACAACTGGCTCTCTTGCTCCTCCATGGGATCACACCAATCATCTGCATGTAGATTTATTTAAAAAAGATAGTATCAAATGGGTTTATAAACGATTGATAGATTTTCGAAACACGATTTGGGGATTTTTGAAAATTTGGGGATTTATAAACGATTTGGTTTTCGAAAATTAGGGTTTATAAACGATTGATTGATTTTCGAAAATTAGGGTTTATAAACGATTTGGGGATTTTTGATTAAATGTGATTGAGTCTAATTAATCTTGTGGGTTTTACTAGGAATCTATCATAGATCATTCATCCTTACTAGGAAGTAGTTTCTTCACCCTTTGGAATATGGTGACATCTCTATGGCTTTAAAGGAGAGATATGGTTGCTTGTGCTGCGGTTTGCAGGTCTTAGAGAGATACCGTTAAGCAAATTGTTAAATCTCCTGAGCAATGTGGATTGCTCACATTTCCCATGTCGCTAAAACAGGTAATTGTTATTTTTTGTGGATACTTCATAGGTAGCTGATGTAATAGTAACTTGTTTACATTCTTGATCTTCCTTTTAGCCCGGACCAAGAAACACGCCAATTCAATGCTTTATAAGGCGGGATAGAACCTCTTCAACATTTCGGTTGTATCTAGGATTGAGCCCAGGTAATAGAAAACTACTTTTTAACATTGTGAGTCGATTCATGAGTGAAATTATTGACTTATTGTCTCCTCTCAAAACAATGTTAATCGCTTCTTAATACTGATTCTTTTTTTGATAATCATAGCACTAGCTGGGGATGCAAGTAAGTTATTGTTGGTGGCAAAGAAGATTAGAAAGGCCACCAGAACTGAGTTTTTAATAATTATTGGATCTGTGTGATTGTTTTTGGATCGAAGAAAAATTTCTGGACACAATGGTACAAATAATTAGGCTTAAAGAAAAATTTCAGATCGGTGTGATTGTTTTTGGATCTGTGTTTTTGTATAAGATTATTGGTGGTGTAAGGATTTTTGTGTAGTGATTTTTGTTTAGATCAAAGGTGTTAGATTTTGGGATATGAATCTGTTATGAAGATCTGGTTTTTGGGTTGTGGCAGTGGTAGGGCCCACTATCAATATTAAATTTCTGTTGTGAATTGACGAAAATACCCCTTTAACATCCTTACTTAACGGGCGTTATCATCAGTTTGTGAGGCCACTAGAAACTAGGGACTAACGGCGCATAACGTTTCTGACTTAAGGACTACCGGCACAAGTTTTTTGGTCAAAGGACCAAATCCGCCATTCAACGCAAACCACAAGGACCATTGGTGTAGTTTACTCTAAAATAAATATAAATAGAGTTTTATTAAAGATTTTGTAAATAAATGATTTTATGCATAAAGGACTTGTACTCTAGCTTATATGACTTGTAAAATTAACATTTTGTAAAAATAAATTAGAGTTTGTGAAATGAATATATAAAATCACAGTTATGTGAAATTAGGGTTTTATCGGGAACAAAAATAGAATTTGAGTTTCTGTTGCTTTGGTAACTTGTACATTAGCTTAGATGTGTTATACTTTTATGTTGTAAAGTTTAGTTATTCTTATTTGGTGTTGTGATGAATTTTAGGGTTTCATAAATACTTCTATCAGATAAGACATGTTCAGCTATAAACGTATGTTAACGAATTAACACAAAGTGGTAAATGGTAATTTTTAAAGTGTTATACTTGACATAGGAAAATGTTTATATAGATAAACATTAAATAGGTTAAGGTTAGGTTGCGTGCGAATACGTTTATCATAGATGTGAGTTACGTCACATGAGATAGTGCTCATGCCCAGATAGTAATAATAATAAAAAAAAAATTTACACGTAGAAAAAGATAAATACTCTAAGAGATAGTGTAATCTAGTGTGGGATTTTTCGCAGTGGTTACAGTCTTCCCCCATTAAGGGAATCTCATCCCGAGATTCGGTCTATGTTGGTCAAGGATTTGGGGAAAGGATGTAGGAATATCATACGTACTTGATTTTCTTACTTAGGATTTCTAGTTAACCTAAGGGAGAGATTTAACACATGATCTGAATAGAATCGAAGATTCTATCTCATTCAGTCAGTGAGGATGATAATAGGAGATAATACCAGGGTTTAAGTGAAGATATGAATTTGATATGCTTAAAATGCCTCAAGTTAAAAATAAAATAATATAATATTATTTTATTCTTATATCCTATGTCTCCAAGAATATCATTTCACTGCTAATTTCTCAATTTTATATTTTTGGCCTAAAAGAGTCGTCTAGGAATTTCCATTTACTACCTAGAGGAACGTATCTTGGTCAGTCCCATTCCTACTGGATGAACTAAATTTGAATGTTTTGCCACTTAATAAATCTAAAGGTTTGGAAATGTACTATGTAACGGTCCGATTCCCTAAAGTCGATGAACAGTGATCTCAACGTTCGAAATAACGGTCGAATTTAACGACTATATTCCCCCTATAAATACCTCAATTCTAATCCTCATTCTTTCATCATCAATTTCTCTTCTAAAAACGTCAAAATGCCGAGCCTAGTCACAATCTTAGCGGTCATTTACGTGGTTCTTGGAATCACCTATCTGTCGTATGTTCCTAAGGAATACTATGCTTTCATGGTCTATGTTGTGGCGGCTCTAATGCCATTCGGGTTTCTAGCTATCAGGATTGACAAGTTATGGAGGTAATGATCTTTTCCTAGTTCTATATAATCCTCAATAAATTTGTTATTCGCCTAGGTATTCATGATCTAGGTTTGGTCTTTTGCCTATTGTTCTTGTTGATTCCTATTACACAGGGTAATCAAAATGATCCATCCAGTGATTACTCTTGCTATCGTCATATTGGTAGGGCTTCTAATTGGAATGGTCAATCAACCTTTTAGTGATTCTCTACCTTACTTAGGGGGTATTGTAACACTAGTACTTCCGATGCTTCTTATATGTCTATGTATGAATTTTCATGATTCCTAAATAAATTTGTAATGTCTAAGTCGTCCATAACGTCTTTGTGTGTTTGTTAGGAACTTGTTTTTAATCATATTTCAAGTCTCGATCACTTGTATTAAATGTTGCTAAGCATTAAGGGCTATACTTGTTTGTTATTAAAGATCCGGCCTAATAGTAGCCCATGGGCTGGTTTATAAGTGATTTAAATGTAATTAGTTTCTAGAAGAATCACCCCATGTGCTTTCCCTAGATTGTTGCCTATAAATAGAAGGCATGGGGTGCCTCATTTATAGGTTGGTTTTTCATGTATGTGCGAAAGCTCTGCTCGTGTGTAAAGTGAATTAAGTGAAAGCCTTCCATTCTCTATTCTTCTCTTCGTATTCTCTTCTCTTATTTAGTTATCGAATTAGCTTATTTATCTTCATACGTAGCTTAATCTAAATTAGTAGTACTTGCGTTATTAGTTGTTAACGAGTGTGTGTTTGAGATATTTACGTGACCTACAAGTGGTATCATACGCCAAAGGTAGTTAAATTTAGTGTTTTAAGAGTAGATCTAATCGTTATTTCATTTGGTCTTAATAGTTTATGTCAGTTTTTTTTTAGTTCGTTTGCGTTAAAAGTGTGAAAAACGTGAGTTTTGCAAATCGTTGCTATTCTTTTTTCATCCAATCTTCATTTTTTAAGGATAACGTTGTAAAATTTGGTGCAAATTCGTTGTGTTAATCGTTATTATTCGTTAAGTTTTACGATTTTCATCATCCTACAACGCTTTGGGTTGAAATTCGAAGGAAAAGGGTTTCTCGCAATTGGTCTGCAAAAATTCAAGGGTTTCTCGCATTTGGAAAAAAGGGTTTCTCGGAATTGCTAGTTTAAGGGTTTCTCGCAATTGGACTGAACAAGGGTTTCTCGCAATTCATCAACTTCTTCGGATTTGGTACTCGGTGTTTCCACCTTGTATAAGGTTGTGAGACTACCTCGACTTGGAATTATTCTCATCTTTTATATAAAAGTTTGAGAACGTGATCGAAATTGTAATTTTGACAAATCTTTCGAAATTGCTTGATCTTTCGCAATTCAGAGTTATCTCTCGCAATTGCTAAGTTCTCTCGCAATTGAGATTATTTCTCGCAATTACAATTTGCTTTCGCATTTGGTGAATCTCTCGGAATTACTCAGATCTTTCGAAATTGGACAATCTCTTTCGCAATTCAGAATCTCTCGCAATTCAAACAGTGTTTATCGCAATTGGACTAAGGACATTAAGTAAACTTAAATAATCAAATATCATAACTCTTAAAACACATCTTAATTATCTAAAGATCCAACAACATGTCTCAACCACCTCACTTCAATTACTACTATCAGCTACAGCAACATCCATAACAACAGCAATTTCATCCTCAGTATCAACAACAACAAGCATTCGTGCAACAACATCAATTTCTCTCTCCACCACAAGTATCCCCACAACAAATCATGCAACAGAATCAACAACTGCAGAATTACTCATCCTACTCCAGAGAACCTCATTGGTTTAACAAGATGTGTGAGGCAATTAGTAGTCAACAATCACGTCATGAAGCTGGAAGTCAAGAAACTCCACCAATGCTAACTCCGAGTAACTACGTACAATGGGCTAGTAGATTCCTCAGATTCG
Source organism: Artemisia tridentata subsp. tridentata (assembly GCA_021014915.2). Taxonomy (NCBI): domain Eukaryota; kingdom Viridiplantae; phylum Streptophyta; class Magnoliopsida; order Asterales; family Asteraceae; genus Artemisia; species Artemisia tridentata. Next base: position 252,607,027 of record CP139504.1, read on the forward strand.
TTGAACTCAAAAAACCTCATGGTCAATACCTCAAGAAAGTTATTGAAGAAGGACCCTATCCTATTCCAGCTACTGTTGTTCCAGCAACTTCAAAGAGAGAAGAAACAACTACTCCCACTCCGGTTGCCAACTACACAACTGAGCAAACATTACAGCAAGAAGCAAACCAATTGGCAATGTCTTTCATACTTCAAGGGATTCCCAATCCTATCTATCGAAGTATTGATGCTCAAAAGACAGCCAAAGATATGTGGGAACATGTTCATCTTCTCATGGAAGGAACAGAGTTAAACCAAGAAGATCTTTAGTCAAAGTTATATATGGAGTACACTCACTTCATCATGGAACCAGGGGAAACCATTGAATCTTACTACCACCGTTTCACCAACATCATCAATGATCTTGATAGTCATGATATAAAGTTACCAAAGATTGCTGTCAACTCCAAATTCCTTGGATGTCTTGGTCCTGAATGGCAGAAATATGCGACTTTTGTAAGGCAGACAAAGAAAATTGGTGATGTCAAATATGGACTCATGTATGATTACCTCAGACAACATCAATCAGAAGTGGATAAAGAAATTGCAGCACGAGGGGGTTTCACACCAACACCATCACCAAACTCACTTGCACTCGTTGCTCAATCTAACTTCTCTTTACCACAACAGGAATTTGGACATTCGTCTTTTCAACAAAGCATTCCACCTCCACCTCATAACCAAATTATTTCCTATGAAGCACCACACCAATACTCTGATAACCAGATGGTTCCATACAACAACACCGATTCAATGCTGTACTCAAATGCAGATTATGATGACGAAGAGGATGCTTTCAACTCTCTTAATGAAGAATTTGGTTTGATTGCTAAAGCATTTAGCAGATTCACCAAATCCAACAACCGTCTTCGTTCATCTTCAAATACCAGGAATCAGGCAGTTGTTAATGATGGCAGAGTAGAAATTCAAAACAGGTCTTCAGGCAGATATGGTTCGGGAAATCGTGGATATGGTACTCAAAGGGTTCAGTCAGGAGGAAATAGGTTCAATACTGCAGGGGCAAACAGAAATAATGTGGGGAATGATCAGAGAGGAAATTCGACTGTTGGGAATGTTCAGAGAGGCATTGCGAATACGTCTATCACATTTTACAACTGTGGGGGGAACGGTCACATGGCAAATGCTTGTCCGAAGCCACGAACAATGGGCAGTGCTTATCACAAAGAGGCTCTTCTGATGGCACTCAAAGATGAAAAGGCTGCTGGAAGGTTGACTCAGAATGATCAAAGTTTTATGGCTAATGTGGAATCAGATGATGAAATGGAAGATCTAGAGGCAAATGCTGCAGTCATGCTTATGGCTAATATGCAAGAAATGAATATGTCCGAGTCAGGCCCGGTCTATGATACCGATGGTCTTTCTCAAGTACCTGATTCTACATGTCTCATCCATGAAATTGCGTCACCATCTGCATCTTCATCTACAAATGAAACGTTTGATCAACATGATTCATTTTCATCACCATCCGATGATCAACTTAACACGGTTGTATCATTTGATGATGATAACACCGTTGTTTCTTTTGATGATCTCATTGATGATGACCATTGTGATCATATTGAACAAAAAGATCCTTTGGATGATCAAGATTCGGAGTTACAGGCCTTGTTATTGACCACCCAGTCACAAATAGAAAAATGCAATGACATCAATCAAAATCTCAAAGAAAAGATTGCATTGTTAACAAAGGATAATGAGTGCTACCAACAACAACTTTCAGGATATCTTAAACAAGATAAACGTGAAAAAGGATTTGAAATAGCTTTCCAACAAGAATACGTAAAGGTTCAAAATTTAGAAAGTCAAGTTCGTGAGCTAACCGTAGCCAAAGCTGAGCTTTTCTCTCAAAAAGAAAAGGTTCAATTTGAATTCAAAAAACAAATTGATGCTTTAAATTCTAAGTTGTTCAAAACTCAATCTGAGCTTTCTACATCTCAGAAGGATCTTCTTGAAGAAAAGCAAGCCACTCGGAAACGTGTTGACTCATATCTTGATCAAATTCTGGATTTGGAAACCAAACTCAAAGAATTTCAAAACATTGTGTATAAAACGGGTAATTCTGTAACGCAAATTCAAAAGAATGTTGTGAAACCAAGTCCTAAAGGAGTAAGTTTTACACTTGGAAGTGACACACCCCGTAATTTACACAAAGCACTCAAAGACAATCCCAAGTTGTACAATGCAACATTTCTGTTAGATGATACCTTTCAACGTGTTGTTATGTATTCTGTTGATGAAGAAACTGATTTTCTTGCAAACAAGATTGAGGGTCGATCAGATTCACAAACAAAATTTTCAAAGATACATTATGATTATAATGCACGACCTCATTTGAGCAAATCATTTGTCCCTCCTAAGGACCATCCAGAACAAACGTTAAAATACACAAACATAAGTGCTCCTTCGTCTATAACTTCTGTCCCCACGACTGCTGTACATTTCAAAGATTGTCTGACAGAGGATCTTGTTGATCCACAAATGCCTCCAAAATGTCGGGTTCTTCGATATTTTAAGACATTTATGGACGACATTTCTCGTTTGGAAAATGAAATTGAGTTTAGTTCTCAAATTCCTGTCTCTTCTTTTCTTTCTCCTGTTCAAAAAGAAAAAAAAGAGATTCTTCAAAAGAAAATTCTTCCTCACGTCAGAAATCTGAAGAAATGCACAACAAAATGGGAAGAGGAGTTATACACGGAAGTCGCATCTATGCAAACCATTTTCAAAGCTAAAGATGACAAGGTTCAACGTCAAAAACTTCAAAGGAAATTTTTAGCAAAAGAAAATGATCGACTCTTGGAAAAAGTCTTGTGTTATGACGTGGTCTCTGTGATTATGAATTCGCTCTATGAATCTGGTAATGCTTTAATTGTGAATGATCATGCTGTGGATATTAAGATGTTGCGTCTGGAGATTGATAATCTGGTACATGAGAATGAGAATCTTTGATAGATCAATAGTGATGTGGACAACAAAGTTTTTAATCTTCAAAAAAGGCTTGACTGGTGTCAAAAACAAAGCGTTGAATTTGAACTAAAATTTCAACATCTCATGGGATCTTTATCATTTCAAAACAGTCGTGTTCCTGAACATTTTAAGGAAACAAAGGCTTTCTTAAGACTTAAACTGTTTCAAAATGAAAAGGAACTGGATGAAATTCTTCAAAACCGAAATGACACAGTCCGCCTCAATCGAAAATTAGATTCACAAAATCAAGAGTTCCAACACATCATTATTGATTTGAAGAAAAAAATCAGAGTTTTAGACACAGGCAAAACAAACATTCATAAGATTGCCCCAGGGATGTATGTAGTGGACAAAGAACATACCCAAGCATCTGATGTAACCACTAATTCAGCTACTTTTACTTCCACAGGACTAGAAACCACACCTAAGGTCAGCCATTCCAAGACTCACAAGAAACAGAGGAAGAATAGAGTCAAGAAACCTAGGCAGGATTTATCTAAGTCTGAAGAAGTTCTAGCTAGTAGTTTGAATAAGACAAATGTAACATCAGGAATAGAATTGCACTTATCTGAGTCTAGTTCTAAGATTGATGTAACAGATGCTAAATCTTTAAATATTAATGAAGATGTTTTGGTTGATGCTATTTGTGTTTTTTGTCGTCATAGCATACTATCTGGTAATCATACAAAGTGTGTTGCTAAAACTTTGTTGACTAAGAGAAAGAAACGAACTAGTGGCGCTTCCTCTAGGCTTAAAACCATTGCAAAGTCCATTTTAGGAATGCCCCCACTAGATGTTTCTGAGAAGAAAATGGAAAAGCCCAAATCCAAGACTACAAAGTCACCTAGTGCATATATTAGGAAAAAGGCAGAGACTAGTTGGACCTGGCAACGTTGGTTACAGAACACTTTTGATTTTAAATGGTTACCTAAAGTACTAACCTCTTGTGTAACTAACCCAGCGGATCCAACCGTTATCAATTGTCCACCTGTTTCCAATATTTGTGATGCAAGTGATTCAAATCGTCCTTTGGATTGTTGATAGCGGGTGCTCCCGACACATGACCGGCAATCTCAAACTTCTTCAAAACTTTATTGCAAAGTTTATCGGAACGGTCAGATTCGGGAATGATCACTTCGCTGCAATTATGGGCTATGGGGATTACATTAATGGGAACATCGAAATCAGCCGTGTGTATTATGTTGAAGGTCTTGGTCATAATTTATTCTCCGTGGGACAATTCTGCGATGGAGACTTAGAAGTAGCATTCAGGGAGAAAACTTGCTTTATTCGTGATCTTCAAGGCAACGACCTCATGAAAGGGAAGCGCGGAACCAGTCTGTATACTATCTCCCTTGAAGGCATGACAGCTTCTACTCCTATTTGTTTACTCTCCAAGGCTCATCCCACAAAGGCTTGGTTATGGCACAAAAGATTGTCTCATCTCAATGTTAAAACCATCACTGACCTTGCCAAGAAGAAATTAGTTGACGGTTTACCAAAATTCAGATATGCCAAGGATCACTTGTGTTCTGCGTGTGAACAAGGGAAAAGTCACCGTGCTCATTTTCCTCCCAAAACAGAACACAGCACAGACCATGTCCTACAACTGCTTCATATGGATTTGTGTGATCCGATGCGCGTTCAGAGTATTAACGGGAAGAAGTACATTCTGGTAATAGTGGATGACTACTCAAGATGGACTTGGGTCTATTTTCTTCGCACTAAAGATCAAGTTCCTTCTATACTCATCACGTTTCTCACAAAGATTCAAGTTCAAGTCCGCAACACCGTCCGCATCATCAGAACAGATAACGGGACTGAATTTAAGAATCAAATCATTCAGGAATTCACTGAGAAACAGGGTATTGTTCATCAGACATCAATAGCTCGCACTCCAGAACAAAATGGTGTAGTTGAAAGACGAAACCGTACGCTCGTGGAAGCAGCTCAAACTATGTTGATCAATGCTCAATTACCGGATTATCTTTGAGCTGAAGCTGTCAATACTGCTTGTTATACTCAGAATCGTGCCATGATCAACAAACGACACAGCAAAACACCATATGAGCTTATACAAGGAAGAAAACCAAACATCAACTATTTTCACGTCTTTGGAGCATTGTGTTATCCGAAGAATGATAAAGATGATCTTGGTAAACTTAAGGCTAAAGCAGATATTGGGATATTTGTTGGATACTATGAAAACTCCAAGGGATACAGAATATGGAATCGTCGGACTGGGGATATTCAAGAAACCATACACGCTAATTTTGATGAACTCACTGAAATGGCTTTTGAGCAAGACCGCTTAGAACCCGCACATAACCGTCTAAACTTCCCTGAATCTTTGGCTGCACCCCTCCCTTTCAACAGGAAGGATCTGGAAGATTTGTTTGCACCAATGTTTGATGACGTTCGTGTTGCTAGTGCATCAGATGCTTCCACCAGTTCCGCTGCTCAACATGTCATACAACAAGCACCTGATCCATCAGCATCTATCTCTACCGTAGTTGCTGCCGGTGCACCACAACCTGAATCATCATCATCAATAAATCAAACACCTCAACCAGCAGTTGAAGATTCTTCCCCCATTTCTAACAATGTTCCAACACCATCAGGATATGATGGGAACGCCTTCTTTAATCCATTTGCTCCACCACCAACCATCCCAGATACCGGAGAATCATCCTCGAGCAATATGGACCCGTCATATCATCACAACAACATTCAACACTACCCATCTACTCATAAATGGACAAGGGTTCATCCGTTAGTTAATGTGATTGGCAATCCAGATAAACCAGTTATGACACGACAGAAACTCCACACAGATGGTGAAACCTGCATTTATGCTCTCACCGTTTGTCAAGCTGAACCGAAAAATATCAAAGAGGCCATGACTTACGACAATTGGATTGAATCAATGCAAGAGGAGTTGGATCAGTTCAAAAGATTGGAAGTCTGGGAACTCGTTGAAAAACCAGATGGAGTTTATGTTGTGGGTTTAAAATGGATTTGGAAAAATAAGCTGGATGCAGAAGGAACGGTTATTCGTAACAAGTCTCGGTTGGTTGCTAAAGGGTATAGCCAAGAAGAAGGAATCGACTTCGAGGAATCTTTTGCTCCAGTAGCTAGGCTTGAGGCAGTGCGAATGTTTCTGGCGTGCGCGGCTCATAAGAACATCACAGTTTACCAAATGGACGTGAAGACAGTGTTTCTGAACGGACAACTTCGTGAAGAGGTGTATGTTTCACAACCAGAGGGCTTCGTCGATCCAGAACATCCACAACACGTATACAGGCTTACGAAAGCTCTCTACGGCCTTAAACAAGCCCCGAGGGCATGGTACGATAAACTCGCTGCATTCTTGCTTGCTAATCATTTCACTAAAGGATCTGTGGACCCGACTTTGTTTATAAAAAAACACGGGGAGGACATTCTCATCGAACAAATTTATGTGGATGACATCATTTTTGGGTCTACCCATAAAAAGTACTCAAATGCTTTTGCAAAACTTATGAAACAAAACTTTGAGATGTCCATGATCGGTGAATTAAATTTTTTCCTAGGATTACAAGTTCACCAATCACCTCGTGGTATATTCTTGAGTCAGTCCAAATATGCACAAGAGATATTAAAAAAGCATGGCATGACATCTAGTGACACCTATAACACCCCTATGTCCTCCTCATCCCCGAAGCTAGATGCTAACATACATGGGAAACCCACTGATCCTACAAATTATCGTAGCATAATTGGGTCTCTCATGTATCTCACCGCTAGCAGACCGGATGTTGTATTTGCCACATACCTGTGTTCACGCTATCAGTCTAACCCAACAGAAAGACATTTATCTGTTGTTAAAAGAATCCTTAGATACATCAAGGGAACCATTCATTTGGGGATCTGGTATCCAAAGGATTCTGGTTTTGCACTAACTGCTTTTTCAGATGCGTATCATGCGGGATGTATTGATACAAGAAAGAGCACATCCGGTGGTGTTCAATTCCTAGGTGATAAGCTGGTGTCCTGGCAGTCAAAGAAGCAAGATTGTACGTCTCTATCATCCACGGAATCAGAATATGTAGCCATGTCTGCCTGTTGTGCTCAAATCATTTGGATGCGATCACAACTGATGGATTATGGTTACATATTCAACAAAATCCCGATGTACTGTGACTCCAAAAGTGCCATCGCTATCTCATGCAACACTGTGCAACATTCCAAGTCCAAACACATCGCTCTCCGATATCACTTCATCAAGGAGCATGTGGAGCAGGGTATCGTTGAGTTGTATTTCGTGGGAACGGAACACCAATTGGCAGATTTTTTCACGAAAGCCTTACCTCATGATCGTTTTGTGAAACTGGTTCACCAAATTGGCATGAGATGTTTGACTCCCCAAGAATTAACAAACTTTCTCAAAAACAAATAAATGAGTCAAACATCCAAATTATCTTGTACATAATCATTCTCTTAAAAAAAAATGTGTGTATGCAAGTACAAATCCTTATTCAACATTTTGTTCTTCTTAAACTGTCTTTATTTATTTCTGAACAAATGTTGAAGGGGAGACACAAAATTTCACAAATTTTTAAAAAATTTGTACTTGCATATTTTCTGTAACACTGTTGCTTCGTATTGGTTATGATGGTATATCCTAAGGCTTATTTGCTAAATGGTTAGGACTTTGATGGTAACAACAAAAGGTTAAAGGACCATAAGTGATGAATATTGAAAATTGATTGGTTAGGATTAAATATGCTAAATATTGAGGTTAAGGGACTAATTGTGGAAAAAGAATAAAAGTTAAAAGTAAAGAATTAAATGTACTCTGCAAATTCATTTACTTTCACTGTTATTCTTGTCTCGCATTTACTTCCACTCAACAACTCAATCGACGGCTATTATTAATTCTGATCATCCATTCAAGTTTCAACTAATCTGTGAGTGTTTTCATGATTATTAAGTGATTATAACATATGGTTTTCAAGGAATTAGTGATCCAACGGTGGATTTTGTGTATAATGATTAGTCGAAATTCTAGGTTTTGCGTAGATTTGGGGATTTTCAATCCTATGTGTTATGAGTGATTTTGATTGTACTTCTGTGCTTAGAACATGAATGTGTAACATAAATGCATGCTTAATCGTACCAGAAATTCTTATGAATCATTATTCGTGATTTTAGGGTTTATGTTCATAATTTGGGGAAAATCAGATGTGAATGATTTGGTGTGATTAAAGAGTTATTGTGTTGTTGTTATGATGTGAATTGAACATGTGTTGCCTCAAAATAAACCCAGAAACATTCATTAGTCATTAATTGAAATTTAGGGTTTATGAAGAATACGATGCACAAGCAGTTTGATTCTAGTGATTTTGTGGTTCAATATTGTTATAACTTGGACAAAATGCGGAAAATAGTTATGTGAACCCATTGCAATTAGCGTGAGATCATTAATCTGTGTCTAAAATGAAATGCAAATTTTGGTGAAAAATTCGTCGTCTAAAGGGTTTCGGAATTTCTTGTATAAGATATTCTCGAATTTGCAATTGCTTTCGCAATTGTCATTTGCTTTCGCAATTGCCATTGCTCTTGCAATTGGTGGTTGCTATCGCAAATGGTAAATGCTCTCGCAATTGAAAATTTTTTCTCGCAATTGAAAATTTTTCTTGCAATTGGAATTTCTCTCGCATTTGACAATTTTTCTCGCAATTGAACTTTCTCTCGCATTTGACAATTTTTCTTGCAATTGGACTTTCTCTCGCATTTGACAAGTTTTCCCGCAATTGGTATTTTCTCTTGCAATTGGTAATTTCTCTCGCATTTGTCAAAGTCTCTTGCATTTGACTATCTGCCTTCGATATTACTAATTTCCATAGAAATTTCAATTTCCCTAAAGTCTTGTCAAATTTGTGAGAAAATTTCTTATGCAAATTAAAATGATCAATTCATAGATTAACGATTGTTCTGTCATATTAATAAAGGATGTTATGTGCAAACACTTAGTCTCAACTAATGCTAACATACATATATCCTGCAAATTGGTGTCATAATGCTGTTTCAGATTATCCACAATGTCTTCACAACAACAACAATCACTTCCATTGATCACCAAAGCTGAGTTATTCCCACAAGGATTCACGGCTAAGTATGGCAAGAACAATTCAAGAGTGGTCTTTGACAACATCAAGTGTGTTGAACCAAGTTGTCGCATTGTTATTGAAATCCTCAAAAGACATGAATGCCGTAGTATTTTGGAAGATTCAGATAGTATTCCTGAGTTATACATCCATCAGATGTGGAGCACTATCAAACCGGATGACAGTAACAAATTCTTCACATGCACTCTTGACAGAAAACAAGTCAAAGTCACACCAGCACATCTACGTGAAGCTTTATCTCTACCCAATCCACCGGATACCTCACGACAATACTGGCCTTCACCCACTGAACAAGACATTCTCAACTTTCTCATTGGCATTGGATATGATGTAGATCCCAATCTTCCACTCAATATCCTCTCAAATATCAATGCCAAGTCCATTCCTCAACCATGGAGAGCAATGTACTACATTCTGATTCGATCAGTGTCTGGAAGAGACAGTGGACACGAACATCCAAGACTTTCTCATGCTCAACTCTTCTGGGGATTTGTTACCAAACACAACCTTGACTTCGCTGCTATTATATGGGAAGATCTTATGTTTCAAATGCATGCTTAGCACAGAAAACCATTGACTAAAATTCCATTTGTCCGTTACACTAAGTTGCTGATCAGTCTTCTCCTTGGTAAGCATCATGATATTTCTAATCGACCCGAAGACAGAGAAAGACATGTGATAAAGATGGACACGGATTTCAAATCAGTATACTTCCCAAAGGATAGCACTCACAAACAAGGTCTTAAGCTGTTTGATGTTCTACTTACTGATGAGGTCAAGGAAACTCCTGCTTACGAAGATTACATTCAGGCTTATGAAAAGAAGCTTGTCGGCATCACTAAAATGACTTAGGGAACAGGTTCTTCCAAGACTCGTTCCAAAAGTAGTAGAGCTAGTAAAACTGGAAGTGCATCTAGTGCTTCAAAGAGACAACCCCCAAGCAAGAGGAGAATTATTAAGACAGCTCCAAAACCAAAAGTTGAAGACATTGGTAATCGTGATGAATCCTCTGAAGACACTGAACCAGAATTGGAAATACTTAATGAGCAAGAAGCTGAATTTCAGACAAAGCTTGACTTAGAGAATGCTGCTAAGGCAAGTATTAAGCAAAAGAAGATTGATGAAGAAAGAAGAGCAGATCTACATAAGAGAGTAATGAGGGAATTGGAAGAAAAGAAGAAGGAAGAGATTGCTAAGGGAGCAGGAGGATTAGGAGTCACTCCAGCACCAGTTTCATCCCCTAATCCGGTTAATCAACCCGGTAACTCAAAAATTCCCACAGTTCAGCCAGATACGGTTAATCAACCCGATATGGCTACATCTACGGTTCCACCTCCTCAATCAAGCTCGGTTAATCAACCCGACTTGGAAAATCAAACACAATCTGAATCAGAAAAGATAGTCTTCACAGAAAATGAAATTTCAGACTCAATGTTCGATGACATTCCTCATCAAGAGGAGGTACATCATCAAGATAACACTGGGGAATGGGGAGATTCTGAGGAAGAGAAGGAAATCACTGGATTAAAGACTACTGAAGCTGCTAATGAGCTGGAAGCACTTGCTGAAACAGAAAGGAAAAGGGAGGAAGAAATGGAAATGAAACAAAAGGAGGATGAGGAAGCAGATAACTACATTATCTCTCCATTGAATGATCCATTTAATAAGTCTCCTCAACAACAACCACGAGATCAGACTCTTCCCATTCCTTCTTCCAAACCTATCACACCTCCTGATTCACCTCCCAAGCATCCAACTCCTCCAGAATCACCGAAAAACACTCCAAAACCTTCACCTTCATCTCACAAGGATCCTACACCTCCTAATTCTTCATCATCTATACCCTCACTCACTCCATCACCATCAAAGTCACCATCACACAAAGGCAAAGCAACAATAGCAGAAAGAATCAGAACAGTCATGAAAGGCAAACATGTCAATAAAATCGCCAAAGTCACAAGAGTGGAAGTTTTGTCACCCATATCCAGGCAAATTAAGAAAGCAGCCAAACTTGCTCAAGCAAGAAAAGAGAGCAGGTTGCAAGAACAAATGTCAGAAATGAAAAATCTTATCAAAGATCTGTCTGATCAAGTCAAGGAGATGCAGGAAACAAAGCAGAATATGGATGAGTTTCTTACTTTTGATATTGAAGATCATATAAAAAGTAATACAAGACATTATGTCAAACGCTTCACTGCTGATCTTCAGAAAAATATTAACGAGAATGTCAATACTCAACTTGATGTCAAGGTCAAAGAAGCAATCATCTCAAATTCTGGCTTCAAGCAACTCAAAGACTTCACCACTGAAGAACTCAAACTTGAACTTCTCAACAGACTCCATGCTATGACATCTCCTTCTCCTGAAGATATCAGTCTCATAAAGTCTATTGAAGCACACATTGAGAAGGTTTCTTGCAAGGTTGCTGCTGATAAAGGTAAAAGGATTCGTGATGACGACAATGAGGACCAAGATCCAAATCCCACACAAAGAAACAAAAGAATGGGAGTGGATCTAGAATTCACATTCAGGAACCAACAGAGCAGAAAACCTCTTCACCATCTCCAACTCATCAAGAATATAGTCCTAAGGAAACTGAGCATCACTTTGAACATTTCCTAAATGAAGACATTGAGTTTCAACCTCAAGATGATCCACCTCAACCACCTCCAAAACCAGCTAAATCTAAACCTTCCAGCAGTAAGAAATCTTCTGAAGAACCAGCTGTGATTACATGGTTAGATACTGATGAAGACTTACAAGGAAACGACTGGTTCGACAATCTTGCAAAGGCTCAAATCAACAACGACGAAGCTTCAAAAATAGAAGATAGCACGTTTGAATACACTCAGAAAGTCAAACATGCATTCAACATTAAGAAGATGACAAAAAGAGAGCTTCGTAGAGTCAAAAATGATGCCTTCACTCTTTTAAAGGATAAATCTGGAAGTGCTGCTGAGTTGGAATATCATCTGGAGAACATTGCTAGGGCATTATCCAAAAACTTCGATTGGACAAATCCAGATGTATTCAGGGAAGGTGGTCTTGACAGTAAGAAACGTCCATACATCACTGACTGGACAAAACCACTTCCTGTGATACGACCATACCATGGAATGTCAGAAATTCCATTCGCATTCTTCTTCAATCAAGATCTGGAACTACTTGTACATGGGGCTTCCAGTAAAGTCAAATATGCTACCTCAATCACATTCACTCCTGCTGCGAACTACACAAATCCTGCCATTGAAGAAGAAGCTAGACATCGTAAACTCTTCATCAACAAAGTTGCTAAATATGATCGTGACGCTGAACTTGGAATTCACCACTGGTTTGACAAACGTAAGTCGTGGTAAAAGTACAAGCTTGGTCTCATGGCATCTCGTGAAAAGGTGTTCAGTGATCTTCGTATCAAGGCAGTGATTGATGCCAAGGGATCACAAAAGCTTGGCTACACTTTCATTTCTGAAATCACTGTTCGCAGACAAGATGATCTACTTTACACGTTCAATGAAGCAGATTTTTCCGCACTCAATCTCAATGACATTGAAGATTTGTATTTGATGAAAGTACAAGGGAAGCTGAATCATCTTAATCCTACTCTTCTGTATGCATTTAGCACGGCTATCTGTTACTTAATCAGAAGAACGGTTATCAAAGAACGTGTTGAGGACCTTCAGCTTGGAATTGAAAGCTATCAGAAGAAGTTGAATCTTGAGGAACCCATGTTTACTCTTACTGACAACAGAGAGCCTCAGTACTTGCTCAAGAACGACCCTGTCTTCGGATTCATCTACAGAAGTGCTACAAACACTAACCGTTTCATGCCACATAAAGAGATTCACAAGTTTCGTGATGACACTCTGAAGAATGTTCGAGATGGGTTAGTCACACGGGTTCAGGATCAAATATTGAAGAAGCACAAGAAATGGAATCATCATCAGCTTCGGCAAGTCAAGAATTTTATCTGGTCGATGGAAGAAAGACTCTACCGAAGGGATCAGATGAGGAGATTGGAAACATATGTTGGTGGTTGTCCTCCATTTGCCATCCGATTGTTTCAGATGACAGATCCAAAATTCACCACTTTTGGCAAAGGCGGTTAATTGTAAGAATTTGATTTCAATATTCATTATTCATTCAAAATTCTTACTTATATATGACTGTTAGATGACAACGGCTTGTGCACACATAACAGTGTACAACCCGAACCCCAAAGAAAGGACCCTGAGGTACGCTTCAGTGCCTCAATCCTGAAAAAGGAGCGAAAGCTTCTTACTTATGAGCAGAATTAAAACCAGAATGTTTTCCAAAGTTTTTCAAACATTCTGCTCATAAGGTCAAGTATTCCCTTGTTAAGGGGGAATATTTGCAAAATATAATCTTTGTTCTAAATGAGAAATGTTCTTGAAATTCTTTCCTAAAACTAAAAAAAAAAAAAAAAAAAAAAAAAAAGCATATTTTAATCATAAACGTTTTTCAAAAACATCATGAGTATGCTATTTTTCAGGGGGAGAAGTAAAAAGATGATTAAAATATGATGTCTCACTGCTCGAATCTCGCGTGCTCAAACTCAGAATTGACTCTCGAATTGACGAATAGGAAAGTCAATAGTCGAAAGGACATGTCCCGGACGGGTAATAATTTCAAGCCAGTTTAACTGGTGATGTAAGCGTGTCTCGCAAAGGACGTGTCTGAGTAGAATGTACCGATTTCGAGCGATAATCTTTGAATCTGATCTGGACGGGTAATAATTTCAAGCCAGTTCAACTGGTGATGTAAGCGTGTCTCGTAACGATCAGGTTCATTGAAAGTCAATCAATTCAAAAGTGCCAACTCTTTCCGGCATGTGCAAATTTCAAAATTTTATTACTTATGAGCACATGTTAAGGGGGAGTATTTCTGAAAATCATCAAACTCTCAAGGTGTCAACAAAATGTCTTTACAATTATCGACACTTTGAGAGATTTTCAATGGTTTGGTTTATGGCATCATTAGGATAGTCATGGAGTTATAAGGTGACTAAGGTTAGGGAAAACCGTCCTATGATCCGCCAGAGCCGGAGGGATCTACCCCAGGACAATACCAATAGTTTAGAACTAGAAAGTCCTAGGTATGATATAAAAAGGAGAAAATGAATGAACGGAGAAAGAAGGGGTTGAAGAATTAAAAAGAAAAGCAAAGAAAAGGGTGAAAAGAAATAGCCCTCCATTTGTTCAACCTTAGGGCAGACACCGGGTTCAATTCATAATCTACTGGTTGATAAGCATCACCGGTATTGAAGACTAAAGACGTCATGGACCCAGTGACGCACTAATAAACCTTCTAAGCCGCTCAAGTGTCTCTCAAAAGACATTTGTTTCATTCACACGGAGAACCCTTCATAATCTATCGATCTCTCATTACGAGAGTGTTGATATTGAAAAGGAGGCAATCTGCTCCACGCCTCCGATGACCAAACAAATGTGCACTAATTGAGTCTAGAGCCATGAGATTCATAAAAGATCTCTTATGTACACTTAGTATTACTCTGTTGTTCTACATCATGGGCAGCAGATGTAAAATTAAGAAAGTGTCCTTCGCAGATCTTAGCAATCTGCCGAGAACATTCATGAGAGAAGTCACTAATTGTGATTATTAATGATTGAATGGAAATCCTGCCAGAGCAACATCAAACAACTCTGTCAGCAGGTCACTTCGGTAACTCCTTGTGGGTTACGCTTAGTGTTTGCTCCAAACGATCTACAGTCGTGGGGTGATCTCCAGCGACTCACTGAATCGTGGGTGCACTTCGGTGTGTCCGTGTAATCCCTTTCGGGGGAATCCGGTTCAGAACGGTCTGGGTTAGGATTTGAGAAAGTCTTCACACTATGCTGTTGATGATCTCAAGTCTGAGCCTGTAAGTACCGGTTGGTTCTTGTTGTTGCTGCTGCTGAGGAGCTGGAGTTCGACCATCAAGACTCCATCATGCTTATATCTTGAAGAAATGTTCTCTCAATGACTCAGTAACTACAAAAGTTCAACATATGATTTAGTAAAGTCAAAAGTTCAAGCACCTCAACATTTAAGATTGAAAAGTGAGAACGTGTTGCAGAAAAAACAAATCTAAGACATATGAGCATGATGGAGAAGACATTAAGACGTTGGAGATTGGCAGATCGAGACAACATCATATCATCTTAGAACAAGAACAAAGAAACAAAGATTATAAAGACGTCAGAAGCAAAGAAGACGTCATGCAACATTGATGACCGAGACTTAGGGGGAGTTTGTTAGGAACTTGTTTTTAATCATATTTCAAGTCTCGATCACTTGTATTAAATGTTGCTAAGCATTAAGGGCTATACTTGTTTGTTATTAAAGATCCGGCCTATTAGTAGCCCATGGGCCGGTTTATAAGTGATTTAAATGTAATTAGTTTCTAGAAGAATCACCCCATGTGCTTTCCCTAGATTGTTGCCTATAAATAGAAGGCATGGGGTGCCTCATTTATAGGTTGGTTTTTCATGTATGTGCGAAAGATCTGCTCGTGTGTAAAGTGAATTAAGTGAAAGCCTTCCATTCTTTATTCTTCTCTTCGTATTCTCTTCTCTTATTTAGTTATCGAATTAGCTTATTTATCTTCATACGTAGCTTAATCTAAATTAGTAGTACTTGCGTTATTAGTTGTTAACGAGTGTGTGTTTGAGATATTTACTTGACCTACAGTGTTTCCTAGGTAGTCCTTAGTGTAACAAAACTTATGTAGTCCTTGTAATATTTGCACTTCCGATGTTTCTACTAAAATTTGTACTATAAGTTATTGTGAATTTCTTAGGGTCTTTCTATCCATAATTTTGTTGAATTCCTATCTTAGAGATATTGGGTAGTCATCTACTGTGGTGGGTTAAAAGAAATTATGAACAGTTTATTTTGTTTCAAAATTTTGCTTCTAAATGAAAATTGTTATTAGAAATTCTGAAAAATAACCATCCCAATTATGACATGATTCTTCCTAGTTAGACATAGTTGGCCAGGCTATGTGTAACTAAGGACTGAATGATGTGATATTTGGTCAAGTTGTCTTAACATTTTATATTTTCAAATTGTTCTAGATGGTGTTCAACATTTTGTTTTTATATAATAACAACATGGTTTAATTTTAAAAGAGTAGGAAAATTTCTAGGTCATTCTATGATGCTAGGTCGGGAATTACTAGGGTAATACTAGGATATCCTCAAAATATATCTTAGGGTTTGTCTAAGGATCTTACAGGATAGTGATAGTCTAATGTTCCGTCGAGATAATATTCACCAAAGTTTCCTAAGGTTATACTAGGGTTTTGCTAGATACTAAGTATGAATAAGGTAAGGAGTAGTAGAGTAGATAATGAAGCTATACGCAGATCGTGATTATTACGGATGATGAAGGTTTTATATTGTAGAAAGGTGGTTATTACACTTAGGTTACATCCATCGTAACTAAGGTAAAGGTTCAAAAAGAATTACAACCTAGTGGGTTTCTAAACCTCAATTTATCTATGTCCTACAGAAATTCATCTTTTGCTTAAATACTAAAGTCATCCTTGAAAATTTGTTGCTATCTTATTGAGTTCTAGTTTCCCTTTAAACCAGTCTCTTTTTTCCTGTTGATATTAGGGTTTTCCTATGATCAAGTTTTCTCTTAAAGTCTTTTTCTTTGGCGTAGCACCTTGCTTAATTTCTAGGTCGGGAATCCTTAAGTTAAGATGGTGGTCTTTCTATCATTGAGTTTTCGCTTTTGGTTATTTTGCCTAATTCCCTAGGGTACGAGTAATGATAGGTTTGACTACTCTTCCGAGGAACTCATTAATACCATAAAATAAACATTAGATTATCAGGGTAGAACTCATAAGGTTACAACATGTCCAAATACGCTTGAGTAAGATGATCATCACTGGTCCACATCAACCGATACCAAATACAGCAACATACAACAACATCAGGACCACAAATAGTCATAAATAACTTGCTAATTTGTTATATAATAACAAAATTAGTACAAGCGTCATATTTATGCTACATATCTCGTGGCCAAGATATAGTACAAAAGCTGATAGGTATAAATCTGATTGAGTGGCTACCAGAACTCCTCCGAGTCAACTTTTCAGTTTGACGATCATACTGATGGGAATATGTTTTGATCTTTGGAAATAAACTGCTTAAGGAATACACAAGGGTTTCTACCAAAAACTGAAGTTCAGCAACTTTCTCTACATTTATCAAGTTCTCTTTCGAAAATTTCTTCCTAGAGGGTTTTCCTATCTTTGGTATAGATTGCTTTGGTTCCTAATAGTGGTTCTAATTTCTGTTACTTGCTAGGTTACTAGTGGGTTGGTTTTCTATGTTTGGAGGTTGTGGGAAGGAACTGTTATCTAGAGTGAGGTTTGGGGTAGTTTTGTTGACTTTAGGTGTTTCAGGGGACATGATACTGTAATAATTTACAAATAATAATTATAAATAATTATTATAAGAAATTAATAGCAGTAACGAGAGAGAAATGAATAATAATTTAGAGAGTTGGAGCATTTAGAAAAACGCGGAGACTAATATAAAATTAACCCTAATAGGTAAGGTACTAGGAATGGTATTATCTTGATGTCCTAGTCTGGACATGAGAGGAAATAGAATGGATAGAGAAAGTCAGGATTCTGTAACCATCTGGCGATTATAAATATTTCACAAGGTACACTACTCAAAAATAAACAAATATAAATAGTGTTTCTGCAGCGTTGTGGCACAGAGGACTTTTAGGTTAAGTTTGTGAAAATCGGTTATAGTCCAATTTTGAAAACATTTGGTTCTCTATAACCACAAGCTCTAATACCAATCTGTAACACCCCTATTTTTCGATATACGCAGCGGAACATAAGTTTGGGGTGCTACTTCATGGTTCACAGTCATGGAGATAGAAAAGACTCGAAAAGAGACGTTTTGAATAAAATTGTTATCATTCATTTATAAATATCAGAGTTCAAAGGATAGGTCCTAGAGGGAAGTTTAAAAATATGTTATAAAATACATTATTCCTTGAATGATAACAAAGTGGACACTCTTGTTATAAAAAGAAAGTCCACAGCCACTCCGTGCCGAATCATACTTCTAGTTACCTGAGATAAACATGCTTAAAAAGTCAACACAAAGGTTGAGTGAATCCATAGTGTTTTCAGTTATAATCAGTTTGAACACAAGCTAAGTAAAGAGTAAATCAGTGATATCATAGTTCATTTTATATTGCTCTGAGTCTCATGGCACGCAAAATGTTAACAGGTTATCTTCATAGTTATAAGCTATGAGATATAAATTACCCCATAATTAAATGTAGGTAACCTTGCCCCCGAGTAGGAAATTGTCAGTCTCTTTATTAAACTCAAATAAAATGCATTTGGTTATGTTACGGTAACACAAAGGGGTCGTCACACCCAATAGATCTATCCATATTATTCGCGCTCACCCGCAGGTGATTAGAGGTCCATGATTAGGGGTCTTTTTGACAAAAGCAAACTTATGCAATATAATTCAGGAAAACATTCAGTAAATACTTGTGTTCGGTTTAATAGCATGTATCTCCCCACAGGTTTGGAAAACATAGTAAAAAGTGGGACTATGAACTCACCTGGGCAATCTGGATGGAAAACAAAGTTAAACAGAGTTGATAAACGTCTCCGGCACGCTACCTGGGTTGGTATGTCAAGCTTTCAGTAATTGTTTCTGAATATATAAGTTTCCAATGTTCGTTTCGTTGTTTGGTTGTTGATTAAATATTGGAATGAGACAACATGAAGTCTCTTCAAAATAAGATTTTATCTTATTACTTGTTCTTATGTTTTCTGTTTTCGTTCGTTTGTAAAATATATCTTTTGTTCGTTTAATATTTCATTTGTTCGTTCATTGGTTCGTCAATAAAATAAACGTATTACGTTAATGTTAGGTCGGAAAATAAAAATAGAAATGATAAAATATTAGTTATAAAAAGTTACATTTAATTCCCTAAAGTTTGGTCAATTGACAGTTTACACCCTGAACTTTTGGATAATGACAGTTTTTACCCTTAAGTTCCAAAAAAAGACAATTTCTACCCTGTTCATTTGTTAATTGCAAAAATAACCCTTGATTATAAATATTTACAAAATCAGCAGAAAAACTCTAATTAACTTAAAAATAATTTAGGTGCATGAAAATAGTGAGTTGGCTAGAGTTTTGGGATCAATTATCTACGCGATAACTAAATCATTTTACGGGTTCTCTTTTCCTACGTATAGCTAGCTAGGTTATCTTTATTTTGGCCAAGTTTCGTAATTTATAAAAATCAGTTGAGGGTCGAAATATTTACTCAAAGTCGAGGGGTCAAAACAGGTTTTAATAATCGGGAAAAAAATAAGTTTTAAAAGCTAGCGATGGGGCAACTTTGAGGGTAAGTAACTTTTAGCTCGTTTGATCTTTTTACAAAATCCTTTCTCCTAAAATAGGTTAGCTGGGTGAACTCTAGACATACCAAAAATCAGAATTTATAAAGGTTTCTAGGGGGTCGATTCATAGGTCAAAAGTTGGGTAGCTGGTCGAAAATGTATAACTGGAAATCTGACTTTCTATGTTTAACGATATAAAGCAACTTTCAAGACTCGATAACTTTTGACTCAATTGATCATTTTTATTGATTCTTTCTTCTAAAATAAGTTAGCTAGCTCATCTTTAGTATCCCAAAATCTTAGAATTTTTAAAGATCATCAAATGGTCTAAAACTCGGTCGAAAGTTGGGCTTCTAGTCGATAAAAACTAAAAACTAAGAAACTGAATTTAAGTTTTCTATTTTTAGCTAGGAGAGCAAATATTTGGGACTCAATAACTTTTGACTCAATTAATTATATTGCGAAATTCTTTTTCCATACTTTAGTTTGCTGGGTGAATTTGTTTTATACAAAAATTTAGATTTTATCAAGGACGTTTGAGGGTCGATATTAAGGTCGAAAGTCAGGAGGTTGAGACTAGTTTCTGCTCGACAGAAACCAGGAAAACACACCTGATTGTGTTTTTATGTTTTTAAACATTTTTAACTAAGATTCTATGCATGGTACGATATTATTAGGTAAATTTTAACATGTTTTAATAGTTCTTGATTTGTTTTAACAAAAGTTAAGTCATATAGGGTGCGTTGGATTTTCTGTTTGATCAGAAAGAAAAAGAACAAGGAAAACTTATGGGTTTTGATTATATTTCCTATTAGTAGTAACTTAATAATGTTTTAAGTGATAAAGTAAATAATACTGAATTAAAATGAAGTTGGAGTACTTACTTAGGTTATTGGTCGAATAGAACTTTTATGAGGCGACTTGGGTTCAAAAGTTCTCCTCTTCTAAGCTTCCTAAAGTGTTTGTTTAACTTGTGTTTTATGGCTGTGATCAGGAAGGTGTGGATGTGAAGTGGTTTTTGGGTGGTTCGACTGGATATGGAGATATGTTAGGAAGTTTTGGTCGAATGGTGATGAGATGAAAGGTAAAAAGCAGGTTGTTATTTATGGAGTGAATGTTAGGGTTTGGTTATGATGAGGAGAGGACATGGGGGTTGTGTTCACTTCTTATTGGTGCTAGGTGTGAGGAGGAGGAATGGACATGTAGGCTATGGAGGGGGAAGGTGATGTGTTCTCTTCTCCTCCATACAAGTCACCAAGTGGTGATGTGGAGGAGGGGGAATGTATTTGGTGTAGGTTTTATGTAAGGGTAAATTTGGTTAGGTTTCAAGTTGTAGTCGAACTAGGTTTTTAAGAGGAGGCCGACTGATGCTTTGGGATATTGTACAATAGGTTTTAGTGAGTTGTATTGAGGGTTTAGGGGGAGGCATGTTTAGTTTATGAGTTTGATTAATCACTAAAATATTTAAGGTTGTTATATATATTTTATATGTGTCGAAATTTTTAAGAAATGAGAAGAAAATGGGTTGAGCTTTAGAGGGTTGTGACATATGCTTAATAGGGTTGTACTAATATTTAGAATGTAAGAAAATATAGTTTTAATAAGTTATTATGTTATAAAAATTATTTGTTAAGTTTATTAAATTGAAAAGCAAATAAATGGAATTTTTAGTTCATGTGCATTAGATATTTGTACTTTGTGTTAGAAGGCTTGTAAGGATATTTAATGAGTTTAGAAATTATAATTTATAAGAATTATGCATGTATGGTTTGTAAATCATGCTTTAAAATAAATATAAATAGAGTTTTATTAAAGATTTTGTAAATAAATGATTTTATGCATAAAGGACTTGTACTCTAGCTTATATGACTTGTAAAATTAACATTTTGTAAAAATAAATTAGAGTTTGTGAAATGAATACATAAAATCACAGTTATGTGAAATTAGGGTTTTATCGGGAACAAAAATAGAATTTGGGTTTCTGTTGCTTTGGTAACTTGTACATTAGCTTAGATGTGTTATACTTTTATGTTGTAAAGTTTAGTTATTCTTATTTGGTGTTGTGATGAATTTTAGGGTTTCATAAATACTTCTATCAGATAAGACATGTTCAGCTATAAACGTATGTTAACGAATTAACGCAAAGTGGTAAATGGTAATTTTTAAAGTGTTATACTTGACATAGGAAAATGTTTATATAGATAAACATTAAATAGGTTAAGGTTAGGTTACATGCGAATACGTTTATCATAGATGTGAGTTACGTCAAATGAGATAGTGGTTATGCCCAGATAGTAATAATAATAAAAAAAAAATTTACATGTAGAAAAGGATAAATACTCTAAGAGATAGTGTAATCTAGTGTGGGATTTTTTGCAGTGGTTACATTGGTGAATATATCAGCTTGCTGAAACTCAGTAGGAATGAAGTTTAACTCTATGTCACCATTCATGACATGGTCCCTGATAAAATGATATCTAATATCAATGTGTTTTGTTCTCTGATGAAGAATAGGGTTGTTTGAGATGGCAATTGCACTTGTGTTATCACAAAAGTTGGGAACCATCTTGTACTGAATTCCATAGTCACTGAGTTGACTTTTCATCCAGAGTACATTTGCACAACAACTTGCTGCTGCAACATATTCAGCTTCAGCTGAGGACATGGCAACTAATTGTTGCTTCTTAGCACTCCAACAGACTAGCTTTCCACCAAGAATTTGGTAGGATCCTGAGGTGCTTTTTCTGTCCATGTTGCATCCAGCATAGTCAGAGTTTGAGTATCCTTTAAGATCAAGGCCTGAGCATTTGGGATAATATAATCCAAGGCTTGGAGTACCTTTCAGGTACCTGAATATCCTTTTCACAACAGTGATATGAGATTCTCTTGGGTCAGATTGATATCTGGCACACAAAGAGACTGAGAATTGGATATCAGGCCTTGATGCAAGTAGATACATCAGTGATCCTATTATTCCTCTAAAAGGAGTTTGATTTACTGGTTTTCCAGTGAGATCAGGACCAAGGTTGTTTGGGGGTACCATGGGAGTTTTGACTGAGGCATAGTCACTGAGCTCATACTTCTTTAGTAGGCTTCTGACATACTTCTCTTGACTGATAAAGGTTCCTTTATCAGTCTGCTTGATTTGAAGACCAAGGAAGTAAGTCAGTTCTCCCATCATGCTCATTTCAAATTTCTTTACCATTAGTTTTTCAAATTGTTTGCAAAGTTTGAAACTTGTTGAGCCAAAGATGATGTCATCAACATACACTTGTATTAGTATGACATCATTATTTGTCTTGTAGATAAACAATGTGTTGTCTATCTTGCCTCTGACAAATTTGTTTTGGATCAGGAAGGCTGAAAGAGTTTCATACCATGCCTTAGGAGCTTGTTTCAGTCCATAAAGGGCTTTGTTAAGCTTGCAGACATAGTCAGGAAACTCATGGCTTTCAAATCCAGGAGGTTGCTGAACATAAACTTTTTCTTTCAGTGAACCATTTAAGAATGAACTATTAACATCCATTTGGTACACCTTGAAGTTCATGTATGTAGCGAAAGCAGGGAAGATCCTGATGGCTTCCATCCTTGCTACTGGTGCAAATGTTTCTTCATAGTCAATGCCTTCTTGTTGATTATAGCCTTTGGCTACAAGTCTGGCTTTGTTCTTAATGACTATGCCATTTTCATCAGATTTTTTTTTGAATACCCATTTCTTACCAATGACTCAAACATCTTCAGGACACTTGACCAAGGTCATTACCTTGTTTCTGTCAAGTTGTTCTAGTTCATCATGCATGGCCTGAACCAAACTTGGGTGATTAAGTGATGCCTTGACACTTTTGGGTTCAATTGTGGAAATAAAGTTCACAAATAGGCATTCATTGGCTGAGGCTGCTCTCAGTTCAGCAGCCATGCTTCTTGTGAGCATGCCTTCAGTAGGCTCACCAATTATATTGACAAGTTCTTGTTAGAGTTTTGGAAAAATATTAAATCGTGTATGACTAGAATCGAACATGGGATTGAGGGATTGCACACTTTACGTATGAATGATCAAAGGAATAATTAATATATATATTATTATATATTTTAATTATTTGAACACAAAATGATAACTAACGGACGTTAAAGTAATTAACGGAATTGACTAATGACTGTTAGTAAATAAAGAAGGGGGTTAAGTGTCGAGTTTTGAAACTTGAAGAGGTATTAGACTCAAACTTAGAGAACAAGTTTGGAGCCTATATAAAAAAACCCTCAAGCCTCAAAAGAATCGACAATAAAAAATATACTCAAAGATCAATCGACATTATAATATCATATTATATACTGTGGTTGTTAGACAATGAATAAGAATCAAAAAGTCAATCGACTTTTCTCATTCACAGTATTAATCGTACTGTATATTTGATATATTAGATATGCATGGTACATCTTGATAATACAATATAACATAAGCATGTGTATAGTATAGCATGTTTATATTATTTACTTCCTCGTTCTTGAATATTAGATTCAAGGTTTATTAAACAAAATAGTTTTGGTTTAATAATTGTGTTCATTCACTAGCATCAAACTTTGATCGAGTAATAGTACGTGTGTTCAAGAGCTCAGATATAACATACTTTTGTTATTCATCTTGGATTGTGGAACAAAAGGGTAAGGGGTTCCACGTTAATCCGTTTAATTGTTCAAGTGAAGAAAAGAGAAGTTTTGATCTTTGTTTAGCTAAGATCAAGGTACGTTTTCCTTTATTATTCGGTATTACTTTATACATGTTAATTATGTTCCTTGCTTCCGCTGTATATGTGCTTTGATGTTTATGGTTTATTTATTTATTTGAATGTCAAATTATTTAAATTCCAACAGTGGCATCACGAGCCGGTTAACATGTAATTGTAATTATCGAAACACATAATAGAAATCAAATCTTGATTTGGATTTACATGATTTTATTAGTTGATTATTTTTTTAGGGTTTTAATTCTAGATCTTGAAAAATAATTCGAACTATACAATTAGGGAGGGGGTTCGACCCTCTTTTATTAAAAAGTTAGTTTTGTAACCTTAATTAGGACATGTTTATGTGTTTATTTGAATAAAGGGTTATCCTGTTTAATCCATGATTTTTTCATGCAAAGAAATCATGGATTAGGGTTTGTTTTTTATTTGCTACATGTTTTAGATAGATCTAAAATTAGGGAAGACCCTAATTAAATACATTAATGAATCAGTTATGTGCTACGTGGTATTTAATTATTTAACACTTACGCGGTCAAGTTATTTGACGTCTGTGGACCATTGGGCACAATGAGCTCGAAAACCAATGGGAGTTTTATTAATTATATACATAGTTATTCACATATAGATTATTAATAGGATTTATTAAAAGGGTTTGCATGTGGCTATATGTTTTAATAGTTAAGATCATATATGTGTTATTTGTGGTTATTTATTTTTGTTAAAAATTACTTGTTCTTATTTGTTTAAATTATTTATGAATTGTAAGCAAAAAGAGGGTAGTTTTTGGAATAAAAATAAATGGACCTAATAACTATGAAACCCTGTTGTAGTAAATTTTTAATTGCCAAGTCTTATGTGCCGATAGTGGTTCGCTTCGCACGGTAATTTGCTCCCAGGCGAGACTAGCAATTTAATAATTTACTACATTATTTTGAGCTTTAAAATCATAAATTGTTAATTGATTGATGCGACTGTACATGATGGTCGAAGCGGCGAACCTAGTTTTGACAAACTAAAAAGTGGGTATAAGGAGGCTTGACATTAAATTGTCATCCGAAAGGGGCGCATTTTTAATTGGCCTTCGGGCGGACGTTTGCCCCTCCGCTCGCATGTGCGTCAAAATTAGACTTACCAAGTACACCATTGTAATGTACGAAGCATCTTAAGGCAATGTTGTAAGTTTCTCAATGCCATCAATTAAAATTTTGTTGATTTAAGCTTATGAATAAGTAATAAAAATTGTTTTGTAAAACTTATGATGCAAAGATGAGTGCATGCTTCTTTGTACATATTTTGATTGACACATTAAAATTAATACCCTAAAATTTAAGTCACATGCTATCTAATTATAAGAGAAACTTGGAATTAATATCTGGCGTAATTGAGACCTTGACACGGATATTAATGACAAGGTAAATTACATACTTTTATTGCCAGCAGATCAACTGAGTGTAATAAGAGTATGTGAATTTACATGTTTCTAAATTAGACTACTTAATTAAGTTATAAGTGAGACCTTGAGACTTAAAGCATGAGATGGGAAGAAACATGCTTACATTGCAAATTGTTTGGCAAATGTAATTCCCATAAATTTAGGAGTCGGAAAATTGTTTCGCGATTATTGTACGACAAGTTACCATCTTTTGTACTTTCACTGCTAGCAGATCAACTGATGTGGTGAAACTATGGAAAGTTGGATCCTAGTTTTCAAGAAAATTAAATGGATATATTGTATTTCCTGGGTAATTTTCTTTTATTGAAAAATTATATTATCGAAAATACTAAAATTAAATTTTGTAAATTCTTTTAATGTATTAATGCAACGTTAAAAACCGTAAACGTGTGGCATTCTTTTAGTGGTAAATTGATCTACACCCGTAGGGTTTTTGGTTAGAGTCAACTTTACTAAAGGAATAAACCAAGTCTACTTTCTTTGTGAAGAGTTAGACTTAAACCATATACCTTTTCATGAATGGGAAGGGTATTATGAAAAATTAGAATTGTCTAAATTCTAAAGAATAACTCATGGCAAAATTTTAATAGTTAAGAAAATTGCACATTTTATGAGTTATTAAATTAGAAGCTAGACTAGGTACCGCAAAATTGGTAAAAGGCAAACTAGCACACTTTGTCTAGTAGTTGTTCTTTGACCACTTTTAGATACTACATACCATTGTGGGGATGGTAGTCAAATTAAGGAAGAAATTGCATGGCCAATTATTTCCAAGTTAATTGAATTGATGGATAGTCCATCATTTACAAAGTAGAATACATTCTTTTAGTACCTAAGTAATTGTTACGTATGGGATTACTCAAAGGTGTAGGAAAGTAAATAGCACGTTATTTGCTTTTACTGGACATGAAACACTGATAATGTTGTCAAATCCAGTGGGAGCATTGTGTTATAATTACTGAATTATATATATTCATGTAATGATCTGTAATTCAGTGGGAGCTACAAGCTTTGATATCTTGGCAGTAACCCAAAATTATCTCTAGAATGTCTTGAGATAATTACTTTCCATTTGTAGACACTTGTGGGTTTAAGGATAGTCATGTACGTTTCCTTACTAGACAAGGTAGTCCTACATCTACTAATGTCCACGACACAATCATATTGATCACATTAAACAAACACGTGACTTGTTGTTTATTTGATTAATGATGTTGTTCCATGCACAAGTGGGAGAAATCTTTATTGTGTGCAAAGAACAACACATAGTAATATGATTCTCTTGACTACAAGGTAAGAGACTAATGTTCTAATGTGTTTTAATCACATCTAATAAATAGAACACTTGGAATTAATATATAGCGTAAGTGAGACCTTGACATAGATATTAATAACAAGGTAAATTACATACTTCCATTACTAGCAAATCAACTGATGTAATGAAACTGTGTTAATTTACATGTTCTAAATTAGATTCTTATTAGAACAAGTATCAATATAATAAATGAAATTACTTCAAACTAAATATTTATGTATTATTGAAATGACATAAATAAATGAAGTAACATAATACTAATTCAAATTTGAATGTTTATGTATTCTTGAAATGTCATAAATATATGAAGTAGATAAATTAACTTGAAATACTATTGAAACCAAATTGTGGTGTTCATGATTACTTTAGTTATGTATATTTATATTTTATTGTAAAGATATAATTATGAAGTCTTTTAATTGTTACAAGACTTATAATAAAGTAAGACGTTAAATTGTTATGTTTTTGTTTAAACATATACAAGAAGCCATTGAGTTGATCAATGATTTATAACGTATATTGGGAATATAACAAGTTTATGTCTTCTTGTTAAGACATGAACATGAAGTGACTTGGTCAAAAAGTACTTATGTTATATAGCATGCATTGGCTTAGAAATTCTATTATACCATTAAGCTAATTTAATTGGTAAATAGATAAACCAAACAAAATATATACTTATCTTACATATTGTAAGATTGTCTTACAATATAATCCTAATGAAATACATAATGGTTATGGTACGTTCAGTTAGGAAAATCAAACTCTTGTTATATTGTTTGATTAAAGATAACTATATTTTCTTTTCTTCCAAATTGTTATCAAGGTTAGGAAATTGAGTATGCATTGTATATACTCAATTAGACTCCAACCTAGAAGATTATTAAGACACCATTTATTGTGGAATGTGATGAATCACATTAAGTCTTAAAATTGAAGTTTTGAATTTGTTAAAACTATTTTGAGTAGGTTATTAACAAACTTCATGTAAGGAACTGTCAATGTGTATTTGTAATATCCCAAAAGAGAACAATTTTGTGGTGCTCTACTTACTAAGTATTTAAAGATAGTCTATAAATTGCTAAAGGCAAGTGGGAGTTTTATCTTGAAAAGATAAAATTACAAGATACATGATCTTCTAAAATACACTAGCAAATGTCATGCTGAGGATTAAACATGTTAATGTTAAATCTCAAGATGATGGACAAATTTGTATGCATATTTAATGTGTGAAAAGATTATCAAACACACTTAAGCAATTAATTGTGATTGAAATTCTTTCTAGGCACATTAAATGTATAAAGATTATGATAGTCATTCTTAGTTTTATTTATATGAAATTAAGAATGGAATATCAAAACTCTTTCTTGGGTAATTACTTGTGCGAGGACGAAAAGTAATTAAAATGAGTATTTGAATTCAAATAATCTTTGAAAGTATACAAAGTGCAATCATTTATGAATGGATTAATGCATGCATCTAAGAGATATACTTATGTTTAGTTATTAAATCCATATTTTGATTTATAATTAAAATAAGGCAATCTCTTAATATTCCTGAAAGCTAGTGGGAGTGTTAAATTTATTTTCTTATTTCATATATGTTGCAAAACATATAGGAAGTAACATTCTATAAGCATTAAATGTTAAGCCTTAGTTTGGAATGAAACTTCACGTGAAGATTTAGAAAATAAAATACAACCTTGGAATATATGTTTATTATAAACATAAGCGGTAAAATTATTGATTCTAATGAACATGATTATACTATTAGAAAGTCTAGATAGATACATATCTTTGAAAGGATATGACATGAATAAATTCTATGTTTGACGCAAGGATTTTTCATGTACATCATGTTGTTTGTTGTATCATGCTTGATGAAAGATGATTTGACAACATTAAATATCTAATTGAAAGTTATTAGATAACTTGGTGTAATGGATATGGTTGGATTTAGAATTAACATCCTCATCCTGGAATAGCTCCAAAATTCTAAGTATGACCCATATGGCAATTGTTGCGTAATTGATATAGCCAACAAATCTTGTAAGATTTGAAGATATCAAACATTACACATTGGATATTAAAGTTTACAGGATTTTAAAGAGCATATTGTTGTTTGCATACAATGATGCTAATAAGATTGAGATGACACTCAATACTAGTCATGGTAGGATTTCATCCTAGTTAATGGCCATGTGTACTAGTTATGCTTAACTGTAAGCATAGTTGCATTTTTACATTAAAGAATTAGAATACTTTAAACTATAAAAGGTTTGATAGTTTGCTTATCATAAATTCGTGGTTGAGGATGTCATGCATTTTATGAAATATTATGTCGCATTATCAATGCACACATACAAGAACTTTATTAATTGAATTATTGAAATAAGTATTCTCAAAATTCCCATAGATTAAAATTAGTTGATTTATGCCTTGTCAACAAGTATGTTTGACATGACTTGAAGCATAATTCATTAATTAGAATTATCATGCATTGATCTATTTTAGTGTTTGAATAATGGGATGTCTTTGACAGTTATATTTCAATGAAATAAAATAATGGGTATGTTTATTTATCATTGTCTTGATAATATATCCTATATTTGCATGTTTATATCCTTGAATATATTTATATATTCTAAACTGTCCGTTGCCAGTTAATGATATGAGAATATCATTAAATTAAGGTGAATCTGAGTATTGGTATAATATACTTATAGTATATTGATGCGTTGTCATGCCGATTTCACATGATATTCAAAATGTTTGAATATAGGACTTAATCCCGCCTCATAAGTTTACTTTATGGATCTTGTCATCAAGTAAGTCTTATGTATATAGTTATCCTCAGACTTGAGATACCAGATAACTGTCATGCATGTAGTGCATTTCTGTGATTCAATTTAACGCTATACGTAACTGGTAGTTATACGGATTGTTTTCAGAAGCGTTGCGAAGTGCATGAGTTATGCTCGTAGTCAAGATAGAATTTGTTCCTTTAAATTGTTTAAAGTTTAATACTGCTGAGCCCCTCGTAGGGTTGACAAGATGTTTGCATGGCCGAGCCCAAGATCTCCCCTGAATAGTTCAGAAGATTTGGTAATCTTGCTCAATCATAAACAACGAGAAACATAATTATTAATAAAGAATGACTTAGATCCATATCTTTATTAATGTAGTATTAGAACAAAAGGATAAGTATGATGATTAATCATCAAGTGGTTTTTCCAGGAGACCACCACCCGAGTTGTACTAGGGGCATTGGCGTGTTGCTAGACGCTAACCAATGTCATTACCCTTTTAATAGATTTCCAAGTGGGAGCTGTTAGAGTTTTGGAAAAATATTAAATCGTGTATGACTAGAATCGAACACGGGACTGAGGGATTGCACACTTTACGTATGAATGATCAAAGAAATAATTAATATATATATTATTATATATTTTAATTATTTGAACACAAAATGATAACTAACGGACGTTAAAGTAATTAACGGAATTGACTAATGACTGTTAGTAAATAAAGAAGGGGGTTAAGTGTCAAGTTTTGAAACTTGAAGAGGTATTAGACTCAAACTTAGAGAACAAGTTTGGAGCCTATATAAACAAACCCTCAAGCCTCAAAAGAATCGACAATAAAAAATATACTCAAAGATCAATCGACATTATAATATCATATTATATACTGTGGTTGTTAGACAATGAATAAGAATCAAAAAGTCAATCGACTTTTCTCATTCACAGTATTAATCGTACTGTATATTTGATATATTAGATATGCATGGTACATCATGATAATACAATATAACATAAGCATGTGTATAGTATAGCATGTTTATATTATTTACTTCCTCGTTCTTGAATATTAGATTCAAGGTTTATTAAACAAAATAGTTTCGGTTTAATAATTGTGTTCATTCACTAGCATCAAACTTTGATCGAGTAATAGTACGTGTGTTCGAGAGCTCAGATATAACATACTTTTATTATTCATCTTGGATTGTGGAACAAAAGGGTAAGGGGTTCCACGTTAATCCGTTTAATTGTTCAAGTGAAGAAAAGAGAAGTTTTGATCTTTGTTTAGCTAAGATCAAGGTACGTTTTCCTTTATTATTCGGTATTACTTTATACATATTAATTATGATCCTTGCTTCCGCTGTATATGTGCTTTGATGTTTATGGTTTATTTATTTATTTAAATGTCAAATTATTTAAATTCCAACAGTTCTATATCCTGAGACCTAGTCCAAGTGTCCTGAGGTCTTGGAAACTGATTAGAACTTGTAAAGGCCTGATGGGTAGGATCAGGATCAGACACATGAGGATCTTCAGTATCTTGAGTGTCTGAGTGGGTTGACTCATCACTGTGATTGTTTGTTTCCTGAGTATTTTGTACTGACTGAATGATTTCATCAGTACTTTGTGCTTCAACAAACTCAGTGATGGTTGGGTAAGGAAGGTTATGGGGAATGATGTAATAGGAGATGTCTGCATTTTCTTGGTACTGAGTGAAAGGACCATTTTCAGGATGATGTTCATCAGGAGGATATCTTGATGATTCATCAATACCTATATCTTCCACTGCGTTGTTAGAGACACTGATAGCATCAGTGCTCTCATCAAAGGTAACATGAAATGTTTCCTCAGTATGCTATCTCCTAGTGTTGAACACCCTGAAGGCCTTTGAGACAAGGGAGTATCCAAGGAAGTATCCATCATCAGCTTTGGCATCAAATTTTCCTAAGTGATTGATTTCGGTTATCTTCGGGTCAAAGAAATCACAAGTCAAACTTCTCACGAAGTTAAGTCAACTTGAAATCATTAACGCAAAAACAACCAATTGTAATAACCGGATAAGTGTGTACCCGGGTCGTTCTCCCTGCGAGGCGTGAAATTGAGGATATCGTTTTCGGTTCGTAATTAAAGTGCTTGAAAAGACGAGAGTTTGTTTTGGTTACTAAAATCTATTAAAACGAAATTAAATAACGTAAACGATAAACTACGAACGAGCATAAACGTAAAAATATTTAAAAATTAATCCTACGAGTACCAAAATAATTTTCCTAAGTCCTAAATATAAAAAGAAAATTTTGAAAAAAAGAAAAATATTTTTTTGACTTTTTAATAATTTTTTATAAATTAAAAACTATTTTTAAGAAGATAATTGATTAAAAATACTAAATGGAAAAATAAAATTCTGAAAATTTTTACTAAAATACTTTAGACTTAAATAAAGCTATAAAAAATATGAAAGGTGAAAGTGCTTTTTCAAATAAGCCGCATATAAGCAAAAGCTCACAATAAGCTAAAAAGAAAAAAAATAAAAATAAAATGGTCTTAACTAAAATTTTGTAAAGCTTAACAAAGAAGAGGAGTTAGTGCAATGGTAAGGTTGTGAGTTGTGTGTCCACAGACCTGGGTTCGAACCCAAGCCTTAGCACTTTTTTTTTTTTCTTTTTTTTTTACTATAAAAACAGATAAGCTAAGCAGAAACAACCTATACTGATTCACTTAAACTAAGCAGAAAAAATAAACTAAGCAAATTAAACATCTTAAACAAAATGATATATCATCCTGCAATTTTTCACTATAAAAACTTCTCACAATATAAATAAGCAATGTACGGATATCAAACACAAACACATACCTTCTTAAAAGAAAGAAAATATTTTTGATAAGCAATTAATGAGAACATCTTTAAACAACCAATTGTAATAAACACTTCTGATTGTGATTTCTTTTAATTTTTTGATATATCAAAGTTTGACTTGTTATAGTGAATAACAATAACTTAAACATCTTAAACCAAATGATAATCGGCCGAACACAAACACAAACACAAACAAGGATAAAGCAAACATCAACATAAGCAAATAAGTGTGAAGATTTAATAGCACAAACAACCAATAACGCACATAAGCAAAGTAAAAAAAACAATGAATAAGATAAAGTAGTAAATTAAACTTTAAATAAAAACTGAATTAAAATTAAAGTTAAAAATAAATTACAATAAAATAAAAATACCTTAAGAAAAAGCTTAATAAAACCTCGGAAAAAAAACTACTACTCGGCTGCTCATCCTATTTATATGAAAAAAATAGAAAACCCTAGCTCGAAGTGTGCTTGTTGTGTGAGAGTGTTTCTCTTGTGCGTTTGTCGACCCTTGGATGAATTCTTGGATCCCTTATCTTTAAATCTTGAACCGTTGATTTTCTTTGGTTGGTGCGGATCGATGAGGTGGATGGAGGGGACCAACGACAATAGTTTTGGATGGTAGTGGTGAGTGAAAGTGATGGGGAGGGTTAGTGCTCGGATTTGGAGGAGATTAGAGGAGAAGATGATAAATAGTGGGAATTAGGGATTTTGACTAGTTTGGTGATTAGAGATTGACCGAAGATTGGGGATTGGGTGTGTTTTATTTGACCGGTTTTATCTACCCGGTATTAGTTATAAGTTGGGATGGGTCGGGTCTAGGTAGTGAAGGGCCGGGTTTATTATTTTTTGGGTGTTGGGCCTTGTGGTGATGGGCTGGGCTGAGTTAGTGATAGGAAAGGGATAATGGGTTAAGGGTATAATTGGGTCCGGATTTTTAGTGAATTGGGTTGGACGGGTCATGGTAGTGAAGTGAATCCGGTTGTGTTGTTTAGAGTTTGGTCAATTAAGATTATAACACAAGGACTAATTTTGTAACTTCAGTAATCTTCAAGGACCAAAACTGCCAAGATACCAAAGTTCTTCAAGGGACTATTTTTTTGAAGTGAGAATAATTCAAGGGCCTTTTTAGGAATTTTTGATCTCTAATAAAATCCATGTGAAAAATGTCTTTTCCGTCTTCGATTTCCGGCTCTTTTCCAAATCAAGCTCGGTTTTGTCCATATTTGCCTCGTTTTCAATCCTTTTGTACCTGAAACACAAAAAACACAATCCAAGGATATTTGTAATAATATTGAGTCCATTTGGGTGTTTTTGGTCGTTTTTGTGGGGTTTTTCGGGTCTAAAATGATGAGTAAAAGGCCACTCATCAATCCCCCACACTGAACAATTGCTAGTCCCTAGCAATCCGATCATATAAAGTAATGAAAGGATCAATATCAAGGTTACCAAAAATATCACACCCCGTTTTGACTTTATAAAATGCAAGTAACTTAAAACGAGATAAAACGTAAATAATATGCTTGATTTTCAAAAGTGGCATCATGGAACGGGAATCACACAAAATGGGTGACTCCGGGGAATTGTAATCGTCATCCTCTTTTTATACTCCCCAACTAAGTCTAAAACCCTTGCGCAAATGTTTTTGTAAAATGCTAACACTACTTATATTAGCAACCTATGTAAGCCGAGACTTAACTTTTCACTCCCACAATTATTCATAAGTTAGGTGTGTGTGCTAATTTTCAAAGTTTTGATCGTAAAAATCGACATTTGTTAGGGTTAAAAACCGACAATGATTTAGAAATTAGAGATTCAAAGGTGAGATCACTCCATGTAGCGACTTTCTTCTCAGCTTGTCCTTAGTAAACTTAGGAGGCTAGGTTTTTACACCCTCGAGAATAGTATCGGAGCTCACGGGATCTTTGAAGTCAACAATTTCTAAATCACCGTCCAACTTTTAGACAATTTTGATGAATACTAGTTCAACTTTCGATTTAAATTTGAGAAGAAGCAAGTTTCTCACACTTATTCATAAACAAACATAAACATTTTTTATTTTTATTTTTTTTTATTTTTTTTTTTTTTTACTTGTGTACTCTAAACGACGGACCTTCACGGTTTAGTTCCAAGACCTTAACGCCTTTCGGAATAAAGGATCCAAGGGCCGTTACAACGGAGAGTTCCAAGACCTTAACGCCTTTCAGAATTAAGGGTCCAAGGGCCGGTGCAAGAGGGTAGCCAAGACCTAAACGCCTTTCGGAAATAAGGATCCAAGGCCCGATCTCGAATCCGTAGCTTAGAGCACTTATTTATTCATACTTAAAACTTTAACTTTGCAACTTTCAAGCAACGTCTCACTTTCATTTTGCATTCTTATTGTGTTTTTAAGAAAGTATGCTTGTTCCAAAATTTAAATAAAACTTTGAACTAGTATTCTAAATCAAGATTGCATAAAAATTTATTTGCTTAACAAAAACGGTTTTTGCGTTCAAAAGTTTGAAAATAGCACTAATTTTAGTCAGATTAGGATCTTCTGGGAGGAAAAGCCATAGATTACTTATATAAGCTCTAAAGAGAACCAACTACTCCACGCTTAGCATTTTCATTTGCACAATTCGCAAAAACTTAGCCTAAACGTTAAGGGTAGCAGCTAGATCAACACTCTAGCAGAGTCGGGATTCCCCTTGTTCTAGCCTAATCAAGTCTAAACTTTCATTAATACCGAAGCATTAATGTTTTAGCAAATTATTTTTATTGTGCAAAGCACTTCTTTTTCATGAAAAATACGATAAAAATTTTAAAATTTTTGGTCAAAACGGGGGTGCTAGGAGACTAGAAGGTACAATATGTGAAAATTTTTAAAATTTGGTCAAAATTCGCAAGAATTCCCCCCCACACTTAGAATTGAATATTGCCCTCAATATTCAAAGTACCGGCCTGAGCCGACACTATAGAACGTAAAAAGGAAACACTACAATCTAAGTATGGAAAAGAAATCTTGGTTTTCACAAAAAGGATTTTTCAGATATCCCTGGATAAGCATAAATACAAAGATAGGATATTGGGCGGCTGGATTGAAAACAGGCGCGTCAATCATCACAATCTACGGGAATCCTGAAAACAAAGGCAAACACACAACAACAAAGCACAAAGTAGAGGAACTCCCCCACACTTAGTGTTAGAAATAAGAAAAAAGATAGAAGATAGACATGGGTTGCCACCCACGAAGCGCTTGTTTAGCATCGAGTCGGAAAGCTTAGACTCGCCCCGAATTCATTTGTTCTTGGGGGAGCAAGTGGAAGAGATAATCTCAATCGGACTTTCATTCAAGATGTTTGGATAAACATTGAAGTGCTTGAAAGTTCCACTCCGATGAGATACACCCGGCTTAAAAGAATGAGAGATGCCGGGGTCAAAGATTTTGTCCTCACTCCCGAGCGAGTGAATGGAAGGACAATCTACCTTGTAGGAGAAGAAAGGTAGAAAAACTCGAACGACATATGCGAAGTCAATATAAGGGCGATCCCCAAAAGGCACTGTCACATATGTCGGAGAAAGAATATTCTTTTGATTCTCGGGATTAACAATTGAGGTCATATTATCAAAAACATTAGAGTCTTTGACCTCATCGTTCTCTAACACTTCAATAAACAGCGGATTAACGTTGCTAGAAAAGCAATCGTCATCAAATTCAAATAGAGTATTAGAGAAAATCCCGGAAGTAACCTCAGAGATGTCAAGAGATTCTCCAAAAATTGGAGAATCACATTCTCTGTCGAATATCTCCTCAGACTCACTTGGGGTTGGGACAAGGTTCTCAGCACTAGACTTTATGAATTCGTCCGATTCCTTTTCAGGAACAGTGCTAAGATGCTCATCCCCCATAATGAGAGAGTCCTCGGGTCTAGACTGAGAGGGTTGAGAAATGGTATCATTTAAGGGAATAAAACTCTCCTCTTCGTCTTCTTCATCCTCATCATCGTCATCAAGAAGGGCAGCCCTGAGAAATATGGAATGCATTCTTGCTCCTCGTTCTCTGGCTAGTAATTCTGCACAAGATTCTTCATGAGGATTTTCTTGGGTATGTATTTTACCCAAATCCCTGACTTCTTGTAGTAAATCAAGAATATGAAGAACGTCTTCTGAAAGTTCTTGAGACGGTGGCTGAGGTGGTGGCTGAATCATTTGGTACTGTGGAGGTTGGTCATGATAAGAATAGTCATAAGTGTCACAAGGGCCGTGCTCATAGACAAGCGGGCTCCTTGTTTGACAATCAGAGCTATAGTGAGGACCTCCACAGTACTCACAACAATATGATTGTTGTGACTGATTCGGTGAATTATATGGATAATGGTCATACCCGAAGTTTTGATAACATGGAACTTCTTCATAGACAAACGTGTTCCCTGTTTGACAATCAAAACCCGGGTGAGGACTACCTCCACAATATTCACAAGAATATGTTTCCATCTCATGGTGCGGGGGTTGGTTAAGGAAATTGGTTGTTTCATTGCTGGGATTTTGGTCATAGACAAACCCGTTTCCCGAATTCACAATGCTACAACCGGAGCAATTTCCACCATTTAGAGGTCCCCCACACCATTCACAACCATAGTTGTAAGATGGAGACATTTGGGGCTATGGAGAGTAGTCGGAAAAATTTGTCGGTTCATTGAATGAATTTGGATTTGGATCATAAGTAATTGAATTACTTGAACCGCAAAACAAACAACTTCCGTTCTGAATATCATTACCACATCGTTCGCACGTACACCAACGACATGGTAAACCGAAAAGCGGCTCTCCACAACCGACACAAGGAATCAATGATTCCATCAGAAAAGAGGATTAAGAAGATAGAATTGAACGTTTAGAGGGTGAGAAAAAGAATTAAACGAATAGAGGGGATACGAAGAATATTTTTGGATTTTTGGAAACATTTTGAAAAACACAAAGGAAAGAGGAAAATAAATTTTGAAATAAAAATCTTTTTGGGTTTTTCAAGGTTTTTTAATTTTTTTGGATTTTGGATAAAAAATATTTACAAGATATATACGAAACTTCACGAGGAAGGTTCTTCAAGTCACTAATCGTCAAACCGTGACGATATTGTCGCAACACACCTCCCCGGCAGCGGCGCCAATTTGATTTCGGTTATCTTCGGGTCAAAGAAATCACAAGTCAAACTTCTCACGAAGAAAAGTCAACTTGAAACCGTTAACGCAAAAACAACCAATTGTAATAACCGGATAAGTGTGTACCCGGGTCGTTCTCCCTGCGAGGCGTGAAATTGAGGATATCGTTTTCGGTTCGTAATTAAAGTGCTTGAAAAGACGAGAGTTTGTTTTGGTTACTAAAATCTATTAAAACGAAATTAAATAACGTAAATGATAAACTACGAACGAGCATAAACGTAAAAATATTTAAAAATTAATCCTACGAGTACCAAAATAATTTTCCTAAGTCCTAAATATAAAAAGAAAATTTTGAAAAAAAGAAAAATACTTTTTTGACTTTTTAATAATTTTTTATAAATTAAAAACTATTTTTAAGAAGATAATTGATTAAAAATACTAAATGGAAAAATAAAATTCTGAAAATTTTTACTAAAATACTTTAGACTTAAATAAAGCTATAAAAAATATGAAAGGTGAAAGTGCTTTTTCAAATAAGCCGCATATAAGCAAAAGCTCACAATAAGCTAAAAAGAAAAAAAATAAAAATAAAATGGTCTTAACTAAAATTTTGTAAAGCTTAACAAAGAAGAGGAGTTAGTGCAATGGTAAGGTTGTGAGTTGTGTGTCCACAGACCTGGGTTCGAACCCAAGCCTTAGCACTTTTTTTTTTTTCTTTTTTTTTTTACTATAAAAACAGATAAGCTAAGCAGAAACAACCTATACTGATTCACTTAAACTAAGCAGAAAAAATAAACTAAGCAAATTAAACATCTTAAACAAAATGATATATCATCCTGCAATTTTTCACTATAAAAACTTCTCACAATATAAATAAGCAATGTATGGATATCAAACACAAACACATACCTTCTTAAAAGAAAGAAAATATTTTTGATAAGCAATTAATGAGAACATCTTTAAACAACCAATTGTAATAAACACTTCTGATTGTGATTTCTTTTAATTTTTTGATATATCAAAGTTTGACTTGTTATAGTGAATAACAATAACTTAAACATCTTAAACCAAATGATAATCGGCCGAACACAAACACAAACACAAACAAGGATAAAGCAAACATCAACATAAGCAAATAAGTGTGAAGATTTAATAGCACAAACAACCAATAACGCACATAAGCAAAGTAAAAAAAACAATGAATAAGATAAAGTAGTAAATTAAACTTTAAATAAAAACTGAATTAAAATTAAAGTTAAAAATAAATTACAATAAAATAAAAATACCTTAAGAAAAAGCTTAATAAAACCTCGGAAAAAAAACTACTACTCGGCTGCTCATCCTATTTATATGAAAAAAATAGAAAACCCTAGCTCGAAGTGTGCTTGTTGTGTGAGAGTGTTTCTCTTGTGCGTTTGTCGACCCTTGGATGAATTCTTGGATCCCTTATCTTTAAATCTTGAACCGTTGATTTTCTTTGGTTGGTGCGGATCGATGAGGTGGATGGAGGGGACCAACGAACATAGTTTTGGATGGTAGTGGTGAGTGAAAGTGATGGGGAGGGTTAGTGGTCGGATTTGGAGGAGATTAGAGGAGAAGATGATAAATAGTGGGAATTAGGGATTTTGACTAGTTTGGTGATTAGAGATTGACCGAAGATTGGGGATTGGGTGTGTTTTATTTGACCGGTTTTATCTACCCGGTATTAGTTATAAGTTGGGATGGGT
Source organism: Artemisia tridentata subsp. tridentata (assembly GCA_021014915.2). Lineage (NCBI taxonomy): Eukaryota > Viridiplantae > Streptophyta > Magnoliopsida > Asterales > Asteraceae > Artemisia > Artemisia tridentata. The sequence continues at coordinate 252,646,677 of CP139504.1, forward strand.
CGGGTCTAGGTAGTGAAGGGCCGGGTTTATTATTTTTTTTGGGTGTTGGGCCTTGTGGTGATAGGCTGGGCTGAGTTAGTGATAGGAAAGGGATAATGGGTTAAGGGTATAATTGGGTCCGGATTTTTAGTGAATTGGGTTGGACGGGTCATGTAGTGAAGTGAATCCGGTTGTGTTGTTTAGAGTTTGGTCAATTAAGATTATAACACAAGGACTAATTTTGTAACTTCAGTAATCTTCAAGGACCAAAACTGCCAAGATACCAAAGTTCTTCAAGGGACTATTTTTTTGAAGTGAGAATAATTCAAGGGCCTTTTTAGGAATTTTTGAGCTCTAATAAAATCCATGTGAAAAATGTCTTTTCCGTCTTCGATTTCCGGCTCTTTTCCAAATCAAGCTCGGTTTTGTCCATATTTGCCTCGTTTTCAATCCTTTTGTACCTGAAACACAAAAAACACAATCCAAGGATATTTGTAATAATATTGAGTCCATTTGGGTGTTTTTGGTCGTTTTTGTGGGGTTTTTCGGGTCTAAAATGATGAGTAAAAGGCCACTCATCAGTGATCCTTGTGATTATGAATTAACACAGAACACCCAATGACATGAAAGTAGCTGATGTCAGGGATACTTCCCTTGAATAACTCATAAGGAGTTTTGCTATGTCTCTGGACAATGATGGATCTGTTTTGTGTGTAACAGGTAGTCTTTCCTGCTTCAGTCCAAAAGTGTTTAGAAAGGACTGATCCATTTAGCATTGTTCTGGCTGCTTGAATGAGAGTTCTATTTTTCCTTTCAGCCACACCATTTTGTTCAGGTGTGTATGGTGAGGAAAATTTTTGGGAAATTCCTTTTTCATCACAGAAACATTCAAGTTCATAATTTTTGAACTTTGTTCCATTGTCAGTCCGAATCTATTTGACTTTGATGTCATTTTGATTTTCAACGTTCCTGACAAAGGACATTATTTTTTCAGCTTCCTGACTCTTTTTGATCAAGGAGTATACCCAAGTGTATATTGAGTATTCATCTACAATGACCAGAGTATATTTCTCATGGTTAATGGATCTAGGACTTATTGGTCCAAATAGATCCATATGGAGAAGATGTAGGCAGTTCCTGATGGAAAAGTTGGTTTTGGTTTTAAAGGATGCTCTGTGATGTTTACCTTTTTCACAAGCTGAGCATGGTTTATCTTTTGAAAACACAAGAGATGGTAAGCCAAGGACCTTGTTTTGTTTAACAAGGTTGTTTATGTTTTTGAAATTCAGGTGGGAGAGTCTCTTACGCCAGAGCCAATTGAGAGTATCAGTGGCCTTGGTAAAGAGACAAGTTCCATTCTGAGTCAGAGTGGTCATGTCCAACACATAAACATCATGTCTTCTTGGTGCAATAAGGACAACTTCCTTATTAGCATTGAAGATGATTCCTTATTTATCATCAAACTGAACTATGTATTTAGCATCACATAGTTGACTAACACTGATCAAATTGTATTTAAGACCATTTACATAGGCTATCCTAGTAAAGACTATACCATTGCAGTTTACTGAACCATAGCCTTCAGTGAGACATGATGAGTTATCAGCAAATATCACTTTGGGTCCTGATTCATCAACATACTTGTGCAGATACTCCTTCACACCAGTCATGCTCCTTGAACATCCACTATCTAGATGCCAAACAGGATCCCTGGCATGTTTCTGCACAAATAGTAAACTAGGTTAGTTCTTTCTAGGACTCCATTTCTTGGAGGGCTTAGCTTTGGGGGTCTTTTTAATATTTACAATTGATTTATGGTCAGTGGTGGAGTGGACTGAGCTACCACAAATTATGCATTTGATTGCAGATGTAGACTCAGTAGACTGAGAGGCTGACTCTGTCATACCTCTTCTGGCCTGAATGGCCTTATCACCTCCTGAGGTGTCATGAGTGGAACTTCCACTATTTTCACAACAATTGTCAATTTGACAATCCTTAGGATGGTGATCATTGAACCCACAGTAAGGGCAAGGTGCAAAAGATTTTGCCTTTTGATTCTGTTTCTGTTTAGAATCAGAAGGGTAGTTTAAAGACTGAGCTTTAAGGCTTGCCATCTTTGATGTGACTGAGTGTGTTTTATGATTAGAGGTCATGTGATCATTTTTTTTGCAAATCATGCAATATAGAATTCTATAGCAATCATCAGTGATACGATTGGTATAGTTACACAGTTCACATCTTTTCAGGGGTTTTGAGGGTTTGGGTTTGGTCTTTGAGGAAGCTGGTTTTTGTTCCTTCTTGGATTGATAAGGTTTCTCAGAAGATGCAATCTTCTCACCCAGCTTCCTGACCAATTCAGCCAACTGATCAAATTTTCAGTCAGGGCTTTGGGTTATTACTTCAGAAGGGACTGAAGAAGATGAGTCATCAGTATTTACTGAGACTTCAAATGTTGGTCTTTTCAGGATTGTTTTTTCCAATCCTGACCTCTCCTTTGGAGAGTGTTGAGAGTAGACCATTGGTGGGAGGCCTAAGTTGGGTGAGGTACCCTGAAGGGTATTTAGTGGTGGGAGTGGTGGATATGATTCTGATTCAGACTCATTCACTGACTCAGTATTACTGAGTTGTTCAGTGAGTTCAAGCTTACTGAGTTGTTCAGTAAGTCCAAGCATATTTTTCAAAGCCTGACTTTCAAGAAGCAAGATCTTTCCAGTCTCAAAGTTTGGTAACTTACTGACTGGGTTGTCCCTGATAATCCAGTTATTTGACTTGGGAAGCATTTCTTGCTCAAATGATATGCCAGCTGGAACAAAGGTCAATTCACTGGGACTTACATAGGGGTTAACCATGTGATGGTCAATTCCTATTATTTTCCTAGGGATTAAACCCACAGTATCAAAGACCTTGGGGTTCTTTTTGGTCCAGCCTTGGATGACAGCTTTTTCTTTGTTAAGTTCAATTTGTAGGGCTTGATTTTGTTTCAAAATTTCAATGTTCTGAATTTGTAGAGTAATTGTTTCTAATTTGGCTTGCTTCAGTACAAGCAATTCATCTCTACATTTATTCAATTCTGACACTATGTTGTTATATTTTGAAAACATGTTAAGCCTTTGTTCCTCAAGAAATTTAAGATCTACACAAATATAATTCATGTAAGACTGCCAATCAGAATCATCATCCATAGAAAGTAAAGTGTTTACCTTCTTCATGGTGATGTTTACCCACTCTCCATTCCTTGCATGGCTTTTCCCAAAAGCCACTTGATCACCTTCAGAGAGTGCCATCAGTGCACTCACTCTAATTTCCTCATCTGAGGATACCTCTTCTTCATCCTAATCATAAGCTTCAGCTACTAAAACCTTGTTCTTTGCCTGAACAGGTTTGGATGTTTGAGCAGCCTGAGACATAGAGGGATTAGTTTCAAGAATTGCAAGTTTAGCCTTGGCTTTCCTATATTTTGCTTCAAAGTCTTTTTGACCCTTGTTTTGAAATTGTTGGGTCGACTAAAACATTCTAGGTTGAAACTTGCTAGTTCCTGAGGAACTATTTCCTGAAAATTTGTAAGAGGGTTCTGAGGTGGTTTTAGAATAACAGTCCCTAGCAAAATGACCCTTTTTACCACAATTAAAGCATTCTGTGGTTTCATTTGCTTTTCCTTTTGTAAAGTTGGACTGGTTTCTTTTGATGAAACGTTTTGAACTAGCAAGGAGTGCCCTCTCTTGGAATTTCAAGTTTAAATCATTTAGGTACTCATCACTAGTCCTTTCATCAATTTCATCCTCAGAATCCTCTTGAAAGTCCTGCACAACACCATTAGTATAAAAAGCAGTTGATATGGGTGTGGAGGTCAAGGCCTTTTTGGACTCAAGAGCTTTTGAGTCAGGGAATCTCCTTGAGATTAAGTTGTCTTCATATACAAACTTCCCATAGATCTCAGGGAGCTCAAGGGTCTGAATGTGATTATCATTCCTCAGGCCTTGTGAGAAGTTTAGCCACTTCTCAGGGAGACTGTTGACAAAGCCAACATTTGTCTCATGCTTAGACAAAACTACACCATCATTTGATAGTTTGTTTATCAAGGTCTTGTATCTGGTATAAGTCTGAGAGAGACTTTCAGATTCTTTTGCCCTGAAAGTATTATACTCAAGTTTCAGGTCCATGACCCTGTTTTCCTTGGTATCTGAGGGACCCTCAAAGCTATTGACCATGTCATCCCATGTTTGCTTGGCTGTTGAACAGTTGATGACTGATTCCATTATATCATCAGGAAGACATGATATAATGATGCTTTTCAGGCGTTGGTCTTGATTGACCACCCTCTTCTCATCAATGGTCCATTGAGCCTCAGGCTTGTTTAGCCCTGCAGCAGTCTTTGGGACATAAGGACCATCTTTGACACAAGTGATGTAGTATGGTTCCATACCAGTCAAGTAGCAAAGCATTCGATTTTTCTACTTGCTAAATTTACCAACTTCAAGTCGTGGGGCAACAGCTGAGAAGCTTCCACCCTTTTTGTCGACTAGCTGGGGAACATTTTCATCAGTCATAGTAGGATCTTGGTTTTAAAAACCTTGAGCACTCTTGGTTAATTTTGAAAGATTTTATAAACCAGAGGCTCTGATACCACTTGTTGTTCCCTTAACACGCTTAGAGTTAACTAGAAAGTTAATCTATTTCTGTTTATGACTAATACAATGTAATGATTACTTCTAACAGTTAATGAAACATTAATATAAAACACACAGTATTTTCAACGTTTAAATTCTTATTAGAAATGAATCAAAGAATCTATTACCCAAAGTGTTTTGCGGAATAAACACTTTGGGATTGAATAGACAAGGTATGGGTTGTCTCCTATCTAAACTCAATGCTATGCTTGAGTGGTAACAATATGCCTCATTGAGCTATCTCAGGGACTGGTTACTCTTTGTAGGAGAGAAGTTGTTTTGCAAAAGTCTAAGGCTTTCAATGTACAAAACACACTCAACTTCTCTCCTTCTGAACCTATTTATACACAAGTATAAAAGAGTAAAAGTGATTAAAAATATTTCAACTTGTTGAGGAAGCGTGTCTGACAATTACAACAGTAATTGTCATTTCCAAGAATCAATAGGAATGGACCAAAAAGTCTTTAGGAGTGTTTGGTCTGACACTCCATGACTTTTAGCCGTCATTGGGAAGGTTGGTATCTGACAAGATAAGAGTGTTTGGTCTGACATTCTTATCTTCTCAAATACTTCTCACTTACTCTCGCCTTTATTTCAGGCGTTGGTTTCTTCAGTCTTCAATCACTTATTGTTGTTGAGGAGACTGGGGTTTAGTGGGTTCTTGTCCAACACTCACTGAACCATCATCTTCTTCTTTGGCTTAAGTCCTACTCAGGGAGTACCGCCTGCCTGAGTAGTGAATCCTTCTTCTTGAATTCGCCTTAAGCATCCTGAAGATGACTCACTGAGTGACTGTTCACTCAGTGACTTGAATTGTTCTCAGTTTAATTAACACTTAGTTAATTTGTGTCCAAATCTTGTTTTAAGTATTCTTGGGTACTGATGGACCCAACAAAAACGCTCCCCACAAATAACATAACCCTAAAAACAAAAATAGTCGGCAGACGATGAGCTTTATTAAATGAAAAAAGTGAGCCCTATTATATGCAATAGAATTGTTATATATTCAGCCATCTCCACAAACATTACTCACAAAACACGTACATACAACCTTTGGGCATCGTACGGGTCCTGAGGCAGCCCAAGTTATATATGACGAAAATTAATGTCAAACATTGCGCTATGAATGCACGAGTCTGAATATCATTTTGAGTTTTTGAGTCGACCTCAATTAAAAGTGTCAAAATAAAGGAACCAACAATTTTCATGCCATGCTAACAAAAGTTGTGGTAACATCACAACTTAGGAACTTATTGACCAACAAAATCCTACCATCACCAAAAAATGAGAGTTTAATGATGAAAATTAGTGCTGAACATTACGCAAGAAACAATTTGATCCAATCTCAGTGCATCGCACGGGTCGGAATGACTCGTATATATAATGATTATTTTATAGTTATGAATAGAATCATTTATTTCATGAAACTCAAGTTTTAAAGATACGAGTCATTCAGTCCCGTGCGATGCACACATGTTGCACTTGATTGTTCATTGCATAATGTTTTTTTTAAACATGCCACATAATGTTTAAGTAAGTAGTTATTTAATAAGTTTAGTTTTTAGTTGATTTAAAGGGAGATAAACGCATACGGATCTATCAGAAACAAGGTTATAATAAAATGGCATTCTAAAAAAACTCTTCATTGCAACACAAAGGATGTTATTTCAAATGGTATGTTGCTACAACACGCAACTTAAGTGTTTTTCTTGTGTCGGTTATATCAAAATTGATGTATCAGATTCGAGTTTTGTTTATCATTTGATACGATTGCATCGGTATATCTCGAAGCCGTATAGGCAAAATAAATATTGTAATGGTGAGTTGAAAAAACTTATGTATCATTAGTTATTGACATATAAATTAATGTTATCTAATTGACACTTTGGCAATTTGTCTATGGGACTATACCAAAACAAATCTACATTTACTTCTTTAAATTGTGTTGGATATTATAATTATTATTGAAGGTGTCATACATATACATATACACACACACTCTTTCTGTCGACTCGTAAGTGTTACCTCAACTCGTGATTCCGATCGCACCTTAGGGCCCTTACCGAAAATGAAAAAACAAATGATCGACCATCCTCAACCCTCAATATGTATCATACGTAAACATTTATCTATATTGTAATGCATTATGAGTTTTGCTTGAATTATTGATTTTTTTTTTGTTTTGTCGTAACACTTTCCCTTACAAAGCAATTGCCAAATATTTCTCAAGTTAATCCTTGTAATTGAACACAAAGAAAATTGAGAAATATGATAGGTTATATCTTTGGTTTTCTTTCCATTAATTGACCATTGTACGTTAATAGAATATTAAAGAAATCTACTGATTGGATAAGAAAATAGCATGAACTTGGTAAGAGACTATCAATTCTTCGAAGTGGAGTTATATTCTTTATTTATTGCAAGAGACTAAAGTAATTATTTAGAAGTGTATTTACTGTCAATATTGATTGCAAGAACTTAACTTGTAAAGTATTTGAAATAAATCACTAATCTTTAAGACTCTACAATATTGTAATCATATGCATATGATATGCTCTATATACAATGAAAATAAATAAACGCCCAAGTAGAGTGGCTTCAAAAGATTGTTCTTTTAGATCATATCAAATTCATAGGATAGGTTTACTAACTGACCAAAGTTTTCACTTCCAAGATCGACATCAATTGAAGTTTTAATACGTTGACATAGTAGCAAAGTCAGAAAACTACGAACAGAACATGCCTTTGTGTAAAACATTAACGATGCATATTGGTGGCAACGAACATAGGAGTATTTTTTAACTGATGTTAACTACTATCATCCACTAATTAAAGGCAACTATGTGTACCTTTGATACATTAAAAACATGCACTAATGCTATGTTTGGATCAGAGCTTTTTGAAGTTTTTTGGGGCGGTGAGTGGTGAATGGTGAGCAATGAGCTTTTTGATTTTTAGTGTTCGTTTGGCAAAAGAGCGATGAGCTTTGCTATTTTTTAGGAATGCTTATTTTTTTCAATGCTTCTTTAAGGAGCTGTGAGCTGTGAGCAGTGAGCTGTGGCTACTGCTCACAGCTAATTTTGCCAAACATAGGCAGTCTCAATATCATTCAATAATATCAAATTTAGCAAGAAAAAATGTAAGAAGATTATGCATATAAACCAAGATTCACTAACTTGCTATCTTATCACCGTTGAAGTACATTGTAGTCTTTCTTCAGAGGATCTTATATATTAAGATTTTATAACATTTCAAAATTAAAATATGTCTACACATAAATAAACTGATAAATGAACTCAATAGGATTCCATGTGATGTAAACGTTCAATCTAGCAGCTTGCGAAAAAACTCCTGAAGTGACCCACTAACAAAAGATTCAATGTTAATAGATATTGACTAAATGACACTACTACACAAAAGGTTAGATAGAGAACTTCACATAGATCGGTTATTAAATATTAACCGATCTATTTACGGCTCACGTATTTCAATTACCCGTGACACGATCTAGCTGGAAACATGTTTTGTATTACATAGATTGCTTTTTCATAAGTAACCGATCTATCTCATCCTCCCAAATGGCTACCAGTTAACCAGTAGACATTATATTTCCGTTTTTTTCCTCACTAACACATAATAACAACAAAAAACACAATAAATGCTCCAAAAAATCACAATAAATGTTCCAAAAAAATCTTAAATTCAAGTATCTATGTTGTATCAATTGAAAAGGTATGTAATGTTTTAACTATGCTTACTATTTATCCATTAAATTTCATAACACAAAATTCATCTATGAGTAAATTTGTGTTTATTTGAAGCTTTGTTTGTTGATTTTGATGGTGTATTCATATGTAGGCTCGTTTGAAGAATTTTCTATGTGTCCCGTTGATACCTAGCTACTATTGACCCGTTCATGTAAGTTACTTAACTATACTTTTAAGCTAACCGCGTATTAATAGCATATTTTATGGTAACATTCAAGCATTTAGTATAAACTAAGTTAAAATCATAACCCTTTAGTTAAATACCCGTTCAAAATTAACCTAATAGAGGTTAGTTTCGGATTGTCCCCATTTGGGACTGCTTTCTGAATATTTTATCTCATTTAGGATGTGATTACGTATTATGAGATCGAGTATTACTTGAGAAAATCGACATCATTTTTCCTTACTCCTATGAGTTTGCGTTTTATGCGCATACTTGAGGAGTTAAGGGGAAATGCTGCCGATTTTTCTTCAATAATACTCGACTCATAATACGCATTCACATATGAGACTAAGGGGGCGTTTCTTTTTTACTAAATGGAGAAAGATAGTGGGTTCCACAAAGTTAATAGTATTATTTTTTTAAATGAGGCCCACTTTTTCCACTAATGAGTCTTAATTCACAAGGCTAAATAAATGTATCCTTCCCCATTAAGTGGCTTATATAGGAGTAGGCCCCACTATCCTTCCCCATCTAGTAAAAAAGAAACAGGGCCTAAATATTCAAAAAGTGGGTTAGGATTGATGTTTTGCAACTTTTTCATATGTCATCATATCATTCATGCATCTTATTAAAAATATAAAAATGTATGTTTCAGATGAATCGTAGGAAGTGGATGTACAATATAGAACGTGCTACCCCGGAGTACATCAAAGGGTTGTCTGAGTTTATTAAAACTGCCGAGGATCATCAAGCAAAGACAGGAAAAGCCCGGATTTCATGTCCGTGTAAAGAATGTGCACATTTTATTTTTCATGATCATATTGAAACGATTAGAGACCATTTGTTTCAACAAGAGTTTACTGAGAACTACACATGGTGGAAACATCATGGTGAACCACCACGTGATTGTAACGATGTTGTTTCAGAAAGTAATGTCAATAATAACGATGATATTTGTGGTAGTACTAATCAAAATATCAATGACATGCTACATGATGCGGAGCATAATGATGAACTCGATATGGAGAAATTACAAAAAATGTTTGTCGAATCAGAAAAACCATTGTAAACCGGTTGTACGAATTTTACCAAACTATCAGCCGTGTTGCAGTTGTTGACCTTAAAAGAAGAATATGGTTTGAGTGATGTCGGTTTCAATAAAATATTAGAGTTGTTAAATAAAATGTTACCTAAAGACAATGAGTTGCCCACTTTTACGTATCAAGCAAAAAAATTGATGTGTCCATTGGGATTGGAAGTCACAAGAATAGATGCATGTCCGAGAGATTACAATTCTTAGCAACATGTCCAACCTTATAACATTGACACTTAACAGTGCATGGTCCAGCATGATGCTGATTACACTTATCACAGAACGGGTGGTTCCCAGCATACCCTCCAACTAGTGCTGGTGCAGCCACATAAGCCCTGACAGTATCTTGTCGTCTGTTCTGCTGGTGGTGATGATTGTTGTTACGGTACTGGTTGTTTTTGTTTTGGTGATGGTTATGGTAAGGGTGACTGTTATTGTTGCGGTTGTTGAAGTTGTTGTAGTTGTTGTTTCTCCTATTGTCCTCCCACTTCCTTTTGATGTCATAGTTGTTACCCTTCTGAACTGTGCCATGCTTAACCACTTGATCCATAAGTCATTCAGATATGCGAATAGCATCCAGAGTCTGAGAGTTGTAAGATGTCACGTGCCCTTCAATACTAGAAGTTAGACCACCAATGAACTTCTCTAGTAATTTCTCATTATCTGGCACCATGTGGGCACAAAAGACCTTCAATTCTTGAAATCGTCGAACATAAGTGGTAAGATTAACACCCTTCACTGCCAAATAGTAGAACTCAGTATCCAACTTCCTCATGTCACTACGGGAGCAATACTTCTTCACCATCTCCTTTTTAAAGTCTTCCCATGGAGTATTATAAGCATTCTCTAACCCAATATCCTTAGCATATGCATTCCACCAGGATAATGCATGCTCCATTAAGGTACCCGTTGCATGCTTCATTTTGTAGTCCTCAGAGCAGTTACTTCTTAGAAATACCGACTCCATCTTCTCAAACCACTGAGTTAGACCGACGGATCCTTCAGTTCCTTTGAAGGTAGTGGGTTTGCAATTCATGAACTCCTTGTAAGTGCAGAAATGGTTCTCATTGATAGCTTGCACTCCTGCTTGTCCAGTATTCTGGTTGCCAGAATTTGCTTGCCCGGAAAGCATCGCTGCTATGCCTTCATCAATCAACTTCTTAATCACGGCTGGGTTCATCTTTCTAGGTGGCATAATTCTATCAATCATTACAAATGTACAACACCGTAAGTATTTGATTAAGGTAACAGAATCATAACACAAAGTAAACAACACGATGATACATCATAATATAGCGTACATTCAACATCATAAATAGTAAATCACCAAAATACATCATAGATTCGATACTCGTCATAAGTCTTACAAGATATGCAAAACGACTACCAGTTTCTTATCAAAATCTACTAACTGAACTAGTCAGTTTAGTACGTACAAGGTAAACTACTACTACAATACTAAACTACCATAATAAAGATGATCACTAATCTCTACTGACGATCTCCTCTATATGTAACCAAGACATCAACACTGTCATCAAAATGGAAATGCGCCATCCTATCATAGTACGCCTGTCACTGCATGGCATGGATCTCATCCCTCAACTCCTGAATACTATGTTGGTAGTGACGACTATCGATATCACTGAACGCAGCTCCAAGATCTAACCTCTTCATAATCCTCTCGACCTCTGTCATCCTCTGCTCTAATAATGCCAAGAGCTCCCGAATCTCTGTAGAACTCAACCTCGCAGCCTGCTCATACAACTCCATATATAAATCACCTGTAGCTCTCCTATCTCCCTTAATCTCTTTCTTCAACTCTAAAACCTCAGACTGTCGTGTACACAATCACCTGGACATCGAAATATAATGGCACTGGCACCAAGAGATTTCCTGCCTCAAATGAATCAACTCGGATCTAAGCTCGGTAGGGGCAACTCGCTGTGCAGTCGAAGACTCGCCGATCTCAAACGTAGACATCACCTCTGTAGCTAAAGTGTGACCCAATGCATCTGCTGTATCGGACTCGTAAGTAATGTCCAACACTGCTGTTGAAGGCGGCATGGGGAGAGCCTCCTGCTCCTCCTCTAACGGCTCCTCATCATCATCATCGTCGTCATCATCATCATCATCATCATCATCATCCATCTCCTCGTCATCGTACATCTCCTCATCATCCGGGTGAGGTACATCAATAGGGTTTGGGTCCTCCTCTGGACTCGGTGGTGTAAGTGGGTGATCAACAAGTGCATCTGATAACTGACCGGTAGGGACGGATGTAGGCATAATACTCTACATGGAGTATCGGGAAAAGTATAAAAATTCAAGCCAAATTTTTATAAAAAAAGTTATATATGAAGTGAAATAGCAGCGGAAAATCCAAACTTATAATAATGTAAAGCATGCACGGAGGGCTGATGGCTATCGATTTTGAAAATATTTTGACACATACGAAAATGTTTATAGTCGAGTATGACCTCGTTCTCTATAAACCGTGTCTCTGATACCATTCTGTAACACCCCCAACTCAGAATATGGTAGCGGAACTAAGCTTGGGGTGCTACGTGAGGGGTAAGATAGTCACATCCATAGAAAACGATCTCATAACGAGAAGTTTTTAGCAAAACATATCATTCAAATACAAAATTTAATATTTAGAGTGTAAAAGACTCTTATCACAAGTTACAGCGGAAATAAACATAGTTTGCAGCGGAAATCAAAGATAGTTTGCAGCGGAAAATAAAAGACTCAGTTTTAAAAGATTATTGGAATGATAAAATAGTAAGGGTAGATAGTGAAGCCTGATGAGTGTGTAAATACTCATCATTTTATACCCATTAAAGACAAAAAAATGACCAACAACACCCAAATAGACCATATTATACTGCAAATATCCTTGGTTTGTGTTTTTATGTGTTTCAGGTACAAAAGGATTGAAAACAAGGCAAAACGGACAAAAACCGAGCACAAGATTGGAAATTTGTGAAAAGCCAAGGACGGGGACGGAATTTATGAGTTTGGACCGGGATTATGCTCAAATTGTCAAAGTCTACCCTCAAGAATGTCAACCTGTCAAGATTGGCCCTTGGAAGTAATTTGAAAAATTGACAAAGTTGGTCCTTGGGTTTTCAGGAAATTACACAAATGGTCCCTAAAGTTTAAATCCTATCCTAAACTAAAAACAATAACCGGACCAAACAAATACCCTTTACCATTTTAATCCTTAACCCAACCCACCAAGCCCATTTCATTTCCCAAGCCCAAAACAAAGCCCAAAATACCCAACCCTTTCACCCCGTTCTTATTTCAGATAAACACCCCAAGTTTGACTCAGTCAAATCCTTCTCCCTCCTACTTGACCCGCCAAACCATACCACCCTCACCCACAAGTTTTCTCTGCAATACCACCATCAATCCTTATCCCTGCCACCTTCCCCTCCCCCTCCAATGAGAAAACTTCACAAGATATGACAATACTGCCAAAAATGTCATTGGACGGCTAGATTGATTTATGGCTAATTCAATGGTGGGATTTGCTCGAAATTGATCAGAGATACTTTTGGGAATGCTATTTAAAGAAGAGAAGTCACAAAGAAAATATTGTCATAGTTTTAGACCATTCGTAGTGTAGAAAGTACCATTTGCTAATTTCAGTTTCAATTTAAGTTTTAATTGTCTAATCAAGTTTGTTTAAACTCAATTGTCTCTAGCTTATTCAGTATTGTATCATTTTCTCATATTAATGAAATTTCAACTTTAAACAAGTCTACTGTGAAACAAGATAGTTTATTAGTGATTGTAAAAGCTTCTATCCTGTGTATATAAGCTCATATAAGCTCATCATAGCTTATTATGGGTTTATGATAGTCTAAACTAGTTCAATTCAAAAAAATAAGAAAAGTCAAAAAAAGTCAACAGAAGTCAAAGATTGGTCAAATAAGCAATTTGGTGGAGTTAAGCTGGAAAGGATAAGCTGAGTGGTGTTTTGGCATGGTATTGACAAACCAAGTTTAGTTCTGATCAGTGTCCTTTGTTTCATAACTTCCAACAGTTGTAAGCTATTTTCTACTTCCTTGCATAATTTTCCTAGTCACTGTTCAAAGTGCTTATTTAGAGCTTATTGTATATCTTTTCTACTTGTTACTAGTTTATAAATGTATTTCATCTGTTTTATCAGTATTAAATAGCCTTTTCTTTATTTTGCTTAAAAAACTTTAAAAAAGGCCAAAAACAGTTAAGATAGTTTTTAGCTTATTAGAGCTTATTTCCTCATTGTAATTTTCTTATTAGGTGATTTAGAGTCAAATAATAAGTAGTGTATCAGTTTCATAAGGTTATCTCAGTAGTTGTAGTTTATAAGTGCTTATTCAGTTTTATAAAGGGTGTTTGGGATAAGTCCTGTTTTAGACATAACACTCACTGTACAGTTCATTTACCTTTTCACAAGTTTTGGTTGAGCTTATTGTAGGATAGTTAAGCTATTTTAAATAGAGTTTAAGTGCTTTTGAAGCTTTTAGAGGTTTTGAGTTTATGGGGTAAAACTTGGATGCTCAACTGCCATCATAAGCTTGGAATAAGCTTGAGCTTATTTGTTGTCATTTTTTTGTTATTTAAGGTCTATTAAATCAGTATCCAATAGTTAAGTAAAAATCTTGTGGCTTAGTTAGGAATTGGACTAAATTTCATCATTATACTGCATCAGTATAAACTGAGCAGAACACTCCTTATAGCTGCTGATCTCAGCTTATTTGTGGTTTAACTAGATAAGTTGAGGTCTTTATTTTTGGGTTGCTTTTAGCTAGTAGTATAGGCTTTAGGATTCTGAGCTTTGTTTTCCCTTTAGAGCTTATTTATCAGCTTATTTAAGGTGTGTAAATCCATTGTGGTCTGATTCAACCTGCATCAAATTTGGTTTTCAACCATCTGATCTAGGCACAAATTGGAGTTCAATTGGGGTGTTAAAATTAGGGCTTTTTATATTTTAGTGTAGCCTGTAGTACTAGGAAGGTTTTACCCCCATAAGTTCCCACTTTTCTGCTTATTTATCAGCTTATTTTGATCTGCAAGTTGGGGATTTTACTGTCATTTCTGCATAATTTTTGATATTGACCAAACTGCTTATTGGCTTATCTCTTGTGCTTATTTGTGCTTAATCAGTTGTTTTAAGCTTGCAATAGTGTGTTTAACTAAATTTGAGCATTGGATAATTTTTAGAGCTCTTTAGCTTATTTTAAAGCTTATTTCCCAACTGCTTATTAGCCCATTTGCTTATTAGGGTTTAGATAGCCTTTGATTTTAATTTTCCTAGATTAAGAATAGAATTTTAGATTTACCTTAAATTTTTCAGATTTTTCTTAACAGTTTTAGTATTTTTAAATAATTTAATTAGTTTAAAATAGTTTTTAATTCATAATAAAAAATATAAAAGTCAGAAAAATATAAATCTTTTTTCTAAAATTTTCTTTTATTATTTAGGATTTAAGAAAAATAATTTTGCACTTGTAAGATTAGATTTCCTAATATTTCAGTTTTTAGCCCGTTTTTAGATTTCCTGATTCGCGTTTTTAATATAATTTGTGTTATTATTAATTTTTCCCGTGAGAATTTGTTTCTCATTTGTTAAATTAGAATTAAAAATCTAAAATTCCATATCCCAATCATCAGTCACTCTAATTCCAAACCTCTAACGATTGCCCATTCACACCTCGTTGGGACACGACCCGGGTAATCACTTACCTGGTATCACACATATCACAACGTGAGTTTTTGAAAGTTAGACTTTTTCCTAAAGGGTTAATTTGTCTTTATTCACGCGTATCCGTCTGATATTATATTTATATACACTTCACCACGGATCAAATTTTTGCGCCGCTGCCGGGGAGGTTGTGTTGCGACAGTATCGTTCAGATTTTAAAACGATTAGTGATTTGAGATCCTTCTTTCAGAAGTTTCCACTTTCATAAACATATAAAATACAAAAATATTTTTCTTTTCTTTTTTATATATATTATCATATAAAAATAAAAACCCAAAAACATTTTCCATTTTATTGTAAAATAAAAGATAAAAGCAAAATCAATATAATATTCCTCAACTTGGAGTATTATCATAATAAGTTCCCAAACAT
Source organism: Artemisia tridentata subsp. tridentata (assembly GCA_021014915.2). Classification (NCBI taxonomy): domain Eukaryota; kingdom Viridiplantae; phylum Streptophyta; class Magnoliopsida; order Asterales; family Asteraceae; genus Artemisia; species Artemisia tridentata. The sequence continues at coordinate 252,662,476 of CP139504.1, forward strand.
CAGATTAAAACTTGCCTTTGTGTCGCTTGCGAATTCGGCTCACCTTTGATCGATAAACAAACTATAACGGAGGTTTCAGGAGGTTTGACATTAAATTGTCGAACCGAAAGGAGCGGGTTTTTAAGGAGCATTTATTGCCCACCTTTGCTCCTCCGCCACTCTGTGCGTTTTTCTTTCAGAGAGCTACCGTACGCTTGTTTGATTTAAGGTTTAAGTTCTTGCCAAAAAAAAAAAAAAAAAAAAAAAAAAAAAAAAAAAAAAAAAAATTGAAAAACCAAAAAACCCAAATATATTTTTCTTCACCCTCTATCCGTTTAATTATTGTTATGTCTACATCTTACAACTATGGGTGTGAATGGTGTGGAGGTCCTCATAATGGTGGGAATTGTCCAGGTTGTAGCATTGTAAATTCGAAAAACGGGTTTGTCTATGACCAAAATCCCTACAATGAAACACCCGACTTTTTCAACCAGCCCCTACACCATGAGATGGAAACATATTCTTGTGAACATTGTGGAGGTCCACACCCAAGTTTTGATTGTCAAGCAGGAAATACGTCTGTCTCTGAACAAGATCCATGTAATCAAAACTTCGGGTATGACCAATATCCATATGATTCACCAAATCAGTCACAACAAATGTATTGTTGTGAGTACTGTGGTGGTCCACATTATGAATCCGATTGTCAAACGAGGACCCCGCTTGTCTTTGAGCATGTCCCTTGTAACGATTACGACTATTCTTGTCATGACCAACCTCCACAGTATCAAATGATTCAACCTCAGCCATCTCCTCTTGAAGAATCTCTTGAAAATGTATTCCAAAAACTCCAAAATATGATGGATACACTTAATGATTTGGCTGTTAAACACGCCCAAGATGATCGTCATGGTAAATCTATGGAAGATTTACTCGCCGAAGAACAAACAGCTAGAATAAGTTCCAGATATCATCAAACTTTCATTTGCGATGACGATGAGGAAGATTCTATGTGGGGAGTTTGCGAGAATTCATCAGCTGTAATTACACCTGTCCAGAAAAGGCAGGAAGACAAGACTAATGCAGAATTGCTAGCCGAAGAGCAAATGGAACGTATAAAAGCCATTTATGCTAGCAATATTGATGAGGAGGACGACGAGGAGAGTGTTATTCCTTTGAATAAATCCATTTTTCAACTCCCTCCGTCCATTGCAATCACACCCTTCTTACAGTCTATGGACTCCGAGGACTCTCTTATTATGGGGGATGAGCATATTAGCACTATTCCTGAAAAGGAATCAGACGAATTCATAAAGTCTAGTGCTGAGAACCTTATCCCAATCCCAAGTGAGTCTGAGGATATTTCCGACAGTGAAAGTGATGGTTCTTTTCGTAGTGATCATCCTCTGGACACTACTGATGATTTTTTCGGGACGTTTTCTAACCCTCTTTTCAATTCAAGCGATGAATTTTTCGGGATTTTCTCTAATCCTCTTTTCAATTCAAATGATGATTTTTCCTCTAGTGATGACGAATCACTTTCTGATGAGGACGTTCAAAATGAAAGTCTCAAAGTCTATTCGAATTCTCTTTTTGAATTTGACGATGAGTACTTTTCTAGCAAAATAAATCCTCTCTTTGATGAAGAGTTAGAAAACGATGAGGTCAAGGACTTTATTATTCATAAACTTGATGATGTGACCTCTACTCTTAATCTCGATATTGATCTTTCTCCGACATATGTGACATTTCCCATTGAGGATCGCCATTATATTGACTTCACATATGTCGTTCGAGTTTTTCTACCTTTCTTCGCCTATAAGGAAGATTGTCCTTTCATTCACTCGTTTAGGAATGAGGACAAAGTTTTTGATCCCGGCATCTCCATTTATCATTCTTTAGAGCCGGATGTATCTCATCGGAGTGGAATTTTCAAGAAATTCAATGTTAATCTAAACACATTGAATGAAAGTCCGATGGAGATGGTTTCTTCCACTTGCTCCCCCAAGAACCAATGAATTTGGGGTCGAGTCAAGCTAGTGACTCGGTTAACAAAAACATTAGCATTGCATGGGTAACCACCCATGTTTCTGACTTCTCTCTTATTTCTAACACTAAGTGTGGGGGAATCCCACTGTGCTGTGCTCTTTTGTGTTGTTTGCTCTGATTTTCAGGTTTCCCTTGGATTGTGATGATTGCCGCGCCTGTTTTCAATCCAGCCGCCCAATATCCTATCCTTTTGCTAACGATTATCTAGGGATATCTTTTTAATCCTGTTTGTGAAAAATGAGATTTCTTTCACACACTTGGCTATTAGTCTTACCTTTTTACGTTCTAAGTCTCGGCATAATCGTCGGTACTTTGAATATTGAGGGCAATATTCAATTCTAAGTGTGGGGGGGGGGGGAATTCTCTCGAATTTTGTCACATATGTACCTTCTAGTGCCCTAGTACCCCCGTTTTGGCCAAAATTTTAAATTTTTTTTCGTTTTTAGATAAGAAAGTGCAATAAAAAAAGAAAAAGAAGTGTTTAGTCTTGATTAGGTTAGAACAAAGGGAATCCTGACTCTGCCAGAGTATTGATCTGGCTGCTTCCTTAACTATTAGACTAAGGTTTTACAATATGTGCAAATGAAAATGCTAAGCGTAGAATAATGGTTTTCTTTAGAGCTTATATAAGTAATCTATGGCTTTTCCTCCCAGGAGATAACTAATCTGACTTAATTAGTGCTTATTTTTCAAACTTTTGAACACATAAAATCATTTTTCTTTACGATTTTGAAAAATACTAGTTCAAAGCTTTATTTAAACTTTAGAACAAGCATATTTCATAATAATGTAAAAGTTAAGTAATAAATGTATGTGCTAAAAAGCTAAGGTTCAAGATCGGCCCTTGGATTCTTATTTCCGAAAGGCGTTTAGGTCTTGGCTACCCTCTTACACCGGCCCTTGGACCCTTAATTCTAAAAGGCGTTAAGGTCTTGGAACTCTCCGTTGTAACGGCCCTTGGATCCTTTATTCCAGAAAGGATTAAGGTCTTGGTTCCCGTGAAACTCCGTTAGTTTATATTGCACAAAGTTAAGTAAAAAAAAAATGATGAATGAAAAAAATAAAAAAATAAAAATAAAATGGAATGATATTGCAAAATGCAATAAATTTTGAAGCTTGCTTGTTGTGAATTTTAAATCTATCTTTCAACTAGTATTAGTCAAAGTTTTATAAAAACGTCAATTTTTGTTATCAAAATTTTGAAAATATAAGCACAGTCACCTAAACTTGATAAATGTGGGAGTGAAAAGTTAAGTTTCAGCTTACCTAGATTATTGATATAAGTAGTGTTAGCATTTTTACAAAGCATTTGCACATTGAGTCTAAGCTTAGTTGGGAGTATAAAAAGAGGATGACGATTTCAATTCCCTGGAGACACCCATTTTGTGTGAATCCTGTTCCATGATACCATTTTTGAAAATCAAGCATGTTATATATTTTTTGTTCTAGTTTAAATTTCTTGCATTGTACAAAAAATCAAAACGGGGTATGCTTGGTATTCTTTTGATCCTTTCATTACTTCACATGATCGGATTGCTAGGGACTAGCAATAGCTTAGTGTGGGGGATTGATGAGTGTGTAAATACTCATCATTTTATACCTATTAAAGACACAAAAATGACCAAAAACACCCAAATAGACCATATTATACTGCAAATATCCTTGGTTTGTGTTTTTATGTGTTTTAGGTACAAAAGGATTGAAAACAAGGCAAAACGGACAAAAACCGAGCACAAGACTGGAAAGTTGTGAAAAGCCGAGGACGGGGACGGAATTTATAAGTTTGGACCGGGATTATGTTCAAATTGTCAAAGTCTACCCTCAAGAATGTCAACCTGTCAAGATTAGCCCTTGGAAGTAATTTAAAAAATTGACAAAGTTGGTCCTTGGGTTTTCAGGAAATTACACAAATGGTCCCTAAAGTTTAAATCCTATCCTAAACTAAAAACAATAACCGGACCAAACAAATACCCTTTACCCTTTTAATCCTTAACCCAACCCACCAAGCCCATTTCATTTCCCAAGCCCAAAACAAAGCCCAAAATACCCAACCCTTTCACCCCGTTCTTATTTCAAATAAACACCCCAAGTTTGACTCAGTCAAATCCTTCTCCTTCCCACTTGACCCGCCAAACCATACCACCCTCACCCACAAGTTTTCTCTGCAATACCACCATCAATCCTTATCCCTGCCACCTTCCCCCCCCCCTCCAATGAGAAAACTTCACAAGATATCTCCCCCATGTGCTCAAAAGAAGTTAAAACCCACTTGACCATTTTCCCGCCAAATATGTCATTGGACGGCTAGATTGAATTATGGCTATTTCAATGGTGGGATTTGCTCGAAATTGATCAGAGATACTTTTGGGAATGCTATTTAAAGAAGAGAAGTCACAAAGAAAAGATTGTCACAGTTTTAGACCATTCGTAGTGTAGAAAGTACCATTCGCTTATTTCAGTTTCAATTTAAGTTTTAATTGTCTAATCAAGTTTGTTTAAACTCAATTGTCTCTAGCTTATTCAGTATTGTATCATTTTCTCATATTAATGAAATTTCAACTTCAAACAAGTCTACTGTGTAACAAGTTAGTTTATTAGTGATTGCAAAAGCTTCTATCCTGTGTATATAAGCTCATCATAGCTTATTATGGGTTTATGATAGTCTAAACTAGTTCAATTCAAGAAAATAAGAAAAGTCAAGAAAAGCCAACAGAAGTCAAAGATTAGTCAAATAAGCAATTTGGTGGAGTTAAGCTGGAAAGGATAAGCTGAGTGGTGTTTTAGCTTGGTATTGACAAACCAAGTTTAGTTCTGATCAGTGTCCTTTGTTTCATAACTTCCAACAGTTGTAAGCTATTTTCTACTTTCTTGCATAATTTTCCTAGTTACTGTTCAAAGTGCTTATTTAGAGCTTATTGTATATCTTTTCTGCTTGTTACTAGTTTATAAATGTATTTCATCTGTTTTATCAGTATTAAATAGCCTTTTCTTTATTTTGCTTAAAAAACTTTAAAAAAGGCCAAAAACAGTTAAGATAGTTTTTAGCTTATTAGAGCTTATTTCCTCATTTTAATTTTCTTATTAGGTGATTTAGAGTCAAATAATAAGTAGTGTATCAGTTTCATAAGGTTATCTCAGTAGTTGTAGTTTATAAGTGCTTATTCAGTTTTATAAAGGGTGTTTGGGATAAGTCCTGTTTTAGACTTAACACTCACTGTACTGTTCATTTACCTTTTCCCAAGTTTTGGTTGAGCTTATTGTAGGATAGTTAAGCTATTTTCAATAGAGTTTAAGTGCTTTTGAAGCTTTTTGAGGTTTTGAGTTTATGGGGTAAAACTTAGATGCTCAACTACCATCATAAGCTTGGAATAAGCTTGAGCTTATTTGTTGTCATTTTTCTAATATTTAAGGTCTATTAAATCAGTATCCAGTAGTTAAGTAAAAATATTGTGGCTTAGTTAGGAATTGGACTAAATTTCATCATTATACTGCATCAGTATAAACTGAGCAGAACACTCCTTATAGCTGCTGATCTAAGCTTATTTGTGGCTTAACTAGATAAGTTGAGGTCTTTATTTTTGGTTTGCTTTTAGTTAGTAGTATAGGCTTTAGGATTCTGAGCTTTGTTTTCCCTTTAGAGCTAATTTATCAGCTTATTTAAGGTCTGCAAATCCCTTGTGGTCGGATTCAACCTGCATCAAATTTGGTTTTCCACCATCTGATCTAGGCACAAATTGGAGTTCAATTGGGGTGTTAAAATTAGGGCTTTTTATATTTTAGTGTAGCCTGTAGTACTAGGAAGGTTTTGCCCCCCATAAGTTCCCACTTTTCTGCTTATTTACTGTCATTTCTGCATTATTTTGATCTGCAAGTTGGGGATTTTACTGTCATTTCTGCATAATTTTTTATATTGACCAAACTGCTTATTGGCTTATCTTTTGTGCTTATTTGTGCTTAATCAGTTGTTTTAAGCTTGCAATAGTGTGTTTAACTAAATTTGAGCATTGGATAATTTTTAGAGCTCTTTAGCTTATTTTAGGGCTTATTTCCCAACTGCTTATTAGCCCATTTGCTTATTAGGGTTTAGATAGCCTCTGATTTTAATTTTCCTAGATTAAGAATAAAATTTTAGATTTACCTTAAAATTTTCAGATTTTTCTTAACAGTTTTAGTATTTTTAAATAATTTAATTAGTTTAAAATAGTTTTTAATTCATAATAAAAAATATAAATGTCAGAAAAATATAAATCTTTTTTCTAAAATTTTCTTTTATTATTTAGGATTTAAGAAAAATAATTTTGCACTTGTAAGATTAGATTTCCTAATATTTAAGTTTTTAGCCCGTTTTTAGATTTCCTGATTCGCGTTTTTAATATAATTTGTGTTAATATTAATTTTTCCCATGAGAATTTGTTTCTCATTTGTTAAATTAGAATTAAAAATCTAAAATTGCATATCCCAATCATCAATCACTCTAATTCCAAACCTCTAACGATTGCCATTCACACCTCGTTGGGACACGACCCGGGTAATCACTTACCTGGTATCCCACATATCACAACGTGAGTTTTTGCAAGTTAGCCTTTTTCCTAAAGGGTTAATTTGTCTTTATTCACGCGTATCCGTCTGATATTATTTATATATACGCTTTAGAATGGATCAAAGCCCATGATAGCCATCATCAACAATCAGCCACTCTTGGCGCTCACAACATGCATCAATTACCTGAGATAAAACATGCTAAAAAGTCAACACAAAGTTTGAGTGTAATCCATAGGTTTAGTAAATAATAGTTGAGCACAAGATTTTAAGTCTGAAATATATATGTAACAAATTCAAATATCGGGTAAGCATCAAATAATTCTTTTGCTAAGCTCATGACACACAAAGCATTACCCGGCACCAATAACTTTGGCGTAAGTCGACAGTAACCGCAGAATTTTGTAATATAATTGTTGCCCCCAAAGGTAGGTACTTTTCCAGATATCTAGTAATACTCTAATGTAGTTCATCACATATGGACCGACCTTAGTCCACATGGCGGGAAGGTCAATTCCTATAGGCCTATAAACTACAATCGCGCTCACTCGCAAATGATTAATGGTTCATGATCGAGGGACTTTCTTTAGGCAAGGAAGGTACTTAGCATTATCGTATCAGTCAGGAATAGCATACCAATAAACAATTGTGCTCATAAAAATAAGTAAGTAGCATGTATCTCCCCCATGGGTTTACAAACTGGTGGATCGATATTCTCTGACCAAACTAACTTGTAGCTTGTCTAAGGGTTTAGCAACCTTGGATAAATCCAAAACTACTAATATTGAAACGCTGATATACTTTGTTAAGTATGCGGAATCTACTTCAACAAAGCTAAGAAGAATTAACACAAAACTTTGATTATATTAAACCTTGAACCTGCTTACTTTACACAGATTCACTAACAAACTCTAAACACTAATACTCTAATAATCGACTAATATTTTTTTTTAAATCTCGTATCTCTAATGCCAACCTAGGGATCCTTTTATAGGCACAAGGAAAACCCTAGTTGGTTTACAATACTTGAACGACAAGTAATTCTAATTCTAATCTAATAATAACTCTAAGAACATTCTAGAATTACACATTAATCCTTAAACGTATTTGCATATCAGTCCTTTATCTTTAGCAGTACTTTGACTTCTTTAGAACATGAGCAGTACTTTGACTTCTTATCAAACAGTACTTTGACTTTCTTCATATAGCAGTACTTTGTAGCCCAACAATTCTCCCCTAACTTGAATTCCACTTGCTTGATTTCAAGTTCCTTTGTATTTCATTAACTTCAACATCTTTATCTTCAAGGAAAGACTGTATCATTAACTTCTGTCTCATGTTTGTTTTGTCATCATCAAAGTAATTATTAACTGCAATCTTTATCAGCAACAGATCTTTTCAGCAACACATCTTTTCAGCAACTCAGCATCATATTGGCAATAGGTACATCAGATCTTAAAAGTTTCATACTATTCTCATCACTTCCAGGTGTGTTAACTCCTGTGAGAGGTGAATCGTTGAAAACTTAATGGATTTTGATGTCTCTTTACCAAAGCCATTAACTCTGGAGTAGCCAATGTTTAGGTTTAAGAACCATGGTACATTGATAACCATATGATTTTTAGCAAATCATCAGCTGTCAACGGATTTGAGTAGTCTTTACCAATAGCCGTTTGCTTTTGGACTAGCTAGTTCTTTTAGTACAATCACTACCATGGTGAACTAATTACCATACAATGGTTTTCCACAGCCTTTACCACAAAGCCATTATCTTGTGGGCTAGCCAACTCTTCACTAACATAGATATGGTGAGTTGAAAACCATACAATTTTTAGTAAATTGTCAACTAAAAACGGATTTGATAATCACATCAGAGCCGTACCCTCATGATGAGTCAAACTCTTTCTTGTTTACTTAAACATGGTGAGTTGAATACCATTTGTTGCTGTTTAAATCTTTGTGCTTCAAAATGTTTTTGCACTTTTCAAAAATCACTAATTTTATCAAAAAACCTTTACTGGTTTCATGCTGCAAGCAGTACTTTGAGAAAGTACTGTTTGTCAAGCAGTACTTTTAAATAAAGTACTTATGTTTCAAAAGATTTATATTATAAATATCATACCAGTTGTTATGCATCAATCTTCAGCTAACATTGTCCATTTGATGAACAATCCAATCACCATCAATGCAGTTTCACTTTCTTCTTCCACTTCCATGCCATAGTCTAGCATTCTGATCATCAGATCTCTAGTAAGTGGATATCTTTGCTCTGCTAGCATGTGGATCATCGTTCCATCTTCTAGCTCCAAAACTTGTATTCCTATTGATTCAAAGAACCTCCATCTGTTAATTTCCCAATCTTCTTGATTTTCCCAGAGAGCACTATCACTTGTCTCTTCTGTTTCCCAGATGGTTGTGAGATCTCCTACCAGAACCAAACCTACTCCTTGTGGTGGAATATGTTCAAAATAAGTCTGCAGTTGTAGATATAGCTGAAGCAAATCCTCTCTGTCTATCAGATGTAGTATATCCCATAACAAATTGAACACTCTAAAACTTCCCTCTTGTCTATGAAATATCTAGTAGTCCCCTTCTTGTGAATCTACAACTGAAAATGTAGAAATCTTGGACTTCTTGTCTGCAACATCTTTTGATTTTGGATGCTCAAAATCAACAACTCTTAAGTAATTTCTTAGTTCATCAGCTGTGTCTACTCTTAATTCAATAGAATCATTGAGCTTCTTTGATGACTGTTCATCAGTTGTTGTTCTTTTCCTCTTTGAGCTCCTTGTAACAACTCTTTCCTTTCTACTATCTTCAAGCTTCTTATCTTCAAATGAAATAATGCTTGCAAGATCTTTTTCTACAGCTTCCCTAACAGCATCATACAAATCCTTCATCTCTGTATGTGTCAATTTCACCAAACCTGTATATCCTCTACCTTTGAGATAAGCCATCATAGAATTTCTTTCTTGAGCTTTACTTTGTGGCCTTCTAGGTTTGATAACTTTCCTTGACTCTTCAGCATCTAATTCAGCCTGTAATTTCCTTGCAGCTTCATCATTTTTAGCATCCTGAATAACTCTTAGTTCTTTCCAGGTGAGCTTCTTCTTCTTAGTTTCTACCATGATCCCTTTACCTTTGTCTTTTGGATCAAATTCCTAGGTAGGTTGAGAAGAAGTATGAGGTTGTTGTTCAACATCAATAATACTTATGCCTCTTGGTCTAGACATATTCAACATGATGTCAGCAATAGTCTCATCATCACTTTCAGTATGTTTTCGAACTTATTCTTCCTGTTGAACTGGATTAGAAGGGCCAACTTCCTCTTGAACTTGATTTGAGGGACCAACATCTTCCTCAAAATCCAAAGTCCTTGGTGTAATAGTTCCTTGATGATCAGTACCTTGAAGAGCAGTACTTTCAACATCAGTACCTTCCAAATCCACTTCCTCAGTATCACCACTTTTTACTTCAACAGAAGCATCTTCAATGTTGATCTGCTCTATTTCATCACTTTTCCTCACAACAGTATCTTCATGAGGAATATCTTCAAGTGGTGTATCATAATGAAGCCCAATATCTTCATTGAACTCAGTATCTTCATTCAAATTCTCTAAATTCCTCCCCAATTGGAATGAAGACTGCTTGTTGATCTTTATTTTCTTTGATTTAGACTTCTGTGAGTGATGACCAGTCTTCTTCTGTGACTTTACCCACAACCTGTGGTGCTTTATTAATGGCCAAACAAACCTCTTTAAGCGTCTGAACTTTCTTGTCAAACCCAATATCTGATTAGCTTGATCATCAGTAACCTTCTTGAGCCTCCTTAATTCCCTTGAAAGCTCATAGTTGCTCAAGACATCCTCAACCACTTCCTCATCTTCCTCAGATGCTTGATGCCTATCTGTGGAAGCAGAATCATTGGGAGTTGGTGATGGAGTCATATCTTGAGGTGAATTCTCCTGAGCAGCACTTTGTGGAGATGATTCAACTGGAGATGAAACAGTATGTTGAGAAGCAGTATGTTGAGAAGCACTATTTTCTCTTGAAGCTGTCTCTTGCTCTTGTTCTTGCTCTTGCTCTGCATCCCTAACTGCTTGTGCAACATTTAATATATGGGCTGTCAAAGGTGTATTTCTCCCAGAGAACTTGATGCCCTTCTTAGCAATGATTGTAAACACCTTTGATGGAAGTGTGACTGTAGGTAGAAAACTTTGAGGTTTAGAAATACCCTCAAGTTGTTTGTTTAAGAATACCTGAATAAACCTTGGTACATCAAGAATGGTGAACCATTAGTGATGTGTGAGAGAATTTCATCAAAAATCATCCTTGAAAAGTTGAAAGGGCGGTTTGTAGCTAAACCCACCAATGCAGAAGCAATGTTCTGACCAAACTACTCCCATGAAGTACTCTTAGGACTCAAGCAGTGAAGTAGAACATGTATGAGATATTTCCAATGAGGACTAAATAATGGCTTCTGAAAAGTAAGAATGGTGAGATCACCTTCATACCCAATATCCCTGAGTGTATCCCAAATGTCTTGTCTTTCAAAACGAATAGCACTCCCTGCATCATTAAACTGCAAATCTTCCCTAATTGAAGATTCAGTAATCCTATTTGCTCGACCAGCAACCTTAGCACGAATAAAAGGAACACCATCTTGTTCATCAGACATCGCAGTAGACAAAAATTGTTGAATCCATGGTCCAATTACATCAGGGTTTACCAAAATAGCATAATTGATTGATGACCCAGTCAAGAAATCAATTATCGCATGAAAATCAACATTCTTAGCCGTTTTATCCAAGTTCGCGACCACATTATGCTTAGAACAGAAATCACGATTAGCCATTAATTGTGAAGAAGGAAAGAATGTGTTAATCGAAGGTAAATGGCGATTAGAATCGTGGATATCGAATAAATGAATGGATGGATAAGAATAAAGTGGAGAGAGATAGTCGGTATAATGGGATAGGGTAAATATGGGTAAGATTTAAAAAAATCGAAGCCTAATTAATAGTGTTATCATTGTATTTGGCTTTTACCTCCTCCGTAATGAATTAATTAACCGTAACCCCACATTTTTTACCGTTGGAACAGTACTTCCACGTAAGCAGTACATTCACCTAACCAGTACTCTTCAAAGCAGTACGTTGAAGCAGTACTTTGCAGAACCAGTACTTTGTATAGAAAACCAGTACTTTCCATCTTCTTATCCACAACCAATGCTTCAAACGAATCATAGAACTTTATAGATGACTAAGTTCTAACTAATAACTATGTTGCCTCCCCTCAAATACAACATAGGTACTAAAACTAAAAATCCAATACTTTCATTAAAACTGAAAGAAAGTATACTAACTAAAACTAAGGCCTCCCCTCAAATGTAGCCTAGAAGTTAATCATCCCAATGCTCACAACTAAGTGGTTGAACCTTGAAACATCAAATCCCTTTGTGAGTAGATCAGCTACATTATCATCTGTGTGAACCTTGACCACATTTATAAGCATGTACTCATAACAATCTCGAATGAAGTGATGCCGAATCTGAATATGCTTGGTCTTGGAGTGATAAACTGGATTCTTCACAATACAGATGGTACTCTCATTATCAATGTTGATAGGAGTGTTTTTGAATTTGTATCCATAATCCAAGAGTTGATTCTGCATCCACAAAACTTGTCCACAACAGCTTGCAGCAGCAACATATTCTGCTTTAGTAGAGGAGGTTGCAGCAATTGTTTGCTTCTTACATTGCCATGAGACTAATCTTCTTCCAAGATACTGACATCCACCAGTGGTTGATCTTCTATCATAATTATCTCCTGCATAATCACTATCTGAAAAAGCTTCCAAGTGAAAAGGTGAGTCCTTAGGATACCATAATCCTAACTTTGGTTGATGCTTGAGATATCGAAAAATCCTCTTGACTGCATACATATGTGAAACCTTGGGTGTAACCTGATATCTTGCACATAAGCATACAACAAACATGATGTCAGGTCGTGATGCAGTCAAGTACATAAGACAACCAATCATAGATCTGTAAAGCTTCACATCCACAGCTTGTCCATCTTCATCCTTGCCTAATGGTTTATTGTTGTCAATGGGTGTGGTGGCAGGCTTGACAGTTGGAAGGTCAAATCTTTTAAGTATGTCTTCAACATACTTTTCTTGATTAATGAAGATTCCATCTCTTGTTTGTCTAACTTGAAGCCCCAAAAAGAAAGTTAATTCTCCCATAGAACTCATTTGAAACTCCCACTGCATAAGTTCTTCAAATTCTTTCACCATAGTCTTCTTTGCAGCTCCAAAGATAATATCATCCACATAGACTTGGACTAACATAATGTCCTTCTTATCTCTTTTGATAAACAAAGTCTTATCAATTGCTCCTCTCCTGTAACCATGTTGTAATAGAAAGGTAGAGAGTCTCTCATACCAAGCTCTGGGAGCTTGATGAAGGCCATACAGTGCCTTGATCACCTTGTAGACTTTGTTTGGATGTGCAGGATCTTCAAAACCAGGAGGTTGTTTAACATAAACTTCCTCAGAAATTGTGCCATAAAGGAAGGCACTTTTCAGATCCATTTGGTAGACAGGAAATCCCATGTATGATGCAAAGGCAAGAAATAACCTTATTGGCTCTATTCTTGCAACAGGAGCAAACACTTCATCATAGTCCACTCCTTCTTCTTGGCGATATCCTTGTGCAACCAATCTAGCTTTATTTTTGATAACATTCCCTCTTTCATCTCTTTTGATTCTGAAAACCCATCTTGTACCAATGACTCTCTTGCCATCTGGTAGATCACTTAATACCCAGACCTTTTGAAGCTTGAATTGTAGAAGCTCCTCTTGCATAGCCTCAACCCAACTTTCATCAGTTAAAGCTTGAGCTACCTTCTTGGGTTCAGTTTGAGATAGAAAACAAGCAAACAGGCATGTTTGTTGATCCTTGTGATTCATCCTGTTTTGTTTGTAAACAAAGCTAAGTAAAGTAGTATGTTGCTTAGAGAGACCTTTAACTTTGTTTCTTGTAACCACTCCTGAAGAGGGTGATCAAATAATATTGCTTTGAGGATGAGCTTTATGAACTCTCAATGTAAGAGTTGGTGGAACTAGAAGATCAGATTCCAAATTAGTAACATCAGGTTCTTCATTGGTAGGTGAGAAAATACCTGCATGATTGAGCTCATCATCAATTTCTTCTAACCCAGGAATGTTAGCATTATCCAAATCATCATCATCAACATTGGAATCATCATCATTGCTCCAATTTGATGGTTCTAATACACCAGAAGTACTGTCAAAAGGATCACCAGTACTTTGATCAAACGTATTGTGAGCAGTATCTTTGAATTTACCCTGTTTCTTTGCAGCATCATAAGCCCTTCTTTGTTCATATTCATAGGATTTTGCTATAGTTTCTTGAAAAAGCAACCTATTAAGTTCATCTTGTATGGCTTGATCTTCATCAGATACTGTGATGGTTGGTTGAGCAGTACTTTGTTCCTTATTAGTAACTTCAGGGTCTGTATCAGGAACATCTTCTGGTCGAACATTGACTCCATGAACAATGTACTGTGTATCATCTTCTTTGTGATCAACTTGATTTTCTTCTCTAACAGGTACATAATTCATAGATGAAGTGAACTTGAGATCAAGATCAAACATCCAATCAGGACCTTTTCCTCTCTGAGGTTCTTTATCTTCCAAAAATTCAACATGAAGACAATCTTGAACCCTTTTGGTACTCCTGTTATATACTCTAAAACCTTTGCTATTTGTACAGTAACCTAATAGATATCCTTCATCTGACTTACCATCAAATTTTCCTAGAGAATCAATGGTATTTAGAATAGTCAGAGAACAGCCAAAAGGTTTTAGAAAACGAATGTTTGGTTTCTTTCCCATGAGCAGCTCATATGGTGTTTTCATCTGAGGTTTAGTTACTCATACTCTGTTTAAAACATAGCAAGCAGTACTTATAGCTTCAGCCCAAAAGAGAATAGGTAATTGTGAATCTGCAAGCATTGTTCTAGCTGCTTCTATCAAAGTCCTGTTCTTTCTTTCTGCAACACCATTCTGCTGTGGAGTTCTAGCAATGCTAAACTCTCTCTTGATCCCTTTCTTGGCACATTATTCATCCATATGCTTGTTCTTGAATTCTGTTCCATTATCACATCTAATACCTCTTACTTTGAGTCTCAATTGATTTTCAAGGGCTACTATCAGGTCATGGATAACATCAAAGGTTTCATCTTTGAATCCCAAGAAAAAGACCCAACTAAATCTGCTACAATCATCTGTCACAACCAAGCAGCACTTCTTCTTGTTTAAACTCTCTACTGAAACTGGTCCAAATAGATCCATGTGTAGCAACTCCAAAGGTTCTCTAATAACTCTGTCCTCAAGCTTCTTACATGAAGCTTTATGTTGTTTACCCTTCTTGCAAGCCAAACATGAATGATCAGTCTTGAATGTTTTGGAAGGTAAACCTCTAACTAAATTCCCTTTAACCAGCTTGTTGATGTTCTTGAAATTTACGTGACCTAGTCTTCTATGCCATAGATGTGCTTCTTCCAAAGATGCCTTGGCTACTAAACATGTTGCTCTTCCAGCAGAATTGAGACTCTTTAAGTCTAAACTGTACACATCATTGGTTCTTGGTACTTTCAATGTTACCAAGTGGTCATCAACAAACTTGAACTCAGGAGAGAGAATAAGACATTCTGTGTCAGTGAACATAATGGGGTATTTCTTGTCACAAATCTGAGAAACTGACAAAAGATTGAACTTGAGCTCCTTCACATATCTAACATTCTCAAAATCAATACATCCAGCCTTGATGGTTCCTTTGCCAGTGATTCTCCCTCCATCAGGATCATTACCAAATGCTACTCTTCCTCCATAATATGCCTTAAAATCTGACAGGATCTCCTTGTCCCCTGTCATGCTGCCAGAGCAACCACTATCAACAATAATATGATCTTTAAGCTCCTCCTCTGGGTTGCCCTGCACAGTAAAAGAAAAGGGTTAGTTTCTTTTAGGAACCCAAGCCATTACTGACTTGTGTTCCCCTTGTGGAGTGACATACTTGAATTCCTTCAGTATGTAATCTCCACTAGTTTTGAAGGCATGGTCAATGATTATTTTCTTTGGTCCCATGTCCTGTGTTGGATTATCAACAACACTCCCTGTTTCACCCTTATTTGATGAAAGTACTGTTGTTCCCCATCAGTACTTTCTTTCTTAACCCAATTTCGTTTGACTTTAGGTTTCTCTGACCTAGGTACTCTGCTTGAGGTGTAAGACCTTTTAGATTTATATGAAGTAAATCTCTTAGGTCTTTTATGTGAAAAAGTGTTAGCAGTACCATGATTGGGTGAAAACTTAGCTGTACTTTTAGAGGGTACTGCTTGAGAAACCTTAGACTTATCAGTACTTGAGGGTACTGATGGTTTTGAAAAAGGTCTTTTCTGGTGAGGGTACCTATAGTCTTTAGAGAAATTACTATGGTTAACCCTATTTGAGTGATTCCAAACTGGTCTAGTCTCCCTTGGCTTATGGGTGGCAGGTCTATTCTTTGGGAACTGACTTAATTATTCTGAGTGAAAGTCACAATGCTTAATCAAATGGTCAGGACTATAGCATACATAACATAATTTTCGCTCCATATTCCCAAATCCTCTTCTATGATTAAAAGGTTTCCTATAGTTAGCAGTATTTTGAAAAGTTTCTCTTGGAGGTACCGCTGAATGTCTATCAGTACTTTGAAAAGATTTTGGAGGTACTGCTTGTTTTTGAAAGGCTGTAGGAAACTTTTGATCATTACCCCTTTGAAAATTATCCTTGGGTTTCTCAGAACTAGATTGACCAGTCAGCTTCTTCCTAAACTCTAGGTTGTCTACACCATAACAAGAAACATCTGTCCTAGGTGGTTGAAGTCTACCAGTGGGTGGAGGAACTGAGTGGTACTCCTTATCTTTCTTAAACTCAGGAGGTGATTCACTAATTGGTTCCTCATTCCTAGATGTGTTTTCTTCTGAGCTAGTAAGTTCATCATCACTAGGTAAGATCTCTTCCTTATCACTAGGTGGGGTCTCATCTGAACTACTATCCTCAACACCATAACCTAGTCCAGCTCTACTGTTTATTCTTCTTTGTTTTTCAACAAATTGAACATGTGATAGACCAGCCTGTTTAATACTACCAAGTTTTTCTAACAAAGCATCTCTTTCCTTAGCAATCTTTTCTAATTCAGACACCTTACATCCTAACTTCCATTCACTTAATTTTAATTGATAATCTTGTTGCTCATATTTTTCTCCCCAAGCCATTTCATTATTTTCATGTGTTAATATTTTGGCTTCCATTGACTCTAAAGTTAATTAATAACCAGCTACCTCAGACCTAGCTGTTCTACAATTATCTCTTTCAGTCACATAGTCTTTAAGCAACTTTTGATACACATCATTACACTTAGAGCATACCTCAGAGACATTGGATGAACTTGGTGAAGTAGCTACCATAGCAATCTGAACAGGTTCATCTTCATCCTCCATGCTCCAGTCAAAGCTTCCAAGACCATCTCTTGATTCCAAAGCAACATACCCTGGTTCCTCATCAAAAGTTGTGCTCCAATCAAAATCTTCCATTGCAACCATAGAATAGGTTACAGGTTCATCATCAAATTCACTGCTCCAGTCAATCTCAGCTAGATTTTCTTGAGCCACCAAATCTTTTGGTTGTGATTCAGTAATAGGGACCTCTTTTCTTTCAACCTTGGGTTGTTCAATCATTCTGTTTGCTTGATATTTTGCAAACTTGCATTCCCTTGCAAAGTGTCCAAGCTTTTGACAATTGAAGCATTCAATCTTGGATTTGTCAAAAGTGATACCCTGTTTGGCTTTGAAATCAATTCCCCTTCCTGTCTTGTTCATGAACTTCTTGATCCTTGCTGTGATCATGGCAACTTTCCATCTTATATCAATCTCCTCTAAAGCATCTTCTTCAATCTGCAACAAGTCTTCTTGATAGGTAACAGGTAGAGTAACTTGTTGAGCAAAGAAGGAACATACAACATCATCAGAGTTGGTGTTGTTTGTTGGTGATGGGGTGGTAGTGACAGTGGTTGTGCAAACATTCTGTGTATCACCAACAGTACTTTGAGAAGGATAAGCAGTACTTTTAGTAGAAATACTGCTTCTGTTTTCAGAAGACACAAAAGCTATGTTGTGAGTTTTCTGAGAATTGTGACCATTCATCTCTTGCTCGTACACCTTCAAATTGTTGTAGAGATCATCAAAGTCCATAGATTCCAATCCATGTTGTCCTCTAATCATAGTAGCAACCACATGCCAGACAGATGGCAAACTCCTTAAGAACTTCAAGTTTGCATCTTCAACAGATACCTCTACTCCATACAGTTCTAGCATACTAAGTAGATTTTGGAATCTGTCATAGGCAGCATCAAGACCTTCTCTTTCACCAACAGTGAAAGTTTCAAACTGTTGCTTCAATAAGTTTATATGCATCTTCTTGGAAGCATCATTACCTCCAAATCTTGTCTTGATTGCAGCCCACAATTACTTTGCATCCTTAGCATCATGAAACTTTAGTAAGTGACCATCAGGAATAGCAGACAGCAGTATGTTGAGAGCCTTATCTTGATTTCTCTTAGTAGCTGCTGACAAGGTTGGTTTAGGTGGTTTAGGTTGTCCTTCAATTGCTACAGGTTCATCAAGAACAACATTACCATTGACAATCACATCCCATAGAGCATGGTCTGTAATAGCAAGGTACTGCCTAATCTTCATGCTCCAGAGATCATATTCTCCCTTCTTGATGATAGGAATTCTGAGTGAGGTGATGGATGTGATTGGTGCAGCTTCAGTCGTCATCGTTTAGGGTTTGTTGTTAAATTGGTTTTAAGGGTTTCTTCTTAATCAGAGTCTCCACATAAGCTCTGATACCACTTGTTGGATCGATATACTCTGACCAAACTAACTTGTAGTTTGTCTAAGGGTTTAGCAACCTTGGATAAATCCAAAACTACTAATATTGAAACGCTGATATACTTTGTTAAGTATGCGGAATCTACTTCAACAAAGCTAAGAAGAATTAACACAAAACTTTGATTATATTAAACCTTGAACCTGCTTACTTTACACAGATTCACTAACAAACTCTAAACACTAATACTCTAATAATCGACTAATATTTTTTTTTTAATCTCGTATCTCTAATGCCAACCTAGGGATCCTTTTATAGGCAAAAGGAAAACCCTAGTCGGTTTACAATACTTGAACGACAAGTAATTCTAATTCTAATCTAATAATAACTCTAAGAACATTCTAGAATTACACATTAATCCTTAAACGTATTTGCATATCAGTCCTTTATCTTTAGCAGTACTTTGACTTCTTTAGAACATGAGCAGTACTTTGACTTCTTATCGAACAGTACTTTGACTTTCTTCATATAGCAGTACTTTGTAGCCCAACACAAACAATTTAAAAGTAAAGTGGGGCTACGAAGCACACCTTAGCAGGAGATGAAACAAGATATCACAATATGATCAAATGGGATAGCACGGCATGTGAACCTCAGCACCACCTAATATGTGAATAATATGTCTCAGCAATAAACCTTAAAGTGATTTATAAAGTAATACTCGTATTTGAAATCAAAAGGTTTTATTTCAATGGCGCTTGAGTGAAATAACGTTTAAGACTCGTGTGGATACGAGATGTTAAGATAATAAAAGTCAGCAAACACAAACGGATACGAAGAAAGAATAATGAAGAGAGAGAAGAACTAAAATTAAGAAAAGAATAATTAAGAAAGACAAGAAGGAATAACAACAATAGGTTGTTTCGGTGTTTTACCCGTTTCCCAAATAGTTTATAAATCATCATGATTTTGGATGAAAATGTATAAGTTTCGAAATGGTTTTTAGGATATTGAGTAATTTTAAACGTTTAAGTTATAAAGGGTTTTATCGAAATTTGGGCATGATGCGTCCGTTTATAAAGCATTTCCAAGTCGTTACGACTATTGAATATAAGTTTTATTGCCACATTTTACAAGTTAAGTATATATAATTGGACACTATCATTCGCGTATATATTAGTTGTCAAGTTTATAGACCATTTTGTGTATGTTCGGGTCCAAATGTGTTAAGCTCTTATGAGTCTAACATACTCTTCCGTCTCAATTACCAAAATCGTCTACAAGGTCCATCGGCTAATATCGTAAATCCAATAACGTCCAATTCTCATCCAAGCATAGGTTATAACAAATATTCAAGTCCAATGTCCAAATCATATCTCATATTATCCAAATAATTATCCGAAACTCCATAGTGATAAACAAATAATTAATAAATGTCAAAACAATAAAATAAAAGACAAATATGGCCCAAGTGTATTGGGCTTTGGCCCAATACCTAACTCACACTCTAATGGACTCTCTTTGGGCTTTTGGGCCCAAAGTTAGTAATACATAACCCATTAAGGACTTATCCAAGTCCAAACTGACTCGATACTAACTCGAGGTTTTCTAACCTCGAGTCTTGCACAGCCGAGACTCCCTTGAGTCTCGACTCAACTCATTCGACTCCAAGACCTTAGAGGTCTCGGTTAAACCAAATTATAACAATTCATGGCCCTCTTGGGTCATGGCTCATGTTACTTGACACTAAAACTAACCAAAATCTAGCCAAACACACGGCTACAAACTAAACTCGACCAATTAACATTAAACTCTTGGTCGTGACTCCTTGAGTCACGGCTCGACTTTACCCGAGCCTTTGAGCTCTTGGCTCAATCAAAAAACTAAACCAAATCCAATCCTCAAAGTCAACAAACCAACTAGGCTATGCCGTGACTCATTTGAGTCATGGCTCGAGCCTGCTCGAGCGAATATGCTCTCGGCTACCATAACACAACTTAATCCTATCCGCAATCCAACATAACCAATTCCAAATCAACCTCAAAACCCTTCACAAACAACTACTAAGCTAGACTCACGCCGTGACTCCCTTGAGTCGCAGTTAGACCACATACGAGCCATAAAGCTCTCGGCATAAACAAACCCTAGACCAACTCGAGCCAAACTTCAAAGCAAGCTACTAAATCACAAGAATAAGCTTAATCGAACATCAATACTTCAAAAACAATAAAGAACCACGCTGAGTCAACTCAACTCCTGTGTTGACTCGGATGAGTCATGCGACTCAGTGGTGAGTCGTGGCAAGTTGTGACGTAGAATCATAGATCCACACGATTTTTAACTAAATCAAAAAGTTTTAACAAGTTTTATTAACAAAAACGTTTATATATATAAATTAGGGTTTGGGGTTTTCGGATCTAAAAGAAATGAAGGGTATAGGGCGCGTAGGTTACCAAAAAGAAGGGATAAGGAGTTAGGGACGCGGCGGTGGGTGGTGGCGTGATGATGGTGGTGGCAGTGGCGCTTCAAACAAGGGTCAAATGGTCTCCGTGGGTCTTCAAGCTTTCCAGATATGATCAGGGGGGCTGATCTATGTTTTGGGGTGATTAGGTGGTTGGCCGGAAGGTATTCCGACAACGGTGGTGGCCGGAGACGGCGGTGGCTGGCCGGAGTTGGTGGTCGAACGCGAGTGCGGGAGAAGAGAGAATATGAGTGAGGTGTGTGTGTGTTTTTATGATTAAAATATTAGAAAAATGGTTTATATACTAGGACAGGGACCAAAGATGGACAATTAAAAGTAGGGGGTGTGCGGTGTAAATTTCTAGGTGGGGTTATAAATGCCAATTTGGTAAAACTTTTATAATAATCACTGTGGGACCCATTTGACGTACCAAACGGACTCGAAAAATTATGAAACTTGCGCCATTGTTCTCGAAATAATTTTTCTGATAAAAACGAGTATAAATATGCATAACTTTCTCGAAATTAATTTATTTGGCAAATTCAATTCGTTTCGTGCTTTCTAGGTTGTGTTTACGTAATAAAGGAATAAAGTTCACATTTCTCAAGATATCTCGCGTTTCTCAAGTTCAAATAAGTTCAGGAAAGGTTCAAATACTAAGGTGATGCAAAAATAAATATTCGGCTAGTGAAAATGGTTTGGAAAATTACCGGATGTTACACATGGACAACTATATGTTGTTGTCTCAAGAGTTAAAAGCAAAAGAGGTTTGAAGGTTGTCGTTTGTGATCAGGATGGAAATATATCAAAAACTAATACAAATGTCGTCTACAAAGAAGTACTTCAAGGTCTATGAACAAGGTTCAAGAGGTATGTACAATATACATATCACATGTTTTTTTACCATATTTTAAATTATAATAGATTATGAATCACAACCTATTTTTACTTACATTTTCTATGAAATATTAGGTGTGCATGGAATGGACAATTGCTATTAAATCGATTAGCGCTCACATACGTCATTTGCTATTCAAGACCGTCAAATTTGGAGACGACAACACATGGACTTTTATTATTTTAATTGTTACAAACTCAATTGATTGTCGAATAATTCACGTATTATCTCATTGTTTCTTTCATATATTAATGGAACATGTTTACGTTCGTTGTTTTCTTAATATCTCATTTTCACATTTCTTTAAAAACCCCGTGAATCCACGGATTTTTAAGCTAGTTTTATCTTATAAAACACACTTTTTTCATCTCTCTTCATCAAAATTTTCAATTATTAACTTGCATTCTATGACTGACACGTGTCCTCTATATAATTCTTAAAAATTGACTTCATGAAATCTCATCCAAATATGCATATTTGAAATTACTTTTGGAAACTTAACTTTTAAGTAATACATTTATATTATTTTCGAAAGAGAAGTCAAAGTAATTAAAGATGCATTAAATTCGTTGAATTATGTCAAATTTTTTCTACTTATTTTAAATTTTAAAAAGTTAAATGAACTACAAAATGTAATGTGATTGTGTTTTGCTCATTTACATTTTCCTAATTCACTTAACGAGCCTTCTCCCAAAACTAACTCGATCATTGTATTTTTTTCAGTCTTTGAATTTGTTTATAGTTGATACTTTCATCCATTTAGTTTGCAGGTGATAATAAAGCACAAAAATTATGGAGCCGATTGATGGATCGTGTTTTGGTTATTTATTGTGAATCGGGAGGTCGGGTACAATGAAAGATTATCATCTTCATTGTTGAGGTTAGTGAGAGAAAGTGTAGAGAGTGAGAGATGGAAACTTGTATTATTATTAATGAAAGGGAAAGTGAAAGGATAACACACACAAGCTCACCCTCCTAGTGAAGTCTAGGAGGGTATTTATAGGGCCAAACACATGACTTTACAATAATGACGATTTCAGTCCATGTGTTTGAGTCTAATAAGATAACTAATGTAATCCCAAATATGTTGTCACATTTTTCGTGCGAGAAGCATACCCAACAATCTTCCCCCAATGTGGCAACATATGGAATTACTTACATCATTTCCTACAAGTACAAAAACAAATAATGAAAGGTCTTCATAAACTCTTCAAGTGCTGAGGATGACAACAGTTGACGCTCTTTGTCTTCATCTTGTACCTCGGCTTGAGAACTTTTCTTCACTTGTAGACAAATGATGTAATATACATGTACTGGATTAACTCCCCCCCAAATCATGCTGCATGTCTTTGATGGCTTCTTCATATACTTATTTTTGGTGAAGTTTCTGAATCAGCTTCTCCCCAAACTAAAAATCGTCTTCAGCAGATTCGAAACTTTGATGTAGTTAACACGTCTTCTAACTTTTGAATGTTGTAAGTATGCAGCGGAATTTGTAGATGACATCGTAAACTACAGCACGCAAATCTGACTAGTACTAAGTAACAATTATGGTTAATGTGGAAACTCTATTCCGGGGTAACATGCAAGAAATCTGCAAGATCTTCTCACATAAGTAGGCTACTTCACACTTCACAACCTGCGAGAGTTGAAACGAGTACACTAAAATCACAAAACTGAACCACTGATCATCTCTGCGGACGTCTTCCGGTAGTAATAAAATTGTAAGCTCGATCATGTGAGTCTGTTATGCGTCCCCGATGTGCACATTTCTTCCCCCTAAATGCAGATCCATCTGGAAAAAGAGTGTTTTTGCAAAGAATGCAAGAAAAGTCAAAGAACATCCACTCTCTCTTCCCCCACGATGTAATCGAAAGCATACACACTATGGTTACGATGGAAACGGAGGCAGCGTAAACCCTGTATGTCCAATTAGTCGAAGATGTGTGAAGTACCAAAAATAGCCCGTGAGAATCAACTGCAGATAAAATCTCTACTCTTCTATACTCTTCTCATCTAACTCTTTACCGACCCCATTATCATTCTGACGGCTTTTTGTAGTGACCACTGATGGAAAAAACCCAGTATTACGAATTTGAGACTGAAGTAAAATAACCCAAGCTTGTGACTTATACTTGCACTATTGTCTGACTAAGTACCTATACTGACCACTACAACGTAACTCCTTAAAGCATAGGTCATATCATATACCCATCCAACTATCCTTTACTGTATATGAACTCATCTTGAATAATCCACATCTTTGTGTGACACTTGAGCACTATAACGTAACTCCTTTAAACTGATAGCTATACTCTGTGAGCACAACAACGTAACTCCTTATATCAGGTATAACTAGATAACTCAAGTCTTAATCATTTTGAAGGTTATAAGCTCGAACAAGGATCTCGAAGAATCATGCATCCAACCAACCCCGATATCTTCAAGATACTAAGTACACGCACCTGTGAAATTCCACTTCAACCTCAAATAAATAATAAAGAATTATCCCTGTAGCCACATCTTGCGGTTCAATACCCAACACTAGCCTTTTGAAGGTTTAAGTGAACTATGATAATGGTTTTATCCCGATCTTGTCAAAAATGTATCCCCGTGAAAAATTTGTATCACCCAAAAAATACCACGCATTCTTCCAGATATGGAAAAAAAATTATGACAATGTATGAAATTACTTGAATAAATTTTCAGCCCTTCTGTCAATAATTTTTCGGATCCAAGATAGTGCACTCCATTCCATTACCTCATATCAGCCCACTTAATCAAAATGATAAGGCCCAACTTGAAAACAACCCAATCCAACAAAATGGATACCCTAAAATTACGGGTATAAAGACACCTTAACACCAGTTTCTTTACTCTAATCTTATTATATTCCGCCCCCATTTTACTAAAGACTCTCCGCCCCCACATAAAAATAGATCTGGGAAAGAAAAGAAGAAATCCGTCCCTTTTGATAACTTCCTAAAGGCAGTCACCAACTCCCATACTATATTATCAACTCTCCATCACAACTATGATCTCATCTCATCACCATAATCGAACACCCAACAACCATTATCATCCATTTCAATCAGAACTCCATCACTTCAAGAATTCGAATCATCAGTCACAAACCCACCGTACCATGACCTTAATAACATTTGAGGTTCAATCCGAGTCAAGAGAGCATGTTAATGGCTTCAAGATCCTTTGAAGGGTCAAGGTAGGTTTGACTTATGTTCTCGTTCATGTTATTTTGAGTTTGTTGAACGAATTAAAGAAAAGAGGTTAACGTTATTGTTATCTTTCTTGTCTTTTATATTCGTATATTAATGGAAGTTAGGCTTCAAAAAAAGATCAGTGATGTGATTAGTTTTCTTGTTAAAGATCTTGAAGGGTCTTGTAATCTCATGAGAGATTCACAAAGAAAACAAAAAAAAACTGAGATCTTCATCTGTAATTTATTTTTCAGTCGTTGTTTGAGATCTAACATGATGGATTGTGAATTGGGAAGTGATGTGAGGGTCAATGATAGTGTCTAGAGTAAGATTTGTTGTTTTTCGTGGGGTTTGAAGTTGTTGGATTGAGACAGTGTTCTTGAGGCATATGTGAGACAGTATGATATTATAATTTTCAGTTCGAGACAAATAATTAGAGTGGAGGTCATGTAGTCTACTGCTTCATCTTTTTCTTTTCTTTTAATTTGCGATAACAGTTTGGACTTTGACCGGTAATCGTTGACCGTATGACCGTTGACCGATTGACCATTGACCGGTTTGACTGAGTGACCCCATTTGCGATAACACCGATATCCCATTTGTGATAAGTGGTCTTTTGGCATATTTGCGATAAAACGCATTTGCGATAAAAAAGGGTTCATCGCAAATGCTTTACAAGCATTTGCGATATCAGTCCGGATTTGCGATAAAAAAGGGTTTATCGCAAATGCTTTACAAGCATTTGCGATAAAATGGGGTTTTGACTTGTTGACCATGAATTTCGGCGGTTTTCCGATGATTTTTCCGACCATCTCCTTATTTACCAGTTTTTCCGACCACTTTTTATCAGTACCCAGACCAGCTTATCGACCTTGAATCAGACCCAGTTTATAGGACCAGTGTTCCGACCATGTTTACCAGTTTTCTGACCATATTCCGACCATAATAATAATCACGGGATGATATAATGAAAAGTCTTAAAAAATGATATACACAACTGCTATAACAAACAGTAAGCCCCAAAAAAATAATATCATTTAAAGACTATCATACTTATCAAACTGTTGACCAAAAAAATAGAGAACAGTAACGTTTTTTACAAGACAAATACAACAAAAATAAACCAAAACTAAAACCAAGGCTCTTGATACCAATTGATGGATCGTGTTTTGGTTATTTATTGTGAATCGGGAGGTCGGGTACAAAGAAAGATTATCATCTTCATTGTTGAGGTTAGTGAGAGAATGTGTAGAGAGAGAGAGATGGAAACTTGTATTATTATTAATGAAAGGGAAAGTGAAAGGATAACACACACAAGCTCACCCTCCTAGTGAAGTCTAGGAGGGTATTTATAGGGCCAAACACATGACTTTACAATAATGACGATTTCAGTACATGTGTTTGAGTCTAATAAGATAACTAATGTAATCCCAAATATGTTGTCACATTTTTCGTGCGAGAAGCATACCCAACACCGACTAATGGTTACATTTCTTTTACTTTCATATGTATTCGAAGTAGATTGTATCAAAATTATCACATAACTGACCGATTTTGTTGTTTCTTATGATCTCATACTTTGTTATGATTTTGCAGAAATCTTGTATAAATATAGTGATAAAGTCAATTCTTCAACAATATGATCATGTATTCTTGGTCGGTTTATGTTGAACGATTTGAATGTTAGTTTATTATTGATCAACTAGGTCTCTTCTCGTCCCATGGACGGTAATTGTGTTTAAGATTCAATATACACTAATACAACACAAAGGAGTTATAAAGGAATAACGTGATGTTTCAGTTATGCATTTGAGAAATCATATGTAATAAGAGTTGGGGAAATTTCATATATATCCAACTTAAACATGATAATTCCATATTTACTCAACTCTTGCTTTAAAAATATTGTATTTATGCACTAAAAAATAGAAAAAAAGTTTTAAGCTGGTAAATACAAAATTGTGATATTTAAGCTGGTAAATATGGAATTATCCCTAAGTGTAAAGTAATATGAGGTCAAAAGAATAGAAAAAAATTTTAGTTACTATTAAGTAAACTGTATGTTACAATAAAACACACTTTTTAATCTCTCTCTTAATCAATTTTTTCTATAAATACTATGGCCTCACAATGCGACACGTGTACAACATTCTTTTTAGAAAAGTGCGTTTATGAGATTATATCTCTATACTAACAAGCGCGTACTATTCACCATAGCTTTGGTGTAGCCTCTTTAGGGGGCTAGTAGGCCCGAACCATTAAAATAACCCGACCTTTATTCGGATCTTGGTAGCTGCCTCTCACATATCTCTCCTGCCTCTTCTTTAGGTCTAAGGTCCGACACCGAAAAAAAAAAACTGATGGAGCATAAGTCACCCATCCGCCTTCCAAGAGTCTATAGGGATTTATGTGTGTTGGTCTATAGTAAAATGAAGCGGAAAGTACTATTATATTGTTGGAACAGTGACTTAGTGGGAGGATCCAGATTTTCTTGGCAGATATGTGGTTTTGTTTTCTCCATTATTTCCAAGGTCCAACCACTCTTATTTCACCCACATATTTCTTCTATCTTATCTTGAAGGTCTCACTTATCTTTTTTTTAGATTATTAAATGATGGTCGAATTAGGGTTTGGATTTAATTAGGGTTTTTTTCCTATGTTTCTGTTTTTTTTTATAAGTTTTGCCCGTTAATGGCCTGCATTACTTTAATTAGCCTGTTTGATTTATGGTTTTTTATTTGGGTTGATTTACCCTTTATGATTAGGGGTGATTTATGGTTCCATGATTTGGGTGCTTATGTTGTTTCGGCTTCGTATGCTAAGGTATATTAGTTGCATGTTGGAATAGACTAGGGTTGATGTTTCAGTTTGACTGTCTGACATAATGTATTTGAATGTGTAGATGCACTTGACTTTTTAAGTTTTTGCCGTCATTAGGGTTGATTTAGGCTTCATGATTTGGTTACTGAGGTTGTTTGATCTTCGTATGGTACGGTATATTTAACGCATGTTAGAATAAACAAAGGGTTGATGTTTGACTTTCAGTGTCTAAACTAATGGCTATCGATGTCTAGATGTGATTTACTTTCAAAGTGTTTCTCTTCATAAACCTAATTCGGCCGTTTGCTTTCAGGTTATGTTTTATGTGATGGAATGCCTGTACGCAATCATATTACCGTGTCTTGGCAGGGCGTTTATATTAACGCAGCCAAGCCGGTGGTGAGGCTGTGATGGTCAATTCCTGGCAGATGAGCAAAGTTTGCGGCATCCGTATTTTGACTTGGCAAGTTATAAACTTTGCAGCCATGGCGGCTTGCACAACTTTGCCAGCTGTTTGAAAATCTAACCCTTCAACTGACCATGATAAATACTAATACGCGCGTACTATTGGCCATAGCTTTGTCTTAGGTCCTTTAGGGGACCTGTACGCAATCATATTGCCGTGTCTTGGTAGGGTGTTTATATTAACGCAGCCATGACGGTAGTGAGGCTGTGATGGTCTATTGGTGGCAGATGTACAAAGTTGGCATCATCCGTATCTTGGCGTGGCAAGTTACAAACTTTGCAGCCATGACGGCTTAGACCACTTTGCCACCGGTTTGAAAATCTGACCCTTCAGCTAGGACCAATAGGTCCGAACCGTTAGGAATAACCTGAACTTTATTCGGATGTAAGTAAGTGTCTCTCACATATGTCTCTAGCTTGCGCTTATAAGTATACACATATAATTGTTAGCAGGACAGTCAAGGGTTGTGCCTGTAACCAGGCTGTGTATCGATTAAACCTGTGATTACCTATTTTATGCTATGATGAATATAAACAGGTTCAACTGTCAACGTTTAACCTGAGCCGAATTAGATTGTGATGGATGAGGTTGTGATGGATCATCACGTGAAAGAGAATACAATGGATCTGAATGAACATCGGGGTGTTTTTTGCCGGGTTTGGCATACGATACGATTTATTGGTTTCTGAAGCTGCTTCGAACCCATGCATTCATTGATTTTAGGCTATGATGAATATAAAAACTTTCAATTTTCAAGGTTTAACCTGAGCTGGATGAGGCTGTGATGGTCAATCCCTGGCAGATGTACAAAGTTGGCATTATCCGTGTCTTGGCGTGGCAAGTTAGCAAATTTGCAGCCATGGCGGCTTACTCCACTTTTTCAACTGTTTTAAAATCTTATCCTTCACTCGACTATAATAAATGTGTACATAGTTACTATAATCTATTAGTACATGATGTGTTTGGTGAGGAAGCTGATGATGAGTGTGTACGTGGTGATCTCGACTATTACTTTCGGACCCGAATTGAAACATAATGCTATCCTTTAGTTCATAATGGTCGAGATCACTGCCTACACACTCATTATCAGCTTACTTTCCAGACACTTCATGCAGCAATACATTATATGTAATACTTAATTGCATGTTATGTGTGTTTCTCAAATCGGTTATTCATATATCAGTAACGACATATTGCCGTGTGTTGGCAGGGCGTTTCTATTAACGCAGCCATGCTGGTGCTGTTTCGCGATAATCTATGGTGTTTAAAATATGGTGAATACCTTGCGGGAATTAGTATAGACATATAATTTTCAGAATCCCTATGAAGGGTTGTGGGTGTAACAACCCTGTGTATCGATATGAGACAGACACCTACCCAGATCCGAATAAAGGTCTGATTATTTTTAACGGTTCGGTCCTGCTGGTCCCCTAAATGACCTGATGCCATGGCAGGGTAAATTGGTACCTGCAATTATTGCATGGTTTTGTTTTCGGTTACCGAACATCACTGTACACCAACAGACATAAATCACTATAGCCTCTTCAAAGGCGGATCGGTGACTTTTGCTCCATCATTTTTTTTTGCTTTCGGTGTCGAACCTTCAACCTAAACAAGAGGTATGATCCGTTTCCTTCGATTCTGGAGGTGTGTGGGCCCCATATTGTAACCACTCGTAAAATTTCCCATTTACTTTACAGAATTATTATCCTTTTTCCACGGATAAATTTTTTTTTTATTAGATTGTATCTCCTATCTTATGTGACGTAGCTCACATCCTTGATAAACGTGCTCCCACACAGACCTGCCTAACAGACCTAATGTTTATTTCATAAACAGAACGATATGAAAACATTACAAAATACCATTTACCATTTTACGTTAATTCCTTAACAAACATACAAACAAAACATTCATTATCCGTATAGAGTTTCTAAGAAACCCTAAAATTCACCACAACACCAAATATGAATAACTAAACCTCAGAACATAAAAGTACAACTTATCTGAGCTAATGTACAAGTTACCAAAGCACCAGAAACCCTAATTCTATATTAACTCCCGATAAAACCCTAATTTCACATAACTGTGATTTCATGTATTCATTTCAGAAACCCTAATTTATTTATACGATAATTTTACAAAATATTAAGTTTACAAGTTATTTAAGCTAAAGTACAAGTCATTTATGCATAAAAATCATTTATTTACAAAATCTTTATAAAAATCCCATTTATAGTTATTTTAAAAGCACAAGTTACAAACCATTCAGGCATAACTTTTATAAATTATTTTTCCTAAACTCCTTAAATATTTTTACAAGTCTTTTAGCCCAAAGTACAAGTGCCTAATGCACAAAAACTATAAATTCCATTTAATTACCTTTTCACTTAATAAAACTTAACAAATAAATTTAATAAATTACTAAACTATTAAAAATATATTTTTCTCACATCCTAAATTATTGTACAACACATTTAAGCCTAAAGTACAACACTTATAAGCCTAAACCAAATTTCCTTTATTTTTCTAAAATCCGAAGTATACATATATATATATATATATATATATATATATATATATATATATATATATATATATATATGTATATATATATGTAATAAACATAAATATTTTCTAACCAACTAAATACATAAACTAACTAAGATTTACCTTTCCCTAAACCCTAAGTACTACTTATCTAAACCTAGTGTACAACTACTTCAAGCCCTATTCGGTTTCATCCTAAATACCCTAGTCGAAACCTAACTTAAAAACAACAACCGAATTCCATCTTAATGATACAATGAACTTAGCCTAAATATGTCCTCCCTTCTCCTCTCCATCCTCTTCAACAAAGCCTTCCACATGTACACCTCCATCTTCAAGAACCCTCCCCATTGGTAGCTTAAACCCAAGGCTAAGAACCGGCCACATCACCCTTTTCATCCCTTCCCCCTCCTCCTATCCAAGTGGCACCTTTCCTCTTGTTTCTATCAGCCATGTATCCATACCTTGTCTCCTTATCTCAACACTAGAAAACCCTAGTTTTTCCCTCTATAAATAACAGTAATATATCACAATTTAAACTCACACCATAATTCGACTAAAATACTTCCCATATCACTCGAACACTACCAACACATCAACACAACTTCATTCTATTTCTATTACTGAACACAGTTCAGTTTACCAGCCACACAAACCCTAGTAAGTTTGGAAGGAGAGGAGAATAAGGTTCGAACACCATCATTATCCTTAAACCCTACTCAAGCCCCAACCCTAAGTAAGTGTACTAACTCTTTCTAAATTCAGTTTTTATTTGCTTTATTTATCATTAAAAACATCACTTAATGTTAATCAATAACACACATAATCAAAAACATAAGTATTCTTTTTCTTTTTTTTTACTTGTCTATTCGAACAGAAAACCTAAAGTCCTTTTAGTATTCGAATATTTGTTTAAACAAATCAAGAACATATAGAATATGTTGAAATATATCAAACATAATCATATCATACACAAGATCTTAGTTAAAAAACGTTTAAAAACCCACAAGCCCCTATCGAGTCTTTTTCTGAGTTCTAGTCGAACAGAAAGTAGCCCAGACACCTAACTTTGGCCCTAAAAACCAACTATCGAATGAACACTATAATTTCTAATTTTTGGTATGTTTAAAGTCCACATAGCAAACTTTAATTAGGAAGAAGAATCGTGGAAAATGATTTATTTTTCAAAAAGATATCGAGTCTTGAAAATTTCCCTGAATCGCTAAAATAAGAACTTGAATTATCAGTTATTTGTTTTTAGTTTTCAATCGACCAACAGCCTCACTTGTGACCCCTAAACCGACCCTCAAACAATCCCCATAAATTCTGATTTTCGGTATGTCTAGAGTTCACCCAACAAACTGATTTTAGGAAAAAGAATCAGTTAAAAAGAATCATCGAGTCAAAAGATATTGAGTACCAAAGTTCGCTCAATATCGCTAAAATAAGAAAAACCTTTTCAGTTAATGATTTTCCAGTTTTATCGCCCAACTCACCAAATTTCAACCCAGTTTTCGACCCTTAGATCTCCTCTAAAAATTATAAGGTTTTGGCATATTAAAGTATACATAACAAACTTATTTTAGAAAGAAAAATTATGAAAAATGATCGAGTGAGTTGAAAGATATTTATGCCCAAAGGTTGGTCTAATCGCTAAGCATAAAAACCATTTCCAGTTTTCATTAAAACATGTTTTCAACCAGTCGACTTTGAGTAAATATTTGGGATACCAAACGACTATCATAAAATATAAAACTTGGGCAAGATTTAGATGACCTGGCTAGCTTTTTTTAGAAAAAGAGGGTTCGTAAAATGATTAACTATACACGAAACTATTCGAGTCCAAAACTCTACCAAAATCACTATGTTCATACGAATTATTTTTAAATAATTAAAGTTTAAACGGGCTGATTTTGTAAATAGTTCATGTCAAGGGTTATTTTTGACAATAACAAATAAACAGGGTAGAAAATATTATTTTTGAAACTAAAGGGTAGAAATTGTCATTTTCCGAAAGTTCCGGGTATAAACTGTCATTTGACCAAACCTTAGGGATTAAAACGTAACTTTTCATAACTATTATTTTTATCATTTCTATTTGGTTTTCCGACTCAATATTAATGTAATACGTTATTAACGAACCAACGAATGAAAGATAACTTTAACAAACAAACAACGAAACAGAAACATAAGAACGAAAGATGTAAACAACGAAACAGAACGAAACGAAATAAACATATAATCATCAGAAATGATTACTAATGTAAAACCCGAAAATCTGAAACGTATTAAAAGACTAAAATGCCCTCATAATTTAAAAGTTTAATTAAAACTCATATAACTTATAAATAAATCACAAAACATATGAAAACGAAACAAATACGACAGGAAATGATTATGAGGCACCATAAGATAATTATACGAGCTACCAATAATATTTATAACACTTACCTATGTTACTTGAACCGAAAATCATAAGTACTTACGAAATTGTATGTTAAGAGTTATAATAAAAGGTTTTATGCAACAAAAAGTTAGTAAATGGTTCAAAAATCATGGGTTTTGTTTTGTTGAGGCCTTGGGCCGATCCAAGCCCTCTCCCCCTTCCAAACCCACGACCAAACACCCTCCATAAACAGCCCATACATCTTTTATTCCCTTCCACAAAAACCGACATTCACTTTGGCTCCAAAAACCCTAAAAAAAACCAAAGTTTTCTGCCGCCCCATTCTGCTGCTGGAAATCGACACCAAGAAGCCTCAAAAAAGCCTTCATCTTGTTCTTATTATAAGGTATATACGTAACACTATCATCTATTATCATTGTGTGTTAAGAATTAAAGAGGTTATATGTTAAAAACCCTAAGTTATATATGAATCTGTGACAATCTGCTACTGACCTGGAAATTGGTTCGAATTTAACCGGCTATAACTCAATGATGTGAACGGGTATTGGGATGGTTTTTGAGTCTAAAACTAATTTCAATGAAGTGGCTACCTGGAGAAATTTATTTTGTAATTTTTAGAGGCATGTAAGGCTACTTTTTGATTTTTAGAAAATCATGTGTCTGGTCGTATTGGTAAAGTCTGGAAAAACAGTCCGGGTTTTTCATTTATCATTTTCAAACCATAATCAATTAGGATGTTTCCTTTTAGCTGAGTAATATATCACATGTTTGCTAATTACTGGAATTTTTGTAGAATTTTATAAATTTTATAGACTGGGAAAGAAGATGAAAAATGGTCGGGTGTTTTTAATTAATCCGGTTCTGGGACAGATTGGGAAAAAGGATTTTTAGTTCGTATCTATACAACTTAATAAAATCTGGAAAAATTTCATAAAATACTCAAGACCCTGGGGAACGTCTGTGAATTTTTATAGATTTTATTTTGAAGATTTAATATGGTTTGCAAATTATTTAAAACGAGTCCAGTAATACCTGAAAACTGTCAAGACATGTAAAAAGGATGTAAATTGTTATTTTTCCTAAGCTAAGGGTTATATTGGTGAATCGTGAAACTTGAGGGTATAATTCGTATATTAAGTTAATTTGAAGGTACACTCTGTAATCTTGGAAAATAAAATGCGTGTTGTGTTAATAAATTAATGAGAGGAGTTAAAATGTAAGCTATGTAAATCTAGGGTTTCATTTTGTAACTTTGATAAGTAAAGGGATAGAAAGTGTAAATTATGAAACCTAAAGGACTAAAAGAGTAACTTGATGAATCTAAAAGCTAAAATGGAAAGTTACTTAAAGTGGAAGGGTTTGTAATTCTTGTCTACCCCCTCTAGGTATGAAGGAAGAGAAGTCCTGCTTCACTTTGTGTCATCCATTTCTGATTTGTGTTTGCTTCCGGAATAAGGTACAGATATTCTGACCTTCTCTGTAAGGTTTCCTATGATTCTTTTCCGATCTGTTAAATATCTGATTGATACTCAGTTACGATCTTTTGCTATGACACCTTTGCTTCGACCTTGATCTCTGATTTTGGACCTATGATATGAAGACCTTTTTGATATGAGATGGAAATGTTTTAAGTAAAGTATTTTGAAAGGGTTTTTCAAGCATGATATATTGGATTTAAGAAAACAATTTTTGAAGTTCGTTTTATGAAAACTATTTGAAAGACCATTTATGAAAACTATTTTGAAGCATTGTTTTAAATGAACCTTAAGAGAAAACCTTTTGAAAAGTACTTTTGATATTAAACCTTTTGAAAATTTGACCATCTGATACTTTGACCCTTTTGCTATGAACCTTTTGATATGAACTTTTCATATGACTTTGAGATTCACTTTTGACATGACCTTGAGATATGCTTTGATATGACGTTGAGATACATTTCTGATATATGACTTTGAGATGACCTTGAGATATGACTCTTAGTTTGATACCCGAGCCACCTTTTTGTTTCCTAGCCAGGAAGGTAACCTGGCCATGTCTGTGATGCACCACTGGCATGACTCCTGTGTGGGGGAGTGATTTCTCACGCCGTCCCCTTTTATATTATGATATGGCCATGATGACTTTGAGATTATGATTTTGAGATTGACTTTGAGTGGGGGCGTATGGATTGCAATCCTAGGCATGTATGTTTAGTGGATTTAACTATGACTTTGAGTATGACTTTGAGGTGACTGGTGCTTGTGTGCATTACACGCCTTTCACATTTCTGGGAGCTAGCTACTCCACCCCATTTGATACATGAGGCCACCCCTCATATTATCTGGTTGCCTGAGAGGTATCCCCTCTGATTGTGAGACTATGATGTTGAGATGTGACTTTGAGATTATGACTTTGAGTTTCTGGGCTCGTGGTGGATGACTATCCTAAACATTTACTCTTGTACCTTATTTATATCTCATTCATTATGCTATATCTGATTATTTCCGTTTACTTTCGTTTCCGTTCATTATATATCTGTTCACTGGGCTTTGTAAGCTCAGCCGCACGTTTTCTTTTTGTGTGCGGCAGGTTTTAGATGGAAGATGGGTATGAGTGAAGAGACTTTTGGACTTAGAAGACTTGATAGTGTTGGGCCTAGAGATGATTAGAAGTTATTTTATTGTCAGAATTTGTATCCGCCTTTATAACCTTGTAATTTCAGTATTTTCCTTTGTAACCCTTGAGAATCTTTGTATTACCTTTGAATGTACGCTTTGTTATATCTGATATGAAACCATTTGCGTGACATTTTTACCCTTGTCGGGTTGGGGTGTTACAATTATGGTATCAGAGAGACAGGCTGCGATTCGTAATACATTTACCCTTGGCCTGTGTAAGTTAGGACCACTAAGTTCCCTGTAGGCGCTCGTAGGACAACCTTTGAGAATTTGCTTTAGGATCTCCCTATGGGAACCTAAGTGAGGAATGGGTAGACTAAGACATCTATGTAAGTATCTTTGCTTCCGCATCACTCTGATTTGTGCCTCTGCTCTCAGTTAGGCATTATAAGAATTTTGTTATGTTATCTCTGTATGGGTTGTTAACTGAGCATGATGATGCTAATAACGGATATTCTGTACATCTCACTTTTGACAATTATACGATGTTCGTATTACTGATAATACACGCCCTACTAACTGCTTATGCTAAGAAGCCGAACAAATTCCTACACTTTGAACTGTTCGTTTATCCATCTCAAAGCTTTCATTGAAAAACGTGTTGAACTTCGATATATGAACTCCCCGTCTGATTCGATGACTGTATTCGTGCTATGAATCTTTTGATCTTGACATGTCTCATTGTATGGTCTTTTAGTTATGGATTGGATGACTAATGGTAAAGTTGCCATGGACTATCTAATCTGAAATGTGATCTTAACAATCTATCTCACCCTATTTCGTTATGATGAATCTCTACACCTGAATCTGCTAAAATTCTGCCGTTATGGAAGCACCAACCCTGAACTCATATGATTATCAAGTTTTCCTGTCAACCATTACTATCCACCCTTGGAAAGTTCCGCCATTAGAAATATTCCGTTGTACGAAGATTTTCCGGTATTTTTGATGTAATATGATTTTGTTCACCTCAGCGATTCTCTTGTATGCTCTTGTTGGTTTATGAAGAAGAAAGGAAGAAGGATGTGTCGACGTATCGACTATTGTAAACCTAATCGTACCACTATCAGTAATCATTATCCGTTTCCGAGTATCAATAATTGATTTGGTCTTTCTTTTGAAACTTCGTATCTGATTTCATCGTTTTAGATTTAAAGGGCTGAAGCAGCAACCACAAGAACTTCTAAGAAGGGGGTTAACTAACCGAGAGTAACCTCTGTGAAGTAGTCCAGTGTTATTTTTGAAGAAGGAGGAAGGCGGCGTGAAGTGTTTGTGAAAGTTTTCCCTAAATGATTTCCGAGACTGTCCTTTCACTCGTTATAGCCTTATGAGTTTGAATGATGCCAATGGTATTGGCTAAAATGATCATGTCTCCGTGTGTTTTGGACAAATTGTCATAGTATGACATTGTGATATGTTCAGAAAATGAAAGAAGAACATAGAGATTAATGATGAGACGACCACTTGATCTGGAAGAGAAATTCGATTGACATTCAGAAATTATTGTAGACGACACTATCCTGTATATTGTGAAGACAGAGTTTTTCCACAGGAGGAACCGAGATCGAAGACAGTTATCGAAGTGAGAGACTTGGTGGAAGAGTAGTAGAAGACGGTGGCGACCAGCATTACCATGGATGAAGCACCTAGGAAGAAGAGAGGAGCTGGGTTAACACTCAACCATATATTATGCAAACCGTGAAGATTACAGTTCGGGCATCAAGACAACCAGACCGTAAGAAGACGAACCATTCAACACATAATCTGGAGTTGACAACGGCGGTTTTACCTCAAAACCTGGAGCGGTGTTAGAAGACCTGTCGAAGAACGCAATCTTGTTTCTCTATTCATTTTAGTTGTACTAAGATGAATTGATAGCTGAAGCAGGCTTGCGGATGGAGGGATGCACAGTGATCATGTCAGAGACTACCGTTACGACGCCACAATAGCAAGAAGAGTTGCCAAAGGCTTGAGGAACCAGACTTAAGTTTGTAATTCCTTTTCACCATGTGAGAAGATAGACAAGCGTCAAACTACTCCAACTTGGAAGGAACTTTAGAATTTTGCAGGTGAATAGACGAGTGTTGAATCGGACATTGTGTTCAGCCGAGATGACTCTGTGGAGAATGAAGCTATCGACGACGTATTCGTTTTCCTCTCAACCTACTTAAATTCCGTTACCTGATAATGAGGTCCTTCGAATGATTTGGTTCTCTGTTAGTAATTCTGTTCTATGTTCATTCTGCGTTTGTTGGATAACGAGTCGTAGTAGAATTTTGACGAGCTATGGAAGGAATTTGGATATTCATGAATAGACGGATGTTGAAGTAACCACTTATTTGGATGAATTGATTTTGGTAAGTTATGAAGTCTTGACGCTATCAGTGGCGTACCTGAATTCTGATGGACATTTTCGGATTTCCGTTACTCTTCGAGTAATTTCGTATTCTTAGTTAGGACGTTTGATTTTGGTGACCTCTGAGACTGTAGGTGGACTAGGTGGATTTAGATAAGTTGTGTTTGCTCACGACTTGAGATAAAGTATGACCATCATGGGGGCATATTTATATGATGCTAGTATTATGACGCCTGATCAACGTGATAATACTTACATCATATAACGTGCACTCGTTGTGGGCATAGGATATTTCGAGAAGTGCCTTATAACCTTAGAATTTCTAATATCTGAATGAGATTATCCGCGTTTAGTGAGACTTTGGATTCATACTACCTATCCGTTCGATATGCTATTATTGATATTCGACTTGACACGTTTGGATGCTCGACGAGCATTTGCTGATCTCTGCACTTCCGATAATGATCTTAGATTCTATTATAAGGCCTTCTGCCATTTGATGATATCTAACGATATGCTTTCTGTCCGTATGGATTCGATCTGTTCTGCTATATATGTACTTTTGGCATTCGTTGAAGTTGTTCGTTGTGATCTGCTATGAGTAAGACATGAGATTTTGGACCTTGAGGAAACAAGATCTGTTTGTGTATGAAAATACTTTTGGAAGGCTATATTGAAGCCGAGACTTTTCGAAAAACTGAAGAGTTACACATTTGCATCACCTCATGGTTGCTACAATTCAGTGTATCCTCATCTAATCCGCCAAATCAATTCGATGTAAACCCTACGTATTGTTCATACCTCTTCCTATAGAATTCGATTGTCATCTGTATATTGGTACGTTATCATTTGAATTCAAACTCAGCATAGTGTGTCTCTGTTTTGTCCTCGACCTTTTCATTTCTGGTTCTTTGCAAATTTCGAGGACGAAATTTTTCTGTTAGAGGGGAAGAGTTGTAAAACCCGAAAATCTGAAACGTATTAAAAGACTAAAATGCCCTCATAATTTAAAAGTTTAATTAAAACTCATATAACTTATAAATAAATCACAAAACATATGAAAACGAAACAAATACGACAGGAAATGATTATGAGGCACCATAAGATAATTATACGAGCTACCAATAATATTTATAACACTTACCTATGTTACTTGAACCGAAAATCA
Organism: Artemisia tridentata subsp. tridentata; assembly: GCA_021014915.2. NCBI lineage: Eukaryota > Viridiplantae > Streptophyta > Magnoliopsida > Asterales > Asteraceae > Artemisia > Artemisia tridentata. Next base: position 252,702,005 of record CP139504.1, read on the forward strand.
TAAGTACTTACGAAATTGTATGTTAAGAGTTATAATAAAAGGTTTTATGCAACAAAAAGTTAGTAAATGGTTCAAAAATCATGGGTTTTGTTTTGTTGAGGCCTTGGGCCGATCCAAGCCCTCTCCCCCTTCCAAACCCACGACCAAACACCCTCCATAAACAGCCCATACATCTTTTATTCCCTTCCACAAAAATCGACATTCACTTTGGCTCCAAAAACCCTAAAAAAACCAAAGTTTTCTGCCGCCCCATTCTGCTGCTGGAAATCGACACCAAGAAGCCTCAAAAAAGCCTTCATCTTGTTCTTATTATAAGGTATATACGTAACACTATCATCTATTATCATTGTGTGTTAAGAATTAAAGAGGTTATATGTTAAAAACCCTAAGTTATATATGAATCTGTGACAATCTGCTACTGACCTGGAAATTGGTTCGAATTTAACCGGCTATAACTCAATGATGTGAACGGGTATTGGGATGGTTTTTGAGTCTAAAACTAATTTCAATGAAGTGGCTACCTGTAGAAATTTATTTTGTAATTTTTAGAGGCATGTAAGGCTACTTTTTGATTTTTAGAAAATCATGTGTCTGGTCGTATTGGTAAAGTCTGGAAAAACAGTCCGGGTTTTTCATTTATCATTTTCAAACCATAATGAATTAGGATGTGTCCTTTTAGCTGAGTAATATATCACATGTTGGCTAATTACTGGAATTTTTGTAGAATTTTATAAATTTTATAGACTGGGAAAGAAGATGAAAAATGGTCGGGTGTTTTTAATTAATCCGGTTCTGGGACAGATTGGGAAAAAGGATTTTTAGTTCGTATCTATACAACTTAATAAAATCTGGAAAAATTTCATAAAATACTCAAGACCCTGGGGAACGTCTGTGAATTTTTATAGATTTTATTTCGAAGATTTAATATGGTTTGCAAATTATTTAAAACGGGTCCAGTAATACCTGAAAACTGTCAAGACATGTAAAAAGGATGTAAATTGTTATTTTTCCTAAGCTAAGGGTTATATTGGTGAATCGTGAAACTTGAGGGTATAATTCGTATATTAAGTTAATTTGAAGGTACACTCTGTAATCTTGGAAAATAAAATGCGTGTTGTGTTAATAAATTAATGAGAGGAGTTAAAATGTAAGCTATGTAAATCTAGGGTTTCATTTTGTAACTTTGATAAGTAAAGGGATAGAAAGTGTAAATTATGAAACCTAAAGGACTAAAAGAGTAACTTGATGAATCTAAAAGCTAAAATGGAAAGTTACTTAAAGTGGAAGGGTTTGTAATTCTTGTCTACCCCCTCTAGGTATGAAGGAAGAGAAGTCCTGCTTCACTTTGTGTCATCCATTTCTGATTTGTGTTTGCTTCCGGAATAAGGTACAGATATTCTGACCTTCTCTGTAAGGTTTCCTATGATTCTTTTCCGATCTGTTAAATATCTGATTGATACTCAGTTACGATCTTTTGCTATGACACCTTTGCTTCGACCTTGATCTCTGATTTTGGACCTATGATATGAAGACCTTTTTGATATGAGATGGAAATGTTTTAAGTAAAGTATTTTAAAAGGGTTTTTCAAGCATGATATATTGGATTTAAGAAAACAATTTTTGAAGTTCGTTTTATGAAAACTATTTGAAAGACCATTTATGAAAACTATTTTGAAGCATTGTTTTAAATGAACCTTAAGAGAAAACCTTTTGAAAAGTACTTTTGATATTAAACCTTTTGAAAATTTGACCATCTGATACTTTGACCCTTTTGCTATGAACCTTTTGATATGAACTTTTCATATGACTTTGAGATTCACTTTTGACATGACCTTGAGATATGCTTTGATATGACGTTGAGATACATTTCTGATATATGACTTTGAGATGACCTTGAGATATGACTCTTAGTTTGATACCCGAGCCACCTTTTTGTTTCCTAGCCAGGAAGGTAACCTGGCCATGTCTGTGATGCACCACTGGCATGACTCCTGTGTGGGGGAGTGATTTCTCACGCCGTCCCCTTTTATATTATGATATGGCCATGATGACTTTGAGATTATGATTTTGAGATTGACTTTGAGTGGGGGCGTATGGATTGCAATCCTAGGCATGTATGTTTAGTGGATTTAACTATGACTTTGAGTATGACTTTGAGGTGACTGGTGCTTGTGTGCATTACACGCCTTTCACATTTCTGGGAGCTAGCTACTCCACCCCATTTGATACATGAGGCCACCCCTCATATTATCTGGTTGCCTGAGAGGTATCCCCTCTGATTGTGAGACTATGATGTTGAGATGTGACTTTGAGATTATGACTTTGAGTTTCTGGGCTCGTGGTGGATGACTATCCTAAACATTTACTCTTGTACCTTATTTATATCTCATTCATTATGCTATATCTGATTATTTCCGTTTACTTTCGTTTCCGTTCATTATATATCTGTTCACTGGGCTTTGTAAGCTCAGCCGCACGTTTTCTTTTCGTGTGCGGTAGGTTTTAGATGGAAGATGGGTATGAGTGAAGAGACTTTTGGACTTAGAAGACTTGATAGTGTTGGGCCTAGAGATGATTAGAAGTTATTTTATTGTCAGAATTTGTATCCGCCTTTATAACCTTGTAATTTCAGTATTTTCCTTTGTAACCCTTGAGAATCTTTGTATTACCTTTGAATGTATGCTTTGTTATATCTGATATGAAACCATTTGCGTGACATTTTTACCCTTGTCGGGTTGGGGTGTTACAACTAAATATTGGCATAACAACCCAGGTTTCTTGTCCGGAGACGTTTATCAACTTTCTTTCCTTTTGTGTTCCATCCAGATTGCTCAGGTGAGTTCATAGTCCCACTTTTTATATACGTTTTTCTAAATATGTGGGGAGATACATGCTACAAACCGAACATAAGTATTTTTCTGTATGCTTTCCTGATTTATATTGCCTAAGATATCCCATTTGTGTTGCTGGTTAAGTAACCAAATGCACCTTTATTTGTGTTAGCCGGATGGATAGTCTTTGTACTAGCCGGATTGATAACCAAATGCACCTTATTTGTGTTAGCCGGATGGATAGACTTTGTGCTAGCCGGATTGATAGCCAAATACACCCTTATTTATATCATTTTATGATATCACCCACACACACACACACACCCCGTTAATGTTTGAGTTCATGAGACTTAGGGCAATATGTATATTTCCGAATTACTTTCTATTTAGCTTATGTTCAAACTGATTTAACGTTAAACACTATGGATTCACTCAACCTTTGTGTTGACCTTTTAGCATGCTTATCTCAGGTAATTGGAAGCATGGCATGGCACGGGATTGGCTATGGACTGTCCATGTTATCATTCAACAAATAACATATTTTATTAATGTATTTTGGAAACTCCTGCTGGGACCTGCATATTGTAACTCTGATATAAATGAATGATAACAATTTTTATCTAAAAACGTCTCTTCTCGAGTCGTTTTCTATTATCATGACTGTGAACTGTGAAGTAGCACCCCAACTTATATTTCCGCTGCGAATATCGAAAACGGGGGTGTTACAGAGTGGTATCAGAGCTCATGGTTATAGAGAACCAAGTGTTTTTAAACATTGGACTATAACTGCGTTTTCAAAAATAAACAAACTTACACCATAAAGTCCTACGCCCTCCGTGCCAGGTATGTTTCAGTATTTAGAGCATCCTTTATTATGATTATTTGGCATGGATAATGCACATATCTGATAACTATTTGATTGGCTTTATTTGCAAATTTCGAATTGCTTATTATCACTATTTGCGGGTTACTACAGTATCATGTCCCTCGAAACTCCCGAACTTAACGAAACAACTTTCCGTACTATATGTACATCACCTACCCATTCATTTAGAAAACCACATCCGACGAAAAGTAAATTGGTTGCCCAACAACGTTCGAGGTTAGGACAAAATTTACCCCAAGAAACAATTCAGAAAGATGTTGAAATAAATCCTCTTGAATTTGACACTCCAGAAACCCTATCATTTGTTTATTATTCTTAATAGACAAATGGCTTCGTATAAACAATGCCTAGAGCCAAATAACTGTCACTTATCTTTTTCTTTCCGAACCTAGCCAACTTACCAACCTAGAGATCAGTAAGTAACAGGAAGATTTGAGGACTAAACCTACCACTACCCATACTCTGGGAATTGAACAAAATAACGAAAAGCGAAAACACAATGAGATAGAAACTACTATCCCTACTTACTGCCCCGCCTGCCATCATAAATATCTTACTCATAAAGCTGTTTACCAAGGAAAACGACCTCTATGTCAACGATGTAAGTTACATCATTATGGGGTTTGTTTCATCAAGTGTGGAAGATGCAAGGAAATAGGACATCAGACCGGAAACTGTAAGACAATAGGAGCAAACCAATGAAAAAGGACTTGTTATGGATGTAGAGGAAAAGGACATATGATAAGTCAATGCCCGAACTTCAATCCCAACTGGAAGACTAAGACTGATTCGGAAGAAAACTATAACTATTTAAGGAATCTCATTTATGACCTAGTATGACCTTTAAGTTTGATATCTCTGAAGTAATGAATAAATTGAGGTCTAGAACTCTTTACGTTGTATTTTCCTTTCAGAACTATCTTAGTTACGATGGACGTAATCTAAATAAATTATCTTCCTACCCTATGAAATCTTTATCTCGTAACAATTCCTTCGTAATCTCAATCCACGTTCAGCCTTCATATCTACTCTATTTCTCCATACCTTATTCATAAATGTTACCTAGCAAAACCATAGCCAAACTCTAAGATTTATCTTGAAGTTATCCCATTAATACCTTAGGGAATCCTTAACCCATCACCGTAGTGTGGACTGAAATTTTCCTATGTTTTTGAAAATTGTTTATGAATTTATTTTACAAAAACAAAGCATTGTTTAAATACCACAGTGACTGAACGAAACATTACATCATTTGGTCCTCAATTATACATAACCTGATCAACTATGTATAATTTAGGAAGATCATGTAGTGAATTGGAACAGTTATATTTTCAGATTTTCTACAACCAATTTTCATTCAAAAGAAAATTATTGAAACAAAACAAATTTTTTATAAATTGATAAAACAAAAGTCTACATCTACTACCCATCCTTTCTAAGATAGGAATTTGACAACATATTGGATAGAAAAACTCTAAGATTTATTCATAACCTCGGAAGTTCATACATAGTGAAATGATTAAGAATGGAAATACTAAAGTTACAATGATTACAAGATAAGGTATAGATTATTCGAAAGGTTGACCCGTCATGAATATGAGGATAGCCACCAACAACACAATAGCTGAAGCCACGACAGGATGAACGACCTTGATTATCCTACAGGAATAAAAACTCGGCATAAGAATAAATAAGAAATTTTCGGAAGATTACTTAGAAAAACAAACCTTACCCCCATATCTTGTCAACTCCGATAGCAAAGACCACGATAGGCATAACGATTGCTAGAACGCAAACTAGGAAAGCATGATCTTCGCTGGGGACGTAAGCCAAATAAGAAACCGCAAGGACCACGTAGACAATCGCTAAGAATGTGACAAGGTGCGGCATTTTGAGGTTTTTAGAAAGGAAATTTGTGATGAAAGATTGAGGATTAGAAATGAGGTATTTATAGGTGAAAATTTGACCATTATTCGACCGTTGCTATCACTATTCACCCACTTTAAATCTGACCGTTGCACAGTAACTCATCAGGTGGTAAAACATTCAAATTTAGTTCATCCAGTAGAGATGAAACAGACCAAACCTCGATCCTTAGGTATTAAACGGAGAACCAAGGATTATCAGTGAAACGACATTATCTGAAATCAGACCCAAGAATAAAGATAATATTTTAAGTAATATTATTTTTAACTTGAGGCATTTTAAGCATATCAAACTCTTATCCCAACCAAATCGTTGTGCGATTTTCCTTTATCGCATTCCCTATCGGAATAGGTCAGAAATCTGAACCTAGCTATCCCTATACATCATTTTTTCCCAACTTTCCAACCAACATAGGCCGAATCTCGGGACGAGATTCCCTTCAACGGGGGGATACTGTAACCACTCGTAAAATTTCCCATTTACTTTACAGAATTATTATCCTTTTTCCACGGATAATTTTTTTTTTATTAGATTGTATCTCCTATCTTATGTGACGTAGCTCACATCCTTGATAAACGTGCTCCCACACAGACCTGCCTAACAAACCTAATGTTTATTTCATAAACAGAACGATATGAAAATATTACAAAATACCATTTACCATTTTACGTTAATTCCTTAACAAACATACAAACAAAACATTCGTTATCCGTATAGAGTTTCTAAGAAACCCTAAAATTCACCACAACACCAAATATGAATAACTAAACCTCAGAATATAAAAGTACAACTTATCTCAGCTAATGTACAAGTTACCAAAGCACCAGAAACCCTAATTCTATATTAACTCCCGATAAAACCCTAATTTCACATAACTGTGATTTCATGTATTCATTTCACAAACCCTAATTTATTTATACGATAATTTTACAAAATATTAAGTTTACAAGTTATTTAAGCTAGAGTACAAGTCATTTATGCATAAAAATCATTTATTTACAAAATCTTTATAAAAATCCCATTTATAGTTATTTTAAAAGCACAAGTTACAAACCATTCAGGCATAACTTTTATAAATTATTTTTCCTAAACTCCTTAAATATTTTTACAAGTCTTTTAGTCCAAAGTACAAGTGCCTAATGCACAAAAACTATAAATTCCATTTAATTACCTTTTCACTTAATAAAACTTAACAAATAAATTTTATAAATTACTAAACTATTAAAAATATATTTTTCTCACATCCTAAATTATTGTACAACACATTTAAGCCTAAAGTACAACACTTATAAGCCTAAACCAAATTTCCTTTATTTTTCTAAAATCCGAAGTATACATATATATATATATATATGTAATAAACATAAATATTTTCTAACCAACTAAATACATAAACTAACTAAGATTTACCTTTCCCTAAACCCTAAGTACTACTTATCTAAACCTAGTGTACAACTACTTCAAGCCCTATTCGGTTTCATCCTAAATACCCTAGTCAAAACGTAACTTAAAAAAAACAACCGAATTCCATCTTAATGATTCAATGAACTTAGCCTAAATATGTCCTCCCCTCTCCTCTCCATCCTCTTCAAAAAAGCCTTCCACATGTACACCTCCATCTTCAAGAACCCTCCCCATTGGTAGCTTAAACCCAAGGCTAAGAACCGGCCACATCACCCTTTTCATCCCTTCCCCCTCCTCCTATCCAAGTTGCACCTTTCCTCTTGTTTCTGTCAGCCATGTATCTATGCCTTGTCTCCTTATCTTAACACTAGAAAACCCTAGTTTTTCCCTCTATAAATAACAGTCATATATCACCCTTTAAACTCACACCATAATTCGACTAAAATACTTCCCATATCACTCGAACACTACCAACACATCAACACAACTTCATTCTATTTCTATTACTGAACACAGTTCAGTTTACCAGCCACACAAACCCTAGTAAGTTTGGAAGGAGAGGAGAATAAGGTTCGAACACCATCATTATCCTTAAACCCTACTCAAGCCCCAACCCTAAGTAAGTGTACTAACTCTTTCTAAATTCAGTTTTTATTTACTTTATTTATCATTAAAAACATCACTTAATGTTCATCAATAACACACATAATCAAAAAAATAAGTATTCTTTTTCTTTTTTTTTACTTGTCTGTTCGAACAGAAAACCTAAAGCCCTTTTAGTATTCGAATATTTGTTTAAACAAATCAAGAACATATAGAATATGTTGAAATATATCAAACATAATCATATCATACACAAGATCTTAGTTAAAAAACGTTTAAAAACCCACAAGCCCCTATCGAGTCTTTTTCTGAGTTCTAGTCGAACAGAAAGTAGCCCAGACACCTAACTTTGGCCCTAAAAACCAACTATCGAATGAACACTATAATTTCTAATTTTTGGTATGTTTAAAGTCCACATAGCAAACTTTAATTAGGAAGAAGAATCGTGGAAAATGATTTATTTTTCAAAAAGATATCGAGTCTTGAAAATTTCCCTGAATCGCTAAAATAAGAACTTGAATTATCAGTTATTTGTTTTTAGTTTTCAATCGACCAACAGCCTCACTTGTGACCCCTAAACAGACCCTCAAACAATCCCCATAAATTCTGATTTTCGGTATGTCTAGAGTTCACCCAACAAACTGATTTTAGGAAAAAGAATCAGTTAAAAAGAATCATCGAGTCAAAAGATATTGAGTACCAAAGTTCGCTCAATATCGCTAAAATAAGAAAAACCTTTTCAGTTAATGATTTTCCAGTTTTATCGCCCAACTCACCAAATTTCAACCCAGTTTTCGACCCTTAGATCTCCTCTAAAAATTATAAGGTTTTGGCATATTAAAGTATACATAACAAACTTATTTTAGAAAGAAAAATTATGAAAAATGATCGAGTGAGTTGAAAGATATTTATGCCCAAAGGTTGGTCTAATCGCTAAGCATAAAAACCATTTCCAGTTTTCATTAAAACATGTTTTCAACCAGTCGACTTTGAGTAAATATTTGGGATACCAAACGACTATCATAAAATATAAAACTTGGGCAAGATTTAGATGACCTGGCTAGCTTTTTATAGAAAAAGAGGGTTCGTAAAATGATTAACTATACACGAAACTATTCGAGTCCAAAACTCTACCAAAATCACTATGTTCATACGAATTATTTTTAAATAATTAAAGTTTATACGGGCTGATTTTGTAAATAGTTCATGTCAAGGGTTATTTTTGACAATAACAAATAAACAGGGTAGAAAATATTATTTTTGAAACTAAAGGGTAGAAATTGTCATTTTCTAAAAGTTTCGGGTATAAACTGTCATTTGACCAAACCTTAGGGATTAAAACGTAACTTTTCATAACTATTATTTTTATCATTTCTATTTGGTTTTCCGACTCAATATTAATGTAATACGTTATTAATGAACCAACGAATGAAAGATAACTTTAACAAACAAACAACGAAACAGAAACATAAGAACGAAAGATGTAAACAACGAAACAGAACGAAACGAAATAAACATATAATCATCAGAAATGATTACTAAATATTGGCATAACAACCCAGGTTTCTTGTCCGGAGACGTTTATCAACTTTCTTTCCTTTTGTGTTCCATCCAGATTGCTCAGGTGAGTTCATAGTCCCACTTTTTATATACGTTTTTCTAAATATGTGGGGAGATACATGCTACAAACCGAACATAAGTATTTTTCTGTATGCTTTCCTGATTTATATTGCCTAAGATATCCCATTTGTGTTGCTGGTTAAGTAACCAAATGCACCTTATTTGTGTTAGCCGGATGGATAGTCTTTGTACTAGCCGGATTGATAACCAAATGCACCTTATTTGTGTTAGCCGGATGGATAGACTTTGTGCTAGCCGGATTGATAGCCAAATACACCCTTATTTATATCATTTTATGATATCACCCACACACACACACACACCCCGTTAATGTTTGAGTTCATGAGACTTAGGGCGATATGAATATTTCCGAATTACTTTCTATTTAGCTTATGTTCAAACTGATTTAACGTTAAACACTATGGATTCACTCAACCTATGTGTTGACCTTTTAGCATGCTTATCTCAGGTAATTAGAAGCATGGCATGGCACAGGATTGGCTATGGACTGTCCATGTTATCATTCAACAAATAACATATTTTATTAATGTATTTTGGAAACTCCTGTTGGGACCTGCATATTGTAATTCTGATATAAATGAATGATAACAATTTTTATCTAAAAACGTCTCTTCTTGAGTCGTTTTCTATTATTATGACTGTGAACTATGAAGTATCACCCCAACTTATATTTCCGCTGCGAATATCGAAAATGGGGGTGTTACACATATATTCCTTTATTTTAGGCTATGATGAATATACAAACCTCAAATTGTCAGGGTTTAACTTGAGCCGAATGAGGCTGTGATGGTCAATTCCTGGCAGATGTACAAAGTTGGCATTATTCGTATCTTGGCGTGGCAAGTTACCAACTTTGCTGTCATGGCGGCTTACTCCACTTTGTCAATTGTTTTAAAACCTGAGCCTTCACTTGACTATAATAAATCTGTATATACTTAGTGTTACAGTGTCTCAATGGCTGTGATGATAGAAATTGCAGGCATGGCGAGGTAAATTGTTAAGTCGATTTGCTGCATGGTTTTTTTTGTTAGCTGTCGGATTGTTGGACTTAAAGAGGATGATACAAAACAATGATAACTGACGCTGTTGCTTTTGAGTTATATTCTTTGACACATACATACACGCAATCATGTTAGCTGTCTGTGTTTATAAATTTGCGTGTTTTAGTATTGAGATATAATTCTGTGATTCTCATTTAACGAGGAAGGGTTGTGCCTGTAACCAGGCTGTGTATCGATTAAATGTGTGATCGCCCGTGTCTTGGTGGGGCATATTGTTACATTAGCAACCATGTCGGGTGTATCGCAAGTGAATCGGCGTAAAGAAGGTTTTAAAGATAAGAAAGAAGAAAGATGTGGGTGAAAAAAGAGTGGTTGGACCTGGGAAATAACGGGAAAAACACAACCACATATCACCCAAGAAAATCCGGATCCTCCAACTTTGGCACTGTCCCCCCTAATTTAACAGCTTATAGTGTCAAGGTTTTACCTGAACCGAATGAGGCTGTGATGGTCAGTTCCTGGCAGATGTAGAAAGTGCCCGTTATCCCTATCTTGGCGTGGCAAGTTACCAGCTTTGCAGCCATGGCGGATTACTCCACTTTCTCGATGCCGGATCTTTTTTTTTTGGTTTCGGACCTTTTTTTTTCTGGGGGCAGCCCTTGGACCTAAATAAAAGTTCAGAGAGATGTGACAGACACCTATTTATATCCGAATAAAGGTTGCCCTATTTTTAATAGTTCGGACCTATTGGTCCCCTAAAGACCCTACCACCAAGGAATGGAGAATAGTACGCGGGTATTAGTATACATACACACAGTAATTTTTGTCTCATATTCTCTAACACATACATACAGGCAATGATGATAGCTGCCCGTCTTTATAAACTCGCGCATTTTAGTATAGAGATATAATTTTTTCATTCCCATTTAGTGAGCCCAGTATCTTGGCGAGGCAACTTTATTTCAGTTGTAGTTGCAGCCATGGCTGGTCTTCGTTATCGATGCTATACTTGCAGACTCTCGCCATTTCAACATGGTAATTTGGCGCTTGGGGTATCTTGGTAGGGCAGCCGTACCCAAGTGGTAGTTGCAGCCATGCCTAACGCTAACGTTTCTGAGCCATAACGTGATAACCATGCTGTTTGAGTACAGATGTCACGTATGTATGCATGTGTTTAGAGAAAAACATAAGAGATTCTCATTAGACGTGGGTTGTCAAACATTGGATCCATATCTTGGTGCCCAAACTACTGGGTGACATCATTATGCAACCGTGTTTCTTTCCCTCGATCGTCAGCTTTATATCTCAGACAAACAACAGCTACCCTAGGTTGACCTATGTGAATGGCCATTCTTATTTTTTTTAAATGATTGGTGGTTACACTGGTGGTCTAATCAGAACATTTTTTTCCCTGCCAGCTATCTATGTGCTGCACGATGAATGCCACAAAGACTGCCTTCAGATACAGGTTTACAATCTCATTCCAGTTTATCATGCCTCAGCCTCGGTGCAAAACCTATATTTGAAGACAGTTTACATCTAAATATTCATACAATGGATGTTCATTTCACTGGTGGCGCATCATCTTGGGGATCGAGCCCTGCTCCGGAAGATGCTGAATAGCCCTCAAAGAAAGCAGACGGCGTTTCGTTAGAAGAGCTCCTACTCTCTTCCAGAGTAGGCCCCGATTCCCAAGTTGATGTGCCAGCAATGGGATGCCACTTATTTGGCATTGTCATGCAACCGTGTTTCTTTGCACCGATGGTCGGCCACAGACCTGTTTCACCTTATTTGGTTAAAAATTTTGACTCCATCTATGTTGGTTTATTAGGAATCTGAAATTTTAAACTCTTACAGATGCGGGCCTTTTCATCTGATGAATGATTGTTGTTGAATTTAGTTATTAGTCTTGCTTCTACTGTTGTTGGAGCCGCAACATTTTTTTTTCACCTTTTTTTTGCCGGGTATCTATGTAATGCATGATGAATATGACAGGCAATGATGAAAGTCGTTACTATTTTCCATTTTGTAAAGTGTAGCTTGCCATAACCCGTGTCTTGGCATAACGATCAGATGATTGCTGCCAAGGCCGGTTTTGGGTACCACTTCTATAATCGCTGAGCTGAGCCTTATTATGTGCATTATCATCATGCATTATCGTTGGCCCATCATTGATACTCTCTTTGCAGCTCTAAACTTTATGTGTATCGGTTTTATGGGTGGCGTCATACTTCCTAGGTATGTTGACATTTATGTTGTAGAATGTAGACCGAAAGTTGTATTTTGGCTTTTGATGCACGTGATGTGTCGTTGCGGTTTAGCAGTAATAATGCCTACTCAAGTTTTAAATTTATATTTAGCCGACTTATCAATAACACACACACTTAACAAGCAGTGTACCCGGTCAGTATGAATATAATGGTGAGTGTCGATCACTAAGAGTGGAACGTATTATCTAGTTATTCTAATCAGTATTTTAATATCCTAAGTTAGCTATACAACTTAATCTAACGCAAGGGGGGTTCAGCCTGAGAGACTGGCACAGTTTGGTTATAATTAAATAGAAAACTAAACTAATGAGCACGAATCAGCGATTAGCACACATGTACACAGATAGATACTCTAGACAATAAGAAGACCTGTCCTGATAAATAAATAGCTTGTCACTTGTTTTATTGCTAGTTTTATATGAAGTGTATATAATTAAACCTTTCTCGTTGGCTCTATCCTTATCGGCGAGTAAACCCTTAATGATTACTTATGTCTATCCTATTTATTCAAGAGACGCAAGAATAAATAGGCGAGGAAGGGGCATGGCGACCCAAGCAAGACTTAGCTAGAAACAGAGGTCATCAATGCACTAATAAAAGTCACCAAAGACATCAACATATAAACTTTAATTAATGGGAAAGCAATATTAAGGGGAGTGCATGATCTTCCGTAGTCACATGACACAAGCCCATCAATCCTGATGAATTAAAGCGTACTAAAACAATAAAACAAAACTACTTAATGAATTGAATACATGCAGGACCTTCTTACAGCTCTTGTATCTTTATTTGAGGTGTGTCTTGTGCTGCTTGGTCGTCTGAATTCGGATCTAGGGTTATACAAAAGGTCTCTATATATCTAAGAGTCTCTTAAATTCGTCTGGCCTTGGTGTATTTATAGTTTCTGTCTGAGGGATCAATGCGGCGCATTGAGTTGATAGATGTGGCGCGTTGACTTAACTTCGCGTGGGGTCCAAGATTAATATATTCTGGAATATTCATACACCGTCTTCAGATGCGGCGTAACTTGATCTTTGTATGCGGCGCATGTACTTTAGCTGTCTTGGATTGTAACTGGTGAAATCTTGATAGTGATACGCCGTATGTTAGAAGTATATTGCGGCGTATCTGCAGTAGAACGAGCTTGATCTTCTTCTTTGACCAAAGTTTCATATGCGGCGCATGACAGAATTGCGTGCGGTGCATTCTTCAAAGTCAGGCAATGGTCTTCGAATTCATCTAAGTATGAAATTGCGGCATATCTGTTGAGTGAGATACGGCGCATCTTCTGGATTTCAGTAGACTTTTGACATCTCGCTTGTTTTGCTCCATAATTAGTCCAAAATCGCCAAGTTTCACATAATGCTTGTTTTTACCTGAGAATTACTAAAGTAAACATTAATGTATCGATTCTCATATATACTAAAATAAAACAAGTCAAATAAATAGGATAAATGATGATAATAAAATGTACTTATTTGAGTTCATCAAATATCCCCCCACCTGAACTTTACTTGTCCCCAAGTAAACTTTAGAATTAATCATATGAAAATGTATCCTAAAAGATATTAGGATTTATTTTTATATTTAAGCACGTATTCGTTTTGTCATAATCACACAACCAAACACTTAACGAAGTAGAAAACAAAATAATTTTTAATGTAAAACAATTCTAAATCGTTTAGTTGCTTAGTCGTGATGAATATTCTATCATAGGCTTGGCAAGTATACGCATCTCCCCCACTAAAGCCAAGGAGTAACAAGTCTAAAGCGGTAAAAAGGGTTTGTTGGTTAAGGGTTGATCATCCTTTTTAATCTCTATCGATCTCATATTCCAGAAAAGGTGACAAAATTACAAATACATGATCGAATCCACGACCACGATACTTGCAGTTGCTCAATTCCTTAACTCGAATAGGCTAAAGATAAGACCAAGTAATCTTCACCAATAATATTATATCAAAAAGGGCGACAAAATCATAAATACATAGCCGAATCCACGACTAGGATACTTAAGATTGCTCAAATCCCTAATCTCAATAAATTGAAGGTTTGGATGAAGAATGATATAGGGTATGGATAATATTTGGGATACAAATTGGTGTAAAATGAAAAATAAACAAAACAGATAAATTAAAATCCTAAGTGTGGTTAATCACTTTCCCAACCATCCCATGAATAAGACTCATATCATTGAATAACTCACGCTTTAACACTTGAAACACACGCTTTAGGTAGACACGAATTAATATACAACAACAAATAGTGGTGATATCTCCCACTTAATACAAAACTTTACATAAGTTGGTTAAAACAAACTTCCAACTTTTCCTTTTTCTTTTTCTTTTCTATTTTTTTTTCGATTTTTTTTTTTTTATTTATTTTTATTTAACATCAACATATATGTGTAAAATTTCACAACTTTTCTATCACTATTTTTCCGGATAATTTTTTCATACTCTCCATACTTTCAGAAATAACTGTAATAGTGAAAGTAGCAAACACACGAAAAATAAACTAAAAGTTATACAATATTTACTTTCATACCAATTGCATTGTGCAATTTCCGGACCTAACCAAAGATAATGAATTACGCACGCGAACACAGGTAATGTAAGGAAACACACTTTGCCTAAAGCAATTAACCACGGATTTTAATCTACAGGGTAGGCTAAGGTGTAAGGGTGTATCGAAACATTATAACAAAGGTGTAAGAAACGAAAGGAATGGCTCTGAGGGTTTTTCTAGGGGTAGCTTACTCTAAAAGTGAGAGTAACAAAGGGTTTTTACGGGGGTTAACTAACCAGTGTAGTTAGTTAATATCACATAACATATAAAGGCTATTTGGGTGTAATCCTAGAAATTTACCAATTTAGACAAGTCACTCCAATTATATAGATAATACTCATTATGGTGGTCTCGAATAGTATACAAGCCAAGTTCTAAAGTTTACAAGTCACCGGCACACTAAAGTTTTAATATTTTTGAAAGAATAGAGTTATGTGTGCGGTTATGTAATTTAGACTTTAAACAAAAACATGCTAAAAAAAATTAAATTTTGATATATTAAGCGCATTTTAAGCATATTTTGAAAAAGTTTAGGACAAGTAAGTGTTCTAATTCTCCATCCCCCCACTTAAGTTAAACAACGTCCTCGTTGTTTGTGTCAAAGGTTAAAAACTGGAAAATAAAAGAATTAGAACAGAAAAACTCCCCTGAGATTTGCTCGGTATGATCCTCCATTATTCGTATAAGAGCAAAAATCAACTTTCTTGTGGATGAGAACGTTTAAGCTTCATAAATGATGTATCCACAAAAATGCAGGAATCTATAATACCATTTAGACTTTAACACACCTGAGTTAAGAAGGTTCAAACTTGCATAATACATTAGTAGTTAGTAAAAATAAAACATAAAAAATTAAACTGTAAATCATCAGGTCAGTCGATACGCCGTATCTTATGGAAGAAGATACGTCGAGTCGAGCCTGGAATAAATACGAATCAGAATAAAAGATGCGTCGCATCCTTAACCAGGGATGCGCCGCATTAAATAAACTGACAGAAAGTTTTAAAGTCAAAAATAAAAATGCAGAAAATGAAATAAGATATGACCAGTGCAGGTGATGCGTCGCATCTTATGATGGAGATGCGCCGCATCTTCTGCAGTTCTGACAGAATTGACACAGAACAGAAAAGTAAAATTTTTTCCTTCGGGTTGTCTCCCGGTCAGCACTTGTCTTTATTCCAGAGTCTTCAAGTTAGACTCACGTTCAGCACCTTAATACCGATCACTGAAAGAGTCGGAAGCATCGCGCTCCCTCATCGTCAGTCCAGTAATATTGCACACTCCTTGCTCGTCCTTAATATCCACGCCATTCTTCTTTAATATCTGTATAAACAAAGTTCTGTCCCTTTCGGGCAGAGATGACAAAATGATAGACGGGAAATTCTTATTATTATATAGGCATAAATATGCAAGGTGGGGTGGTAGTTCAATAAACATATCATTATTCAAATTTGTATTCTCAACTATTCTCCTACGTTTGTTAATCACTTCGCAATCATACCACTCATCATCAGAATCATTAACAATATCGCGCCTAAGTTCGGTAGGTACATTAAGGTCAATAAATTCCTCGAGGTTCTTATGATTAGGATTAGTTGAGTTGTTTTGAATCAATGTTTCTCCCATAAGCCTAGCTTCTAGATCGTGGTCCATACGTTCTCTTAATCCTAGCACATAGACGCCTCTAATTATGCTCTTAGCAGGATTTTGGCACTTATAGACTAGTATATTGTTCCCTACCTTTAATGATATTTTTCTTTTAAACACATTAATCTTAGCATGGGCGGTAGACAAGAAAGGTCTTCCAAGGATTAAAGGAATCTTAACATCCACGGCATATCTAATATAACAAAGTCTACGGGGAAAACAAACTTCTCAATCTTAACTAGCACATTTTCAGCAACCCCTTCAGGTCGTTTTACCGTTTTATCAGCCAATTCAATAAGCAGCTTAGTTGGTGCTAATTTTCCTAGTCCTAGGGTAGTGAATGTCTTAAGGGGCATAACACTAACGCTAGCTCCTAAGTCAACTAATGCATTATTGAAAGATATGTCATTAATTGAACAAGGTAAAGTAAAACTTCCTGGGTCCTTTTCTTTATGAGCCAAGGCACGTAAGTCGGTTGCAGAGCTCTCTTCTTTAATTGTAGCCTTGATCTCCTCTTCAATCTTTGCCTTCTCGTTGAGTAACCTCCTTAAACTGATTGAAGAATTAAAGAAAAATTCGGGCTTTGCAACATCATTACCATTCATCAATCTTCTAGGAAAAGGTATGTTAGGCATAACTTCTTCAGTAGTGCATATGGCCTTGACATGATCTCTTGGGTTAGTTTCAGTTGAGCTAGGTAAACTTCCGTATCCCCTTTCTTGAAGAACCTTGCTCATTTGTCTGATTTGTTGTTCCAATGCTTTGATCGAAGCTCCTTGATTTCTTGTTATAGTATCCGTTGAGGCTCGGATTTCTTTGATCATAGCGGTGTTCTCTTCATGTCTTTTAGCAGCATCGGCCATAATTTGCTTTAGAGTGTCATCCAAAGTCTGCCTCCTTTCTTGATAAGTGGGATTATAGTTGTTCTTTTGATAGTATCCCGGAGCAGCTTCCCTAAATCTTCTTGAAGGTTGGAATGGTTGTCCAAATTGTGTGTAGTATGCTTCTTCAAAAGTCTCACTTTCATTCTTTTTAGGGCAATCTTTAGTGTAGTGAGGTCCTTCACATTTTTCACATCCAACTTGGGCAGCATAAACTTTCTCATCACGCTTCTTCATCTCTCTACTAATTTTATCCAATTGAGCTTGAATTGCAGCAAACCCGTCAAAATTAGTGCTGCTCTTAGATCTAGTAGAGGTTCCATCGTGCCATTTTTGAGAGTGATCAACAGCTTCTTGGATAGCTTTTCTAGCATCGGCTGCACTCATTTGAGGCACAGCTCCCTTAACATCCAAGTTTTGTCTAGTAGGCACGTCCAATCCTTGATAGAACAATATTATCTCCTGCATTGGACTTAGATAATGTTGAGGGCATTTCATCAATAAGTCTTTAAATCGTTCCCAAGCTTGATAAAGAGTTTCATCAGGCTCTTGCTTGAAATTGTTGATAGCCTCCATCTTTTTAGCAGTTTTAGCAGGTGGACAATATCTTTTCAGGAATTTGCTCTTCAAATCTTCCCATGTTGTGATTGAACTAGCAGGTTCATTCCTTAGCCACTTATTAGCAGCTCCTTTAAGCAAAATTGGAAAGATTCCTAGCATAAGTTGATCGTCAGAGACTCCTTCTGTAGTAAACAAATCTGCAATCTCGAGGAATTTTTCAACATGTTCATTAGCATCTTCATGTTCTGTTCCACTGAAAGCATTTTCTCTTAGCTCCTTGAGAAACTGACCCTTCAACTCAAACTTTGACTTTTCATCAAACTTCGGTCTAGCAACTCCTGAACTATAATCAGCACGGGTTTTGTTCATGTATTCCTCCATAGTAGTGTTTTCCGTCATTGTTTCTGTTTCTTCTTCCTCCTTCTCTTCAGAAAAGTAATCAAGCTCGAACGAACTTTAAATATCAAAGCTTTTTGTGTTGAAAAGCCTTTTAAGCGAATGTAAGGCTCGTTCAGGATCTTCGAAAGGTTTAATCAAGTTCTTAGTTGAACTCCTGGTCATGCACTTCCTGACATCATCACAAAAGCATCAGTAGGGTATGTTCAAGAAAGTATGATATCAGAAAATTAACAACGAAAACGGAATACGAAAAATAAAAGTTGCTGATATCTGCAAACGATGCGCCGTATCCAGAAATTTGGATACGCCGTATCTTATTACGTTAAAATTTAATCAGACTTTTATTCAGAAATAAGATACACCGCTTATGAATTAGAATGCGCCGTATCAAGTTTAAATTACCAAAAATCGATTATATTTATTAAAATTAAATGTGTCGTATTAGCAAAAGCTAATGCGCCGTATTTTCGTTACGTTTCAAAATACAAGATTTTTGATTTAGTAGATGCGCCGTATCGATAAAGATCGATGCGTCGCTTCTGTTTAATAATTCGAAAAACTGTTTTTAATTTGAATAGAAAATACGCCGTATCTGTTAAAACAGATGCGTCGTATGGCGTTAGGGTTTAGAAAAATTTCTTATTAAAAACAGAATACGCCGTATCTTGGGGAAAGATGCGTCGTACTCGAATTTATTAAACGCGTTGTATTTTATAAAAATTAAACGCAATACGCCATATCTGTGAAAACAGATGCGCCGTATCGTTTGTATCAGCACAATACAACGACAGCAGAATGCAGAAAAATAGAAAAAAAGAAAAACAAAAATAAAAACAAACAAAAAGAAACAAAAATTACAGAAAACAAAAACACACAAAAACAGCAAATATGCAAATTATACAATGAATGCAATCTATCTAATACACAACAGGGTTAGTGGTTAGAATCTTAAAAAAAAAAAAAAAAAAAAAAAAAAAAAAAAAAAAAAAAAAAAAAAAAAAAACCTAATTAAAATACTAAATCAAATTAACAGATAATAACAATTCACTCCCCGGCAACGGCGCCAAAAAACTTGATGCGCGTGATGTGTCATTGCGGTTTAGCAGTATTAATGCCTACTCAAGTTTTAAATTTATATTTAGCTGACTTATCAATAACACACACACTTAACGAGCAGTGTACCCGGTCAGTATGAATATAATGGTAAGTAGATTGTCGATCACTAAGAGTGGAACGTATTATCTAGTTATTCTAATCAGTATTTTAATATCCTAAGTTAGCTATACAACTTAATCTAACGCAAGGGGGGTTCAGCCTGAGAGACTGGCACAGTTTGGTTATAATTAAATAGAAAACTAAACTAATGAGCACGAATCAGCGATTAGCACACACGTACAAAGATAGATACTCGAAACAATAAGAAGGCCTGTCCTAATAATTAAATAGCTTGTCACTTGTTTTATTTCTAGTTTTATATGAAGTGTATATAATTAAACCTTTATCGTTGGCTCTAATCTTATCGGCTAGTAAACCCTTAATGATTACTTATGTCTATCCTATTTATTCAAGAGACGCTAGAATAAATAAGTGAGGAAGGGGCATGGCGACCCAAGCAAGACTCAGCTAGACACAGAGGTCATCAATGCACTAATAAAAGTCACCAAAGACATCAACATATAAACTTTAATTAATGGGAAAGCAATATTAAGGGGAGTGCATGATCTTCCGTAGTCACATGACACAAGCCCATCAATCCTGATGAATTAAAGCGTACTAAAACAATAAAACAAAACTACTTAATGAATTGAATACATGCAGGACCTTCTTACAGCTCTTGTATCTTTATTTGAGGTGGGTCTTGTGCTGCTTGGTCGTCTGAATTCGGCTCTAGGGTTATACAAAAGGTCTCTATATATCTAAGAGTCTCTTAAATTCGTCTGGCCTTGGGGTATTTATAGTTTCTGTCTGAGGGATCGATGCGGCGCATTGAGTTGATGGATGCGGCGCATTGACTTAACTTCGCGTGGGGTCCAAGATTAATATATTCTGGAATATTCGTACACCGTCTTCAGATGCGGCGTAACTTGATATTTGTATGCGGCACATGTACTTTAGATGTCTTGGATTGTAACTGGTGAAATCTTGATAGTGATACGCCGTATGTTAGAAGTATATTGCGGCGTATCTGGAGTAGAACGAGCTTGATCTTCTTCTTTGACCAAAGTTTCATATGCGGCGCATGACAGAATTGCATGCGGCGCATTCTTCAAAGTCAGGAAATGGTATTCGAATTCATCTAAGTATGATATTGCGGCGTATCTGTTGAGTGAGATACGACGCATCTTCTGGATTTCAGTAGACTTTTGACATCTCGCTTGTTTTGCTCCATAATTAGTCCAAAATCGCCAAGTTTCACATAACGCTTGTTTTTACCTGAGAATTACTAAAGTAAACATTAATGTATCGATTCTCATATATACTAAAATAAAACAAGTCAAATAAATAGGATAAATGATGATAATAAAATGTACTCATTTGAGTTCATCAGCTTTCCATACCGATCAGGTTGCGCCCATGTCCAAGCTTATTTGTTGAAGTTCGTTACCAGTTTTATTCACATTTATTTTCCTACAAAACGCCTTTTCTTGGTTTACTTAGGGTGGGGCTATGATGATTCAAACCTATTTTCTGAGACTAATGAAGTGGGTACTCAAAGATTGTAACCGTAACCTGGTACGGCAACGACCGGATGGCAGCATTATGCAACCGTGTTTCTTTGCAGCCATGGCCGGTCATGCATCTTTTTTACCCTATTTGGTTATAAACTCTGAGCCTAATAACTGCATTTCTATATGCATCCTTATCATATTTTAAATTTAAAGGGTTACTTCATTGTAGGACACCACTGTGGTTTATGTATCTTGCCAGGTTGACTGTTACAAAAGGTTCTAATCATTGGTCGTCTGCATTGCACCATACGAGCAACCATGGATGCTCTACATTGTTTGTCAATATTAGGAAATGAACAGTATCTGCTATTCTTTATTTGCCGATACTAACAGTTGATGTTCTATGTCTATCATGCTAATTTTTTGTGTTCATGTTCACAGCTGCAGTCCCACAAAAGACCCTGATCAACAATAGGGTGCAATTCCCAAAGATAGATGGGAAACTAAAGAGAATGCTGTGACAAGTGATTTGATTCAAATTACTTCTTCGTACCATCCTCTTTTGTTAACCATCTATCTTTCAGAATTGCACTGTATTGTTGCTCAGGACCTTTTATGGAACTGCATGTACGAATATGCGCAGACGAATCTACCATGACAGACACATAAGACCAACTTTTAGTATCAGCAAACAAAGAATCCCATATACTCTTCATTTCATAATATTGACAAACAGAACCTTTTGTATCACTGAACCTGGAAAAATGCATGGCATCTTCGCCGGACAAATTATTGAATTTGCCCGCATTCTGTGTGGTGACATATGCTTTGTTGCTGATGTCCGTTGTAGTTATAAGATTTTGGTTTGGTCGATTGTATGTTTCTCTCACTTTTTATTATTAGTCTGGTAAGAGATTATCTTTATATATATTTCAGTTATATTAATTACTGCGCTGATTAATATTCTCTCATATTGTCTTATCAATTATTGGCAGATTAAACTGGATTGATCAATTGATCAACGACAACAAATTTGCCGTCCACTATTTTAGAAGAGAAGATAACAACAGTTAGTTTTCCTTTCGCTACTACTCAAGAAATTGGTAAGTTTCATTTCTTTATTTTCTATTTTTATTTTTATTTTCTAATCTTTTTTATCTTTTATTTATTCTTCAAGTTACTTATCAGTGTTGCTTCAACTATTGTTGCCAGAAAAACATTGGTTGTTGTTTTTTTGTTTTTTTTTTTTTTTTTGGGCGAGTATCTCCAATATATATGCATGTTTATGATATCTTAAATTTATAGCCTTAATCAACTGCGTTGCACTATTATGCTAAAATATTATTTTACTGGAAACAGGTTTTTTATATTCAAAAACCTGACTGCATACTATGGAGAAAAGCTAGATATCAAAAATAGATAGAATATCAGTGATGGATGTATGGACACCGTGCACAGTTCTTGCTAATTTTGCACGGTCTATGCATCCATCAGTGATACTTTGTGAGAGGATGTATTCGATACACTATAAGGTGGTTAAACCTTTGTGACTTTGTGTATATGATATATTGAGTTAATATGATTAAGTATGCGGAATCTACTTAATCACACTTAGAAGGTTATTTTGGTTATGGAAATGAAACAGTTATGTTTGTTATTTAACAATGAACAATGAAAGCTTATCACCAAACGATTCAATATTATTCAAAACAATACGAGTGATCTTCACTATCACTAGGGTTACAAAACCTTGAATCTTATGTTTCTATGACTTGTGATATTGTTGTGTTTGTTCTATATTCTTAACAGTTATGATTTAAGCACTTTAATGAGTCACACATATATCTACTCAAAGATCTTTCTTTTATAATTCAAGAAAGATCTTTACAGTATTGTTAAGTCTTGTCGAACAATTGCTAGCTTATCTTATGTGTGTCAGTAACTTAGATACAACATGTATCTATGTACACAACTTGTTACTGATCACTTTATCCAAAGATATTATCTACCGTATATTCTTGACTTTAGTACAAAATATCTTCGTATACTTATCCATCCAGCAAGCAGACTTAACATTCGAAGAGCATACTTAATTTGGTACTCACCAGAATTAATCACTAGATTTAACCACCAGACTTAATGTTGGGTCAAGAAAAACCCAAGAATACTTAAAACATGATTTGGACACAAATTAACTAAGTGTTAACTTAAACCGAGAACAATTCAAGTCACTGAGAGAACAGCCTCTCAGTGAGTCATCTTCAGGATGCTTAAGGTGAATTCAAGTAGAAGGATTCACTACTCAGGAAGGCGGTACTCCCTGATGTAGCACTTAAGCCAAAGAAGAAGATGATGGTTCAGTAAGTGTTTGAAAAGAACTTACTGAACCCCAGTCTCCTCAACAACAATGAAGTAATTAAGAATGATAACTGAGAAGCGTGTCCTGAAGAACTAAGTGCCTGAGAAGAAATGCAGAAATATCTAGGAAGGATTTAAGATAAGATCAAATCTTATCTTGTCAAGAAGAAATCCTTCCTAAGACGGCTTAAAGTCTTGGAGTGTCAGACCAACCACTCCTAAAGACTTAATAGGCCATTTCTATTGGTTCTTGGAAATGACAATTACTGTTATAATTGTCAGACATGCTTGCTCAACAACTTGTAATATTTTAATTACTTTTACTCTATTTACTTGTGTATAAATAGATTGAGAAGGAGAGAAGTTGAGTGTGTTTTGTACAATTAAAGCTTAGACTTTTGCAAAACAACTTCTCTCCTACAAAAAGTAACGCATCCCTGAGATAGCTCAGTGAGGTCGCATTGTTACCACTCAAGCAAAACTTGAGTTTAGATAGGAGACACCACCATACCTTGTCTATTCAATCTCAAGTGTTTGTTCCGCAAAACACTTGGGTATAGATTCTTTGATTCATTTCTAATAAGAATTTAAACGTTGAAAATTACCTTGAGTTTTTTATATTCACATTTTATAACTGTTATAATTAATCATAACATTGTATTAGTCATAAACACAAATAGATTAACTTTCTAGTTAACTCTAAGCGTGTAAAGGGACCAACAAGTGGATGAAAAGTCAACTCAGCTGAATTAGGAATGTTGGATATAGAGAATCAGTCCACTGATTGAATCCTTCCAACTGAAGTGTAAATTATTAAAACCTCAGGTCCCTGACTCAATGTGTACATCAGTGAAAACAAATCACTGAATCCTCAACATCAGGAATTAAACCCAAGTTCCTGAAATCTTTAGGGTTTAGGAACTAAACCCAAGTTCCTGAATCCTTGTAGCTCAGGAATCATTCCATATTCCTGAATCATCAGTGACTAATCCCAAGTCCCTGAAAAAAAAACCATCACTGAATGAAAAGTCATTCAGGGTCCTGAAAAGGACATTAAATACTGACTTAAATGCTCTAAGTATCTAGTTAGTAAATGTCCGAGGTTGGTAACTAAACTCATATTTAATTTAAGAATATTTGTTCTTTTTGCCCTTCTGGCTTTCACCTCTGGGCCACCACATTCCCACTTGGCATTAAATGCCTCTCCAATCACATTATAGATATGTGATGACTCATCTCTGCAAATTACACTTTTGCAGAACTGCTCAACTATTCACCTTGATTGTTGCGCCAAACCAGGGAAAAGTGGAGTGTTGGCATTAAATGCGGATCCCAAAACATTTTATTCAAAATAGTTTCCAATAATTCTT
Organism: Artemisia tridentata subsp. tridentata; assembly: GCA_021014915.2. NCBI lineage: Eukaryota > Viridiplantae > Streptophyta > Magnoliopsida > Asterales > Asteraceae > Artemisia > Artemisia tridentata. The sequence goes on from CP139504.1 coordinate 252,727,020, forward strand.
TTTGAATAAAATAAAACCGCTCAAATGCCTAAAACACCCCCATCTCCACTTTCCTATAAATAACCTAACCTAAAGAAACACACACACGTTTTTATAGAATCTTAAGCAAAACTTTGCCATTTTTAATTCTCAAAAACAAATTGTGTGTGTATTCTTAAGCTTTAGAAACCCAGAAACCTTAGTCAAACCCAGACTTACCCACAAATGGCTTCTTCTAAAGCTATAGCATACACCCCCAATGTGGAATTCCTCACTGGGGACGTTGACCTAACAAAGAACAATGTGGTAGGAAATTTATCTTATCCACAAAACTACCCAGCCTATAAGAACGTTACGAAATTTCTTCGTAATTGTTTTCTTGCAAAGGCTTTCACCCACACCCACTCAGTCATCTACCATGACTATTTGAGGGAATTCTGGTGTACGGCTGTGGCTACCAGCCCCAAAGACACCAAAGAGTCAATCATCACCTTCACGGTGAGAATGGGAGCAGAACCCTCTCCTTTGACTACTCAACCTTCATCAAAGCCACATGCCTTGACTTTGTTGAAGCGTTTGCACCCAACCCTACTGATCAGGACATAAAGAATGAACTGATCTTTTTAGCACCCCATGACCCCAGACGTCCTACAACGTCTGCTGGATGCTTATTGGAGAAAGCTCCAGTAGTCAAAACATGGTTTCATCCTATCTGGAGGATACTGATGACATTTTTCATTCAGGTCCTGGGTGGAAATAAATCCTCTACAGAACAATTGAACTCATCACAACAATTGATGTTGTTCAGTCTCCTTGAGGGTACAAAAGTTGACATCGGAGGAATAATCTTCCGAGACCTTGTTGCCAAGCTCTCAGGAAAACATAGGCAAAGGCATATGTCCTATCCTAGATTTGTTTCCTGTGTGCTTCAGGACCTACTTGGTTCTGACTACGTGAGGCCTGATGCAGAAGGTACGAAGCCTAACGTCCTGCACAAGTCAAACTTTACTAGTGGCATCAGTGAGGTTACAAATATTGCCCTGACTAAATACATGCAATCAGTCATTCAGGGTAAAGACGCTATCTCACCATTTCCTTCACCGACCAAAAAGGTGAAGAAGACAAAGAAGGGTCAGTCCAGCCAGGTGGTTAGACCCAAGCCACTCGCCACTGAGACTGACCCTCAAAACTAACTAAACCTTAAAAAGAGGTTAAAAAAGGCTGAGACCTCTGAGACACCCATTTCTGAGACCCTCTTGACCTCAAAACCAAAGCCAACGGAGGTCACTGAGCAATCATCCTCACTGACCTCGGGCACACCCTTTCCACATGATTCCACTGACATAAACAAGTCAGAGGGATCAGGAAGCATTCCCCCCTCACATCCCGATGAAGGTACTGATAAATCACAATCAGTGCCCAAGGGAGGAAAGGGTCCTGAATCCTCGGTAGGGCAGCACCACCCTACTGGGAAGAGGACCCACACCCCCTCACATCCCGATGAAGGAACTGTAAAAAAACAATCAGTTCCCAAGGGAGGAAAGGGTTCTAAATCCTCAGTAAGGCAGCACTACCTTACTGAGAAGGGGACCCATAAACATTCACATCCCGTTAACGTTCCTGAGCAATCACCCTCAGGATCTCAGGGAGAAAAGGACCCTAAATCCCCAAAAGGACAGCACAATCCTGATGGGAAGGGGGTCCACCAACTTTTACAATCAGTACCTAGTGATACCATTGAAAAACACCCATCAGTGGTTGAAGGTGCTAAGGGGGACAAAGACTCAGAGGGAATGAAACAACTTGCTGATACGGAACCCATAAACCTCTCAGGCGGTCCGATTCTCTCAGGAACTGCCCCCAAAAGCCAGGCTGGTGTTACCCCAGTTATTATGGCTAGTCAGGCTGAGCAAACCCATTCAGTTATTATGACAACGAGGTCAGGACCTGGCCAAACAAAAGGCGAGTCTTTTTATAAAGAGGAGCCGATTGAATTTTTGGGTATTGAGTCCATGGGGGACTTTCAGGCTCTTATCGAGTCTGATGAAGAGCTCAAAGAAGAGAGTGAAGAGGAAATGTTTGAGGCAGGTGAGGATATGGAAACTGATGTACAATCTGAACAACCTGAACAATCACATCAGTCATCTCCACACCAAAGTGAAGAGTCAGGTTCTCAATCTTCTGATTCTTCTGATATTGGGGACATCCTCAAAAAGTATGATTACTCTCTTTCGCTCACTGAAATAAAATTGGTCAAGTTCCTACTCAAGACCAATAGAGCTCTTTTCACTGGTCTCACTGAAGAAATGTTTGATCATCACACTGAAGCTGCTGTTCACTATGCCAACCTGAAGGCAGATGTTGAAAGTTATCATGACGATGTGATCGAGATACATTCTGACACCAATAACTCCCTGACAGCTATTGATCTTCATTTCAGGAAGTTTAATATTACTCTTGAAGGCATCACCAAAAGCCTTGGAACTATTCAAATAGTTGTCAAGGATGACCCAGAACTCAACAAGAAGGTCCTTCAGGCTACTGAGACTTACCAGAAACAATCAGCTGAATTCAGTGACCTTCTCAGCTTACTAAAGGATTTTAATATTCAGGGTCTTAGCTCTTCATTGGACTCAATCAGGACTTCTTTGAGTCTTCAGGAAAAACATCTGGGTAGGGCACAATCTTCAACATCCTTGGCATGGTCTCTTGGGTCAAGGATGTCAGGCATCTCTTGCGGATAAGATCTCAACTCTTCAGCAAGACACCTCGGACATCAAATCAATGATGACTGAGATCTATCAGGCTTTCAAGGGTCCTGCTGCTCCAGTGGCTCCAACTCTTGCTATCACCATGGCTCAAGCAACAGTTGAGGGGGAGAAAGACACTGGAGTCCCTGAAGCTTCCACAAGCCAGCAACCTCCTTTTCCTCCTTCTCACACTGAAGGGGAGATTCCTGAAGCTTCTTTTACCTATCAGGATAAAAGCAAAGGCATCCTCACTGATCCTAAGCCTCAACCAGCACCAATCTTGGTAGCAAAGGATCCTGAATCACCAGCCAGGATCCCTTATGATATTGATGGAGTTCTTCACCACTTCTCAGCTGATGAACTCAGTGCTTACCTGGAGGAAGAGGAAGCAAAGAAGAAGTTAAAGGAGGAAGAAAAGGTGAGCAAGCCTGCTATTATTAAGGTTGTTCATGAAGAGGCTGAGAAGATTGGTCTTAAGGCTAAGGATCTTTCAGGAAGAGAGGGTGGTATGACTTTTGTAAAAGCTCAGACTAAGGAGATGATCACTCTCAGGAAGAAAAGGGATGAAAGGAATAAAAGGGCTGAAGAGATCAGGCAGAACAGGATTAAGAAATATCAGTGGTATATGACTAACAGGTTGAAGCCAGAACCAATCACTGATGTTCATATTCATTGAAACACCAATCCTGCCACTGTAACTGTCTACAGAGGTGCTGACATGAGAAACTTTGATGTTCATACCCCCTTCAGATTCGCTGACTTTGGGATCATAGAATTGGATGAGTTGGGTCCATTAATAGCAAAGAAATCAAATGTTGTGGTCCCTAGTCTGATGAAGTCCTTAAGTCTGAGGTACGAAAGATTGGCAGCTGCACCTCAGGAACTTGGCACTCCATCTCTTCTTCTTGATTCAGCACAACCAGCTCCCTCTCAGTCTTCTTCAAGAAAAAGAAAGAAGATTGAAGCTGAGCCTGAGATCAAGGTTCCTGGTCTTGACTGCAATAGGGCTCTCCCTGAAGGTGTTCCTTTGAGGAACAATATGGTCATTGAACAACCTGAAAGAGGTTTGTTCTTCATTGATGAGTTAGGAGACAAAGCCTTCCAGAGGTGGAGTTATATCGATTTGTTAGGGATCAAAGCTATGCTTGGTTTTCTAATGATGGCCTCTCCACTCAAGAGTCCTGAAAATGTGAAGTTTTGTCAAGATGTGAAAAGGAAAATCCATGAGCATCCTGACCAACAAGAGCTGCAGTCAAAGAAGCCCAAGCTTGAAGCCCTTGGTATCAAGTTCACATGATGAATCTGCCTGACTACCACCACCACCACCTTTTTTGTACTTAGTTTGTTAGGACTTGTAATGATATTAATAAGATGATGTTTTTATTATTTCAGTGTCCTTATTTACATTCTAGTACATTCAGTACGAGTAGAAGTCATTAGCTCACTCATAACTGATCAAAACACTTAGGAATAATTTATATCCAAATAGGGGGAGATTGTTGGGTCAAGAAAAACCCAAGAATACTTAAAACATGATTTGGACACAAATTAACTAAGTGTTAACTTAAACCGAGAATAATTCAAGTTACTGAGAGAACATTCTCTTAGTGAGTCATCTTTAGGATGCTTAAGGCGAATTCAAGTAGAAGGATTCACTACTCAGGAAGGCGGTACTCCCTGATGTAGCACTTAAGCCAAAGAAGAAGATGATGGTTCAGTAAGTGTTTGACAAGAACTTACTGAACCCCAGTCTCCTCAACAACAATGAAGTAATTAAGAATGATAACTGAGAAGCGTGTCCTGAAGAACTAAGTGCCTGAGAAGAAAGGCAGAAATATCTAGGAAGGATTTAAGATAAGATCAAATCTTATCTTGTCAGGAAGAAATCCTTCCTAAGACGGCTTAAAGACTTGGAGTGTCAGACCAACCACTCCTAAAGACTTAATAGGCCATTTCTATTGGTTCTTGGAAATGACAATTACTGTTATAATTGTCAGACACGCTTGCTCAACAACTTGTAATATTTTAATTACTTTTACTCTGTTTACTTGTGTATAAATAGATTGAGAAGGAGAGAAGTTGAGTGTGTTTTGTACAATTAAAGCTTAGACTTTTGCAAAACAACTTCTCTCCTACAAAGAGTAACGCATCCCTGAGATAGCTCAGTGAGGTCGCATTGTTACCACTCAAGCAAAACTTGAGTTTAGATAGGAGACACCACCATACCTTGTCTATTCAATCCCAAGTGTTTGTTCTGCAAAACACTTGGGTATAGATTCTTTGATTCATTTCTAATAAGAATTTAAACGTTGAAAATTACCTTGAGTTTTTTATATTCACGTTTTATAACTGTTAGAATTAATCATAACATTGTATTAGTCATAAACACAAATAGATTAACTTTCTAGCTAACTCTAAGCGTGTAAAGGGACCAACACTTAATATTCAACCAGACTTAACCAGCAGACTTAACCAGGTAGCAACCAGACTTAACACTATTGCAACCAGAATTAATCACTTAAGAGAATTTCCCGATACTTAATCTTCAGAATATTTAATTCCCAAAAATCCTCCCCTAAACATGTGAAACCTATTCAACATGTTTTCTGAATTAAATGAGGAATTGTAAAGATCTTTCAAATACTTCATAGTCCAGACCCTTGATCTGAGCTTTCTTCTGTTCTGTGAGATTGAATATCTTTCTCAGTAACTCATCTGCTTTCTGTTCTTTGACTTTAGCAATATCAATACATTCCTTAGATGGAGGAATTATAAGAGGCAATGGTGCTGTGTATCTTGGATGCGTGTTTCAACAAGTGAAATCATCTATCAGCATGCCTTTGCAAGTGATGAACAAACGTAGTGAACTGAAATTGAAACTTTTCTCCGTTTGACCTAGATAGAACTTTCTCCTTTTGAATGCTTCATCCCTTCTGTATATACATAATACTCCAAAATCTTGTTCATGAAGAAGAGATTATCAGCTCTATTCTTGTCATTTTCAACCTCTATTTGATCATCTTGTATGCTCTTGTCTTTTCCTCCCTTTCATTGGTTAATCTTCCTTCTTTGGGTTTATTTCCTCCCCTGAGATATTTCCTCCCCTGGATTGCAAATAAAATTTCCTCCCCTGTTTGAAGATCTCTCATAATGTACCAGACAATGTTGTACATGTAGCCATCAATTCCTTAAGAGTTTAATTTGTTGCCCTCATCACTTCTAGGTGTGTTAACTCCTATGAGAGGTGATTCATGGGACATTTGACTCATGGTCCATCATTTGATGGTTTTTGTGAGTCTATTTGAAAATCCTTTTTAAGAAACTTTTGCCATTAGCAGTATGTACATGATTTTATTATGAAAAATTATACTGCTTACATCCATTTTGAAGGGATTAAGTGTATAACAGACACTTAATCAAAATTTCGGTTTAAAGCAACCTCTGGTTGTGTGAGAACCAATGTTTTCAGTTATAAATAACTGCCTGTGTAAAGATAAACCTATTCAAAAGGCTTTCTTGACATGGTTTCCTGCTCATAGCAATTGTTACCTCTAACACAAGTGTTAGATTCACTGTTGCTAGCTGTTCTTTCTATCAGATGTCCTTAGACTTGCTCATTATACTTTAAAAGTATAAAATGATAGAAAGTGAGTTGAGTCAGTTACTATCTGACCAACTAAGTGAACAATTCAATGTGAAATTTCATAATTAGGTTTCAAGAAAGAAGTTTTAAGGAGGTGTAAATTCCCAAACTCTTTCTATCATGAACCTATTATGTCAGCAACTGTATTATCATTCTGCTGCTCACACATTTCACTTGAAACATCCTTTGTGTTCACATGTTCATAACTAAAAATGTTAGTCTAAAACCAAAAGAACAATGTACAAAGTGCTTGTCTTATATTAGAATAAACATATGACTAACTGTATGAATAATACAATTCAAATTTGTACTAATTGATAATACTAGAAGTAACAATCCATTTCATATATACAAAGACACACAGTTTTAAATCATTGAGGATTAAGCATTCCAATACTTGCTCCCAAGTACTGAAACCATCCAACATCAAAAGATTTTGTTAGCAGATCTGCAAAGTTGTGTTCTGAAGCAATTTTAAGAACTTGAATTAATCTTTTCTCATTGCAGTCTCTTATAAAGTGATGTCTAATTTCAATGTGTTTTGTTTTAGAATATTGTACTGGATTTTTAATAATGCAAATTGTACTACTATTATCAATTTGAATAACAGTGTTCATAAAATTGTACCCATAGTCAAGAAGTTGGTTTTGAAGCCATAGGACTTGAGCACAGCAACTTGCAGCAGCTACATATTCAGCTTCAATTTTTGAAGTAGCCACAATTGTTTGCTTCTTACACTGCCATGAGATAAGTCTAGACCCAAGGAATTGACATCCTCCAGTTGTTGACTTTCTGTCCAAGCTAGTACCAGCATAATCACTATCCGAAAATGCTACCAAGTCAAAAGGTGACTATCTAGAATACCATAGTCCCAACCTAGGTTGACCCTTGAGATATTTAAAAATCCACTTGACTGCTGTTAAATGAGAAACCTTTGGAGTTACTTAAAATCATGCACAAGCACAAACAGAGAACATGATATCAGGTCTTGATGATGTAAGATACATCAAAGAGCCTATCATAGATCTGTATGTGTGTACATCCACATTTTCTCCATCTATATCTTTAAGAAGTGGCTTCTCAGAGTCCATTGGTGTGCTTGCTATTCTTGAATCAGGAAATTAAATTTTTTTAAGTATCTCAGCAACATATTTGTCTTGAGAGATAAAGTTTCCTTCTCTTGATTGTTTAACTTGCAGACCTAAAAAGAATTTAAGTTCCCCCATGGAACTCATCTGAAACTTATCATGCATAAGCTTCTTAAACTCCAAAGACATCTCCTTCCTTGTAGATCCAAAGATAATATCATCCATATACACCTGAACTAAGAAAAGATCCTTCTGTTGCTTCTTGATAAAAAGTGTCTGATCAATCTTGCCTCTTTGAAATCCATTCCTTTTTAAATAGGAAGCCAGTGTTTCATACCAAGCTCTTGGTGCCTGATGTAGGCCATATAGAGCTTTTACAACTTTGTACACTTTGTCTGGAATGTCAGGATCAATGAAACCAGGAGGTTATGAGACATATACCTCTTCTTCAATAGTACCATATAAAAAAGCACTCTTGACATCCATTTGATAAACTGTGAAGCCTAAAAATGAAGCATAATCTAAGAAAAGCCTAATTGCCTCAAGTCTTGCTACTGGAGCAAAAACCTCATCATAGTCTATCCCTTCTTGTTGTGTGTACCCCTTGGGCTACTAATCTAGCCTTATTCCTAATCACTATTCCCTTTTCATCCCTTTTATTCTTGAAAACCCATCTAGTGCCAATTACCTTTTGATTATTAGGTAAATCAACTAGCACCCATACCTTCTGAATCTTAAACTGAAAAAGCTCATCTTGCATAGCCTCTACCCAGCTTGAATTATCTAGGGCTTTAAGAATGTTCTTTGGTTCATCTTGTGAGAGAAAACATACAAACAAGCAAGAGTTTGAAAACTTATGCTGTTTTGAAGCATAAAGGGCATTAAGAAGCCCTTGTTGGTCTGAAGATATCAGTTGTTGTCTTGTCTTCACACCTGATTGTACATCTCCAATCACATTTTCCAGGGAGTGACCTTTGTGAATCCTTGTGTGTGGTGTAGAAGGAACTTGATAATCAGGTGGGAGAATGCTCAAATCCACCTCATCTTCTGTTAATTCTGCTTCTTCTGTTAATTCTGCTTCTTCTGTTAATTCTGTTTCTTTTGTTAATTCTGTCTCAACAGCATTATCAATAGCAGAACTATTTTCTTGTTCCTTTGTTCCATCTTCCTTGTGTTCATCTTCTTTAGCTTTACCAGAAGAAGATTCATCATTTATTGAAGTTGAATCCACACTTGTGCTTGACCATATTGGTATCATCACATAATCTTGATTTGTCACCTTTTCTAACCTTGCCTCATCTGATGTTTCAGCAGCTTTTGAACCTGAAAATTCATTAGATTCTACAACAATAGGCACATAATTCATTGAATGGGTTAGAGTCTCAAGATCAAATAGCCATTTTGGTCCTTGACCTTCTACATTGGATTTATGATCTAAAAATTCCACATGCAGGTTTTCCTCTACTTTCTTAGTTCTTAAGTTGTATACTCTAAATGCTTTACTATTAAGAGAATATCCAACTAAGAATCCTTCATCTGCTTTACCATCAAACTTTCCAAGATGGTCTAAGGTATTCAGAATTGTCACATGACATCCAAAAGGTCTAAGAAATCCTATTTCAGGAGTTCTACCTCTAAAAAGCTCATATGATGTCTTATTGTGAGATTTTACAACTAAAACTCTGTTTTGGACATAGCAAGCAGTGTTGACTGCTTCAGCCCAAAAAGTGATAGGCAACTTAGAGTCAGCTAACATAGTTCTAGCAGCTTCTATTAGTGTTCTGTTTTTCCTTTCAACTGTTCCATTCTGTTGTGGAGTTCTAGCAACACTAAATTCTCTCCTAATACCTTTTTCTTTGCAAAAATCATCCATAACTCTATTTTTAAACTCTGTCCCATTATCACATCTAATGACTTTTACTTTCTTGTCTACTTGGTTTTCTATCTGTGTAATGAAAGTCTTAAGGATGTTAGAAGTCTAATCCTGAGTAGTTAAAAAGAAAACCCATGTAAATCTACTATAGTCATCAGTAATAACTAGACAATATCTCTTATGCTGCATACTTCTAACATTTTTAGGACCAAATAAGTCCATATGAAGCATAAACAATGATTGATTGATAGAGTTAAAAATCTTGGGCTTACAAGTGGCTTTGTGTTGTTTGCCTTTAAGACAAGCAATGCATGTTTGGTCATTTTCAAATCGTTTTTGAGGTAAACCTCTTACCAAACCATTCTTAACAATTTGATTTATGGTTTTGAAGTTAATGTGACCAAGCCTTCTATGCCATAACATTGATTCATCCAATGTGGCCTTTGCAACAAGACAAGTTAAAGCCTTTTTAGGAACAATGTTCTTCATATCAACACTGTACATATTGCCCTTTCTAGAAATTTTAAGAAGTACTTGACTTTCATTAGGCATCTTAAAATCAGGAGAAAGCACAAGACATTCAGTGTCATAGAAAAGAACTTTGTTCTTTTTGTCACACATTTGTAAGACACTAAAAAGATTATACTTAAGTTCTTGCACATAGAACACATCTTCAAAATCTAAATTTCCATTTTTAATTGTACCTTTACTGGAAATTTTACCACCAATACCTCCTCCAAACGAAACATAGCCTCCATCTATTGATTGAAAATATGAAAGATAAGACTTGTTGCCTGTCATGTGCCTTGAACATCCACTATCTGACTATCCTTGATCTTCTTGTTTATCAGATGAATGTTCCTGCACAGTAATAAGGAGTATTAGTTTCCTTTGGGGACCCAAGCCATTAATGACTTGGATCTACCTCTTGCATCAATGAAATTTAATCTCTTGAGAACAGTTGATGCAACATTGGATTTAAGAATCCAACATGCTGAGGCCATAACAGCATTTGCCCTATTTCCCTTAGCAGCAGTATTAACTACTTGCCTAGCAGTATTAACTGCTGGTTTTGCAGTTGTACCCTTAATTTTCCAAACTTGGTTTTGGACCACTGCTTTTGATTGAATGGGCCTTTTAACAGTTGTTGATGCATGTTTTGAAGTTAATTTTGCATTTTTAACTATTGGTATTGGGTTAACAGTCATAAATGGTCTAGCAGAAGGAACTTCTTTTGAAACTGCTCTGGGTTTTATTCTATTAAAATTAGAACTAGAGTGAAAGTGAGTTTGAGGAGTTTGCCTTTTGAAATTCACCCTATTGTTTTCATATCCAGATACCCATTTGTTACAGAAAGCTACAAGATAATCAAAACTACCACATGTGAAACAAGCTTTATTATAAAAGAAAAAGTCATCACCTAATTGGTTAGACTTAAGGCCATTCCAATTTTTTTGGTTACCTCTGGGCTTGCTAGTGGATCTATATTGTTCACAATATTTAATTGGTTTCCTAACATGTTTACTACTAGAAAAAGGACCTTTAATGACATGCTTTTTATGACACACATGATATAATGACACGCAAAATTGTAAGTCATAAAAAAACTGTCATAAATTGTAAAATCTGAAGGATAAACGACAGGCATTTTTGTGTGTCATCAAATTCGTGTCATATCTCAAAATTTTTAAAAAACACGGACCATAGTAGCAAAAAGGAATTAAACAAAAACATACACTCACATTAAACAAAAACACACACACACAAAACACAAAAAACTGCAATCTCCCTTCTCTCTCAAAAACACTCTTTTCACCGCCACCACCTAGATCCATAACCGGCGACCCTCACCTCCACCGAGAGCCCCACCACCACCGAGAGCCCCACCACACCGAGATCCTCCGCTTTTTGAGGTTTTTTTTTAATTGTTCTCGTATCTTTATTTGTTTCATGTTTTGAATATTTTTTATAGATCCATAGTTTTTTTTTTGCATATTTGATATGTTGTAACACTTTTGATGTTTTGAGGTATTTCATATTATTAGTAGATCTATGGTGTTTGAGTTTGGATTGGTTCTATTCGAGTCGAACCGTGGGTTCAAACCCACGACTGTGTCGTGGATAATGGTTTGGTGGTCATGGGTTCGACCCGTGGCCCTTGTGGTTCTTTTTATTATTTTTGCTATTTTCTTGATTTTCGTGATATGTTGATACCGGCTAAAAGCCGAGGCGGGGAGTAGATTTAGGATGAGATTTGTTAATGGTTGTTGATTTTTGATGATGTGGATATTGTTGTTGTTGTGGTCGATTGGTTGGGGGCTGCCGAGATAGAGTGAACCGAGACCACTAGGGTCGATTGGTTGGGGGCAGCATGTTTCCAAGATCTAATCATGCTAACTTTGCTGAAAAGCTTTACCAGACATTCAAATATCACGAGTGTTTTAAGAAGCCAAAGCTATCACCAAGGTCAGATTGTTCATAATGGTGTTCTTTGAAAAATAATGTTTAAATGGTTAAATGCGACATTGGTATTGATATTCTACGAGTATTATAAGTGATATATTTGTTTATGCTATTAGTGTCCTAATGCATTGTTATCCTGTTTCCCATGTGGTTATGTCTTATATCAACCCCTTATACATTTGTTTGTGTTATTGTTGCAGGCAGATGATAGTAAATTCGCAAACTCGTCACACCAAGTTTCAGACTTCATTTTGGGTATCTATTTCTCATTTGTTTTGATGTATATTCGAGTGTCCATACTTTGACATTATATGGTTTATAATATTGTTGGTATGAGGATCGTTGTCAGCTTGTCACTATGTTTAGTTAGAAACATGTGCACTACATTAACGAGATGGTAATCGTATCAGACATCTTATGTTTTTTCTATTTCAGTTACTTGATCAAATTGCAATTTATTGCTGCATTCGATTATTCTGTTTCAGAATCCCACTAGTGTCACACAGACGCACAGTTACATTTGAATCAACGTGCTCAAATGTGTAGCAGTCTCTACTCTCTTACTTTTTGCAAGTTTCCCTAAATTTTACTTGCTACACTGCATTTGCATTATCGTCAAACCTTTTTGTACACATATGTAATGCATAACACTGTATATTTTGGCTACAGTTGACATACAAGATACATGAGTGGGTCCATATTCTTAGTTTGAACAGTAAGAAGGGAACTGGTTTAGGTAACAAGACTAAAGGGTTTGGGTCAGATTAGGTCTATATTAACAGTAAGAATGTTGTTATGATATAAGTTATTATTAATTGGCGATGTTACTAATAAGGATTTTGTACACAGGGGAGCCGGAGAGTGATAATGAATGAGATGACACCAGCCAGACGTTCAAAGACATTTTGATTCGGTTCACTGTGGTAGTCAAACACAAGCATCTGCAAGTGGTAGTGCAGGTGGTACTGTGGTAGTGAAGCCGCTGCTGCTCCTTGATGCCAAATAGCAAACACATTCTATGTAGCTATATATGTTCTACACATTTACCTGTATATCACCCATATATGTTTCTACAATTTTAGAATTTGAAAATAACTTGTAGTTGTATGAAACGCATTGTTTTGATATATATGAAATGCGCTTTTTTGCTATTTGTGTATTTATTTGTATTATGAGATTATCTGTTATTTAATGTGAGGATATTATTAATTTTATAAAAATTATTTTTTTTTTTTTAAATTTGAACCATGACACGCAAAAAAGGGGTCATAAAATAGCGTCATAAAAGCGTGTCATAAATTTATGACGCGCGAAATGCGTGTCATAAAGATTTATGACGGGTCGATCAATGACACCAAAAAGCGCGTCATCTGACCCCTTTTATGACACGCAATGCGCGTCATTAAAGGCCTTTTTTCTAGTAGTGTTCCTAACATGTTTAATGTTTGTTCTAGGCTTAACGGTATCCTTTTTGATCACTTTAGGAACCCTTGTTCCTGCTTTCTTAACTACTTCAAGTTTAGACATAACCTGTTCATCATCATCATCATCAGATACCCAGTCCTCAACAACTATAGCATCTGATTTCCTAATAGAAGACACCTTGTCTTCTTGAAGTGAAGTTTTACATAAACTCTCACTTAACTTCTGTAACACCCTGAAAATCGTAATGAAGCAGCGGAAGACTTAAACGGGGTATTACCGACTAGATCACAGTCATAAGTATAGATTTTTGATAAAAAGGGAAATTTTATATCATTCAATGAAAACTCAATATTCAGAGATTACATATTTATTATCAAAAAGGGGTAGTAGTTCACAAAAGTGATGATGAGTTTGAAAAGAATGATATAGTTATTTGGAACAAAGGTGGGTCTTTTCTCCATGCCCGTACCAACTCCGTGCTTGAGATTTCTTTAATAACCTGAGATAAACATGCTTAAAATGTCAACACAAAGGTTGAGTGAATTCACAGTGTTTTATTTGTAATAGTTTGAAATAGTTTGAACACAAGTCAAATAGTAGTGAAAACAATAAATGATATTGTGGTGTAATAATCAAATACATAAATATTGCACTAAGCCTCATGAAACGCAAACCTTAACGTGTAGGGGTAGTAATAATAAATATCCCAATCATAGCAATGATATGGGTGATAAATGCCCTGGTGTAGGAGTTTTGCCATACTCAAATTCGAATAAAGTGCATTTGTCTATCAATCCGGCTAACACTATGGCTATCCATCCGGCTAGTACAAATGGGATGTCACTTCCAATAGATCTATTCACGAAATTCGCGTTCACTCGCAAGTGATTAATGGTTCATGATAAAGGGACTTTTAAATTGGCGGTGTAATAACTTAGGCAATATTAACTTAGCAATATAAATCAGGATAGCATACAAAAATATTTGTGTTCAGATTTATAGCATGTATCTCCCCACGGGATTTGAAAACATAGTAAAAGTGGGACTATGAACTCACCTTGGTAGTAGTAGGATCTGTGATGAAATAGAATCAAAAGGGGTGTAGTGACTCCAACGCGTGACCTAGATAGTAAGGCATGTTTAGTTTACAGCTCTAGCTTAAGACTCGATGAAATGTAAATAAGTTTAAAAAGTTTTCAAAACGTTTATGTTATTGTTGCTTGTGTGGCAGCATTTAAGTTTAGAAATAGTTTGGTAGATATTGGCTTGCACTGGCTCTCGGAAGTGCTTAGGCATACATGTACAAATAATAAAAGTATCAAAAACGAATAAGTCTTTGGTTCGACAGTAACCAAAAGACAATGTACGAAGTAATCACATATAAGTAGTCGACGAATTCGGATTATAAGAATGTCGTTTAAAAGTATATATGTTCATATATAACCAAATATTAGTTGATAAAAGTATGTGAAAATCATATTCTAAGTAATAGTCTTTTTTTAAAAGAGTTTGTATTTAAAAATACCCTTATAAGTTATAAGTGTAGAATTTTTAGAAAATTGGGCATGACCCGCGTATATGATTTAGCTTGTACGTGGTGACTAGGTGTCACAATAATAAGCCGTTGTTATGTTATTTTTCAAGTATATAGGTTTTTAAAGTCAAAATAAATTTCGTTAAGTATAAATAAACCATGATGGGAGATATTAATTAATGATCGAAAATAAGTTATAATTTGTATTCTTTATTAATAGTTGGTACGTAACTCAAAGTCATAGTTTTAATGATGTAAAAAGATTGAGTTTTGGTTATTAGTTATAATTTAGGATCCATTTATAAAATAAATTTAGTAGATTAGAGTACGTCGTGAAATAATGTTGAGAATGAGTAAGACGAGTGAGTCGTGAACGAGACGCGAGATAGGCCGACGAAAACAAGCAACTTGACTCAAATCGTGTCATAATTATAGATTTTATACATAACACAAAAGATTTTATATATTTGTTTCACTCAACTCAAACGCACCCTTTATGTAGCCTGCTGGGCTCGACACCCACACAGGCCCAACTAGTTGTTAAAATAAATCTTTGCAAGCCCAATTGTCAAAGACAAGTTTTACAAAAATATTTGCCTATGGCTGCTTATGTCGTAGTATCACAGTAAAGAAGAGAAAGACGTAATTGCCTAGTATACCAAGTGCCATAAAAAAAATACAGAATATTGAAGGGTGAATTTGGCCACACCGAGGCTCGAACCCGAGACCTCTCGGTGTGGGGCGTCGAAAAGGGAGGACTCAAAATAAGCCATCGACGAGAGTCACAAACCAACATTTAAATAAGCACTTGTTTTTCGTTGACTCGAGATATGTTATACCTGACAATCGCTTGGTCGAACCCAGTAAACAAAAACCAATTCCAAGTTTAAAACCACTCGACCTATCAAATCATCTATCCTTTGGAAAACACATTGGGGCAAAATAGCATCAACCAAATGCATTACCAACTGTGGGTTCGACCAAAACAAAATCAAACAAAACTTAGCTCAAAACATTTGATTTAACAAGTTGGGATGTGTGAAATTCTTCATAGTAACATAGCAACTCACTATATTTAATCTTCAAATTCTTCCATTGTGGTTCGACCCACGGTGGGTTTTACCCGCGACAAAACCAAACACAACCATATCTTAGCCAAATGAGCTAATGAGCAACAAAGAATAAGCACTAATCCAAGAGCCATTTTGTCTATTTAGTTTTAACCACACAAGATAAATTCAACAACAACGAAAGCCAAGCTCATATAATCGATCGTGTAAAATAAAAAAAATATATATATATATATAACAAATCTCATCACAAAAATAAATCAACTCACAAATTTAACAACAATAACATAAAATAATTTATAGAGTGAAAAGGGAATTAAAACCCTTACAAAAGAATGTAGCCGATTGACAATGAGGCCAAGAAAATCAAACCCGGATCTGAAAGCTCCCAAAACCCACTTCCTTCTCCAATTCGAATCACTACTTCAACCCGGATCTTGAGAACTTATCAGATTGTGGTGTGTTTGTAGTTTTGGTATGATTCGAATGGTGTCCCGGAGGCGTGGATTTAAGGGTGAAAATGGAGATAAGCTCCCCATTACTTTTGATTCGTGGGAAATCAACTATACCAAATCGGTGTAAGGTCCCTATTTAAGTCTCTTATCCCTAAATAATCTCGTGAGTGAAAGAGATGGGTGGTCCTTAGTCAAAGCTAATGTATGATGGGTGTGTGTGATGATGGTGATGGTGATGGCTCGATGGGTGTTTTTAGGAGAAGTGGGGAGCGACAAAATGAGGGAGAGAAGGAGAGTAGGGTGCAGTTGAGGAAGAAAAGAAATAAAAGAAGAATGAGTTAATGGGTGTAGGGTTGTATAAGTGTATTTTAATGGTAAAGTGAGTAACTAAATATCTGAGTCCCGCTAAACAGCGTCAAGTCTAGTTTCGTCCTAGACTGTCTTCAATCCGAGAGTGTATATTTTAGATTCGGTAAACATTATTTGAGATCCTCTCCGGGTCTTTAATTATTTTCTAACATTTCATGATTTTCTGTATATTTTTGGTTTTTGATTTTTTTTTAGACCTATGTCAGACTATCACGATGTCGGTACGCGTACGGTTTTAGTGAAAATGGAACGTGAGTTTTGTCACAGGGTTCGTTTTGTAATCTCACTAGTTATTTCTCAGAAAAAAAAAATACATATATAGCAATATTTCGAATGCAAAGGTGAATAAAATAACTTGATTAAAGTTCATAATCAATTGCTTCGGGTTTACAGAAAGTTAATAACTCGAAAATTTTTGGGTTATTACAACTTCTTAGGCTCATCAAAAACTACATTGGTTTTTGGTTGTACACCATATTTTAACTTTGGTAGTTGAAATTCAGGTAAGCCTGAGTGTTCTAGGTCAATCCCTGGGGGTTTAGGGATACCTCTGTATGGAGGTGGGACACTCTTATATCCTATTCCTGACTTAGCTCTGTTGATCACTTGACATTCAATCATGTTAGTAACACCCCTAAAAGCATGATCTAAAGTTTCTACACTTAATTGAATATTATCATTTTTTGCTTTAATCCTATCATAAGAATCTCTTAAAAGCTTAATTTTTGCATCTCTAAAAAATATGTCTTGTCTAAGAAGAGCTTTGTCATCAGAAAAAGCAAGTTCATTTTCTTTGTAGTATAGGATCTGCTTTTCTACTGATTCTAAACCACACTTATAATTTACTAAGTCTTGATGAATGTTGCTTGGCTTTTTCTTTTGGTCATCATAATGTTTGATTAATGTTTGTAGTTCTTTAAGTGCAGTATAAGTATTAGAACATACTTTATGATTTTGTACCTCAGTAGAGAAAGCCATAAGTTCCATCTGAGTAGAAGTTTCTTCTTCATCTGCTATGAAGCTCCAATCAAAACCTAAACCATCAATAGATACCATAGCTTTTGGCTCATAAACCTCCTTTGTTTTGGATCTGCTTCCAAAACCTCTATTCTTGCTATCTTGCTGCCTTGGTCTTCTACATTCTCTTGAGAAGTGACCCATCATGTGACAGTTGTAGCATTCTATCTTTGACTTGTCAAAACCAGCAGTATCATTGCTGCTGATTGTGATCTTCTTCCCCATCCTTTGATAGAACTTCTTAGCCCTCATGTAAGAAGAGATATTTGCAATTTTAGGTCCATTTCCTCCAGATCATCATCATTGATCACTTGGAGGTCTTCATGAGTTAACATGGACCCATCATTCTTGCTTGTGAGAAAAGCACAACATGTTTTCTCATCCAAAATACCCATGGTACTGCTTGATGAACTAGCAGCACTAATACCATCATCAACCTGCTCATCTTTAACTGGACTTGAGATACTAGGAGATGACATAAATTCCATATTCCCAGTATTGGAACTTGAACCTCCAGTTTTCTTTACCTCTTGCTCAAAATTTTTGAAGTTGTTGTGCAAGTCCATTAGATCCATGGTGTTTATGTCTGGCTTGTTTCTCCAGACAACAACATGCATAGCCCACTCTTCAGGTAGACTTCTCAGAAATTTTGAGTTTAAATCTTCTTGAGGTATTTCCACCCCAAGAACAGCAAATTGGCTCACAATTTTCTTAAGCCTGTTAAACATGTGGTCTAATGATTCATGGTTGGTTGATGTGAAGTTTTCAAACTGTTGCTTAAGAAGAGTCTTCTGGGTCTTCTTGGTGGATTCATTCCCACCATACCTTGTAATAATGGCCTCAAACAAAGACTTTGCATCTTTGAACTTGCTGAAGTTTATCAGTTGATCATTTGGAATGGTCATCATCAGCATACTTCTGGCCTTGAGGTCATTCTTCTTCTTTATTCTTTCTTCTGCAGATGTTGGCTTGGTCTGCAGAGTTGTTACACCTTGCCTTCAACTGTGGATTTAGTGGTTGTAGGCTTGAAAGAGTCTCCATCTTCAATAATTTCCCAAAGTGTATAGTCTTGCACTTGGAAATATTGCTCTATCCTTAACCTCCACATCTCAAACTCATTCTGTTTGAGCATTGGTAACTTTGCAGCAACATTTGTCTAAATAGATTCAACGTCCATTTCTTCTTCTTCTTCTTCTAAATCAATTGAGAGGATGTATTCGATACACTATAAGGTGGTTAAACCTTTGTGACTTTGTGTATATGATATATTGAGTTAATATGATTAAGTATGCGGAATCTACTTAATCACACTTAGAAGGTTATTTTGGTTATGGAAATGGAACAATTATGTTTGTTATTTAACAATGAACAATGAAAGCTTATCACCAAACAATTCAATATTATTCAAAATAATACGAGTGATCTTCACTATCACTAGGGTTACAAAACCTTGAATCTTATGTTTCTATGACTTGTGATATTGTTGTGTTTGTTCTATGTTCTTAACAGTTATGATTTAAGCACTTTAATGAGTCACACATATATCTAGTCTAAGATCTTTCTTTTATAGTTCAGGAAAGATCTTTACAATATTGTTAAGTCTTGTCGAACAATTGCTAGCTTATCTTATGTGTGTCAGTAACTTAGATACAACATGTATCTATGTACACAACTTGTTGCTGATCACTATGACCAAAGATATTATCTACCCTATATTCTTGACTTTAGTTCAAAATATCTTCGTATACTTATCCATCCAGCAAGCAGACTTAACATTCAAAGAGCAGACTTAATTTGGTACTCACCAGAATTAATCACTAGATTTAACCACCTGACTCAATATTCAAAGACCAGACTTATCCAGTAGACTTAACCCGGTAGCAGACTTAACCAGGTAGCAACCAGACTTAACACTATTGCAACCAGAATTAATCATTTAAGAGAATTTCCCGATACTTAATCTTCAGAATATTTAATTCCCAACACTTTGGCAATATTTTTGTACCCACCGAGTTTTCAGGCTGACCTACCTCAGTACATTATGCTCCAACTCATACCAGCATCTAAAACTTATCGAAAAATTATAGTTGTAGATTCTATAAAAGTGCTTCAAAGAGAAGTTGAAAGTAACAAGGTATGTATTAGTTGCCCACATTACTTACTGGATCAATGGTTTAGCTTAATAAATGAGTCTGGAATTTCAACATAGTTACCCATTCTAAGTTCCCATACAGTTCCTTTTGTTATTTCAACAATCTAGCAATTCGCCTGGTGCAGGCCTTTGCACAAAGGGAGTTGAAACGACAAAAGGAACTGTAGGGGACCTTAGAAGCGTTGACTATGTTGCTTTTTGAATTCTATTATTTTTCATGGCCTAAAACCAGCCATCTACAAAGTGATGTGGCCATATACAGCTTGCTACATTGAACTTCACCTTGAAAACCTCAATTATTAGGGCACATCTATCTAACGATGTACCTGGGTTCCATTTGTTAAATTGACCGAGTTCCCTAAAACCATTTGTCTATCAAGCACAACAATGGTTTTAAGGAACTCTGTCAAATTAAGCGATGGAACCCATATACATCATTTGATAGATGGGTTCTGATAATTGAGGCGTGTTGATTGTGATAATGATATAGTGTGTATTGTTCATGACAGGCCACACTCCTTCATTATCCCATTCAACACGAGTCCTAATACTCACATGCTTTTCTAGAATCGAAAAATTTTTCTTTGGCACACCTTGGTACTTTGAGCTTCCCCTCGAAAACCCATTCCTATGTCACTGTCATTGCAATGGATTTGGCGCAAACCTTTGCACATATTTCATCGACATGGCAATGGGATTTCGAGTGGAGGCTCAAAGTACCAAAGTGTGTCGTGGTACGAACAACGATCACATGATTGCAGCCAAGACCGGTTTTCTTTATTTGCTAATATTGACACACGATGTACAACATAGATTCTTGCTCTTACCTTCCTCTCGAATTCATTTTGTTATTTCAACGGCCTACCAATACGTCTGGTGCAGACCATTGTTTAAAGACCATTTAAATAGCAAAAGGGGTGATGCCAGATTTTCCACCTATGATTATTAACACATCTTTTGTTAGACAAATTAAATTTGCTTATCTAACTAGTGTAACACCCGTTTCCCAGGTGTTGGGACGCCACCCTGGATGAAAATGGATAAAGACCTAATGTGATTGGTTGGTCAACAAAGTTACGTGGAAGTCAAACCCGATAGTCAAGTGATAGTCAAAATATGTGTTATAAAGTGATGGAAAGTATTATGTGCCACAAATAGATAGGAAATGGACCTAAGGGGCTAGAGTTGTAATAGATTAAATGTGTTATAAGTTAGTTGTGACCAAATTAGAAGGAATGAGACTTGAGGGGCCATTCTTGCCATTAGGCCAAACTTGTACAAGTAAATATCTTGAGTTGGAGGATTCTAGCATTTTCCAGGAGATGTGAGTGAGTGTGTCGGTGTTGGAGAGCAAAAGAGGAGGGAAAACCAAGTCTTGATGATTAAGGAAGAAGATGATGGAGATACAATGCTTATAGTCTTCCCTAGCATAATCCACTCCAAGTAAGTATTATAATCTAGTAGTTAATGATGATTATTGAGGTGAAGGTTTATGGATTAAGTGGGTTTTGATCACATGATCATGGGATGATCATGTGATGACATAGAAAAGATGATGGGTAAGTTAAATGGGTTTTATAACCCTTGATTATGATATGTTGTGATAATAAGTTTTGATGATGGTTATGGTTAGGAAGTAATGAAGAAGATGATGACAACTAGTAAGGATGTTGATGATGGTGGTGAAATCATGAATGATAGACTAGCTTGGATATGAGGTAAGTAACTCTCCCTAAAACTTGTATTATATGTGTATTTATCATGTAAGTATTGTGGTTGTGTAAGAATATAGGAGTTGGACTTAGAATGGTTATAAGCTAAGTATGGATGGCTAGTGGTTTGTAGCTAAGGGTATGTAGCTTGTTGGATTTGGACTATTTAAGGTATGTAGTTGGTTATGGTTGTTGTGATTGATAATGGTTATGGTATGAGATTATGTGGGATATGGTTTGGATGTTGTAAATTAGAAGCCTTTATGATGGTTATGATGCTTATGTGAAAGTATGTGTATGATATATGTTTTATGTTGGGTTACTTACTAAGCGTAAGCTTATTCTTTTAGTTGTCAATGTTTTGTAGGCTTATGCGCGACGGAAGGAAGTTTCATGGATTATAGCATAAGAATTTGGAAGTGAATTCGGAAGATAATAAGTAGTTGGAGCTAGGTAGAATACCGAGCTCGAGACAAGGTTGTACCCCCAAGAGTCTTTCTTTTGGTTTGTATAATGTGTGTCGAGGTCGTCGTAAAGTTTGGGAGTCTAACTATGAGTCAAAGTGTAGTTTATGTGTTTATGTATAAAGTTTAACGGGCGTTTGGTTTAAGCGTAAACATACCCATTTTGGGTTGTAAACAGGTCAAGTGCCCTTGGAACATGTTTGTTATGTTAATCTAATACTTTTGGTAAAGTTTGGGTGGTCAACGGTGTGTCCAAGTGTGTTAAATGATTTATGGTCAATGTTTAAGGGAGGTGTTTGGCAGAAGGGTAAATGTACCCATTTTGATGTGTAAACGGGTCAAGTGTCATTGGAACATGTTTGATACGTTAAATTATTGAAGTTGGTAAATTTTAGTGCAAAACGGATGTGGTATGAGTAGTTTAATGTGTAAATGGGTCAAAATGGGTTTTGGTGCATAGCCCGTCAAATTTTAAAGTGCTATTTCGGGTTGATTGAGTATGTAAATGATTTTGTATGTTATGTTAATGGCCTTGAGTGAGTTTGGTGTGGATATAAGGTAGCATGGGTCGATTATTGTGAAAAAGGGCCAAATTTCGGTTTGGATATCCCAAATTTCGGTTTATACCGAAATTTGGTACAAAATCCCAAATTTCGGTTTCAAATTTTGGTTTCATTTGGGCAGATTTTGGTAAACTTTGAAAAATCATATCTTTTGATCCGTTAGTCGTTATGGGTCGTGCCACCTATCATTTTGAAGGTAATTGAGTCTAGTTTCATTTAAAATTAGTCTCATGGTCTGAAAGTTTATAGTTTTAGTTCACGTTTTTGGTGCGTAAAGTTTAAATTTTTTGTCTAAGCGGGCACGGGGTGTAACAATTAGTGTGAGTCTTAATAGTAACTAATATTGTTTTATGCATGTTGGCAGGTTCAGTCTTACAAAAGGGTCTGATCATCGGTCGTGTACATTTCAACAAAGATAGATGGGAAACTGAAGAGAATGCTGTGGCAAGTGATTGGGTTCAAATTACTTTTTTGCACCATCATCTTCTGTTCCCCCATCTATCTTTGAGGATTCCACCCTATTGTTGATCAGGACCTTTTGTGGAACTCCAATTGCGAATATGCAAGAACAAATTGACACGCAAGGAACATCAACTTTGAATATCGGTAAATAAAGATTATCCCAGATTTGACACGCCGTTCAATCAACAAAGCTGGATTGCACCTAAATAGACGATATCAGTAAATCACTATTAAAGAATCAAGTTTAATCCCATTGCATGCTATATTTTCACCATTTAGAGATGGTAGAGGAGATAACAAGAAGCCTAAGGCGTTTGATAAAAAAATGGAAGATCTTCCTAGACTGTTTTGTTTTGTATTGGTACCTCTAACTTACGAATTTGTTTCTTTTACATGTTCAGTCGTGCATGCCTAAGGATTTTTTACTGTGTGTGTTACAGTTGTTGTGTTCATGGCGTCTAATCAGCAGATTTAAATGTCTTGGTTAAACTGGATTTAATCAATTGATCGATGGACGAAAATTCGCCATCCACCGGTTTAGAAGGGAAGATAACAGGAGTTAGTTTTTCTTTGTCTGCTACTCAAGAAATTCTAAGTCTTTTTTTTTTCTTTTTTTTTTCTTTTCTTCTTCTTCTTCTTATAAGACCTGCACAAAGACATTCTAATAGCGTTTTACCTATTTACTCAGTTATATTAATTAGTGCGCTCATTAATATTCTTTCACATTGTTCTTTAAATTATTTGCAAATTCAATTGGATTTGATCAATTGATCGATGGAAGAAGAATGGCCATCCCCGTCCATTTATCATCCTTTTGTTCTTATAATATACGCAATTTAAAAATTCGACATCCCCCATTTCAGAAGGGAACATAACAGCAGTTAGTTTTTCTTTGGCTACTACTCAAGAAATTGTAATTTTTTTTTTTTCTTCTTCTTCTTCTTATAAGACCCGCACAAAGACATTCTAATAGCGTTTTACCTATTTACTCAGTTATATTAATTAGTGCGCTCATTAATATTCTTTCACATAGTTCTCTAAATTATTTGCAGATATCGAACTTCTCCGAGCAGTTCTAATGCCATACCGATGGAATTCCTATCCAGTAGTAAACTTCGACAGCAAGGACCGTTTCACTTGTCTAGATTCCCCGTCCATTTATCATCCTTTTGTTCTTATAATATACGCAATTTAACTTGGAAATCAGGGTCTCTTCCTTTTGGGTCTCTTCCTTTTGGGTCTCTTCCTTTTGCAGCCACTTAATGCAGTAATTAGTGCTCCAATGCGTGCTTTTTGCCAAAGTATCTTAAGCTGTTTGGAGCATAGTTTGTTTCACCAAAGATTGATGGTAAACTGAAGAGAATGCTGCGACAAGTGATTTGCCGCACATTACTTCTTCGCACCATCCTCTTCTGTTTACCACCAATCTTTGAGAATTGCACCCTATTGTTGACTAGCACCTTTTGTGGAACGAAACATCCAACATAGATTCTTGCTCTTATCTTCCCCTCGAATACATTTCAAGGGGAGGTCGGCACTTTTATCTATGATTATTGACACTGCTTATCTAATTGGTGTACATTTTTATAGAAACTGAAATTGTTTTATACATGTTGCCAGGTTCAGTCGTCATGTCATCGGTCGTCTGCGTTTCACCAAAGCTAGATGGTAAACAGAAGAGAATGCTGTGAAAAGTGATTTGGTGCAAATTACTTTTTCGCACCATCCTTTTCTGTTTAATATCTAGCTTTGAGAATTGCAGCCTATTGTTCATCATGACCTTTTCTAAAACTGCACTTGCCAATATGCAAGAACATATTCGTTTACTAAGACTGACACGCGATTCACAATAGGGATGATTGGTCTTATTTTCCCCAAGATACTAGAAAAAATGTAATCAACAGCGCCTTCACATCATACCCAGACAACAAACTTATGCACATAAACCTTATATATGCAATATTGTCACACTTTCATACATCTTACATTAGGGTGTTTGGTACCCAAAAAATAGTACTGACACTCTAATAACAACATTGATTAAAACTTGGCAACTGCATAATCCAGATAATCAGTTGAGCATGACAAAAATAAGATGTACTCACTAAATAGCAGTCTACAGTGAAATGAATAGCAGGTAATTTTTAAATGGGGGAACAGTGCGTCTGTGGGAGTGTTAGGAATATAAATATTCATCTGAAGACTCGATCACCCCGAGTACTCATTAGCATTTAATAGCTCGTAGGAATGTCAGTAATATTAATATTATTATTTGTATTAGTTTAGTTAGTTAAGTATTCGTGGAGTGGTTCGGGTCTTTACCCTCTGTCAGCTCACTCCACAGCCCACAAGGGGCAACTAGTATGACACTATAAATACCCCTCTCCCACCAAGGGAGAGGGTTGGAACTTCTCATACATTTAACCTAATATATTCATCTTTCTCTCACTAGTTCCCATTCTCTCTCTTTCTCTCTCTAAGATTCGGCCAAATCCACACTCTTTATGTGTTATATGTTTATGAATATGCTACAATTGGTATCAAGAGCCATGGTTAGGTTCGTGTAAGAGCATATTCAGATTCGTGGGTGGATTTTTAGTTCTTTTTAGGTCGTATAAAATAGTGAGCTAAAATCCTTGTAGCATCCTTGTTTGTGGTTCAATTCGTGTGATATTTATACTTTTATGTTCAAAAAGTTGTTTCTCATCTTCCTTGATAACATACAACTGTGTTCGTGCTAGTTAGTGGAAGATTAGAAGCTTTTCTTGGCAGCGGTTTGAACTTCGGACGAGTTTTCTAAGTAGCGGTTTGTATTGCGTTGAAGGATTCTTTGTAGTGGTTTGAGTTTCATTGGGTAAGGTTGATAGAGGTTTGATCTGATAGCGGTTTGGATTATAACCAAATTGGGAAAAGGACAAAACGTACTAAAAAGGACGGTTTGTCCATTTGTGGCAGCGGTTTGTCAGTTCTTATCTCTAGCGGTTTGTCATTTAGCATTCAGCGGTTTAACCTTCAGCGGTTTGGGTCTTAGCGGTTCAGACTTTTAGTGTTTTAAATAGTGTTCCGGCGGTTTGAATCTAGCAGTTTGAAACTCTGGTTCAGCGGTTTAATACTAGCGGTTTGGTCGTCTGATTCAGCGGTTTAAACTTTAGCGGTTTAGAACTTAGCGGTTCCGATTTCAGCGGTTTAGCTTAGCGGTTTAATCTTCAGCGGTTCTGGTTTCAGCGGTTTGATCATAGCGGCTGGGTTTATTACAGCAGTTTGAGAATAGCGGTTTGGTATTCAGGACTTGCGGTTTGTCTTAGCGGTTTGTTGTGTGGTTTAGCGGTTTGATATTAGCGGTTTGCCTATGGTTTAGCGGTTTGATATTTACTATTTGAATAGCATTTCAGCGGTTTTGAAATCACGGTTTATTCTTGATTCTTGTAAAATCCCGCGAAAGAATCTATTTCTCGGTTTAAATCATAGAATTGTAAAATCCCGTGCACGTTTAAGTCATGTCTACTACCTCAGATTCTACTATATCTGAGCTACTCAGATTGTACAATATGATTGACAAACAAAAGATTACCAAAGATGTACAACAGATAAACGTGTTTGAGTATGTTAGTGCCGATAGGAACTCTGTGTGCCTGAATTCTCAAGAGAAAGAGCTCCATCAACTATAGACAAACGTTGTTGAGCCAGATACTACTATAAACAAAGTGCAACTGGTGAAATACAACGAAGCATCTGTTGAACCTTGTGGGGTATCTTCTGTTATTAATAATGATAATGTGTTGCATGAACAAAAGATTCCTGACAAAGTACAATAGAAAAACGTTGTTGAGTCAGATATTGCTAATATGGGAAATAGCAATGTTATCCCATATGAACAATATGTGAAACAAAACGAAGTGTCTGTTGTACCTAGTTGTGCATCTTCTATTCTAAATGATGATTATGTGTTGCATGAGAACACTGAATTTGTTCCTGAAGACCCATTAACCACCCAACTTAACATCTATAGAGAACAAGTGGCCATATATGAACAACGTGCTAAGTTTGAGTTGACTAAACGTGAGCAAGAAATGGATGGTCACATGCGTACACTTATTTCTGAACGTAATCTAAGGGCAGAAAAATTGAAAATAGAGTTACATTCTTTACAAGTGAAACTTAAGCAAACTGTTCAGCTTAATCAAGTAATGCAAGAAAGTGTGAAAACACTAAAGCAAGATTTCAAAGAAAAAGAATCTAAACTCTTAAATGATTTTTCCAGACTTAAAACGTTAAAGAATAAACTTGAAAACAAGTTGTACACACAAGACCAGACCAGACAAACTGCTCAAATGATTCAAAAGCACAAAAAGTTGTGTGATATGCATAGTGAGAGTAATGTAGGTGAACCTATGTTAGCTATTCTTAAAAATGCTAAAGTAGTCCAACCTGCCTTATATGATGCCAATGTGATGATTATGCCTGATCATGCCCCACCTGATGTTTCATCTTTAGAAGAGAGTGATGAAATAGATGTGAGAAAAAGAGAAAGGATGAATGAGAAAATGAAGGATCCCAAATGCATAGCCAATCGAATAATAGTCAAACCCCATGATTATTATGAGGAGAATCGATTGACTATGTTTGCACCTCAAAAGAAGTTAACGCCTGAACAAATATTTTGGTCTATAGATATGGAAAAGAGAAAGGCCGATGAGCTTGAAGCCAAAACTCCATCCCTTAGGAAAATTGCAGCTGCGACGGTGTATCCTCCCAATACACCTAGGCATTTGGTTCCTTTGACTCTTCCTACTAAATGTAAAACCTTAATTAGCATATATGTACTTTGTCAACTATTTGCTGATTTTGATAAAACATGTAAGAAGAGAATTACACCAACCGGAATTACTGAGGGGGAAAGGGGTTTTGAACAGACAAAAAGGTGTTACTTAACTGAGGTCATTCCATTCTTTAAATTACTCAAGGAACAGTTTGAAGGATTGCAAAACGCCCTTGAAACTGAAGTAAATGAGATGAAAGTAGTGTTTAAAGAAATGGAAAATGAGGTAGCTCAATATAGAATAGAACTTAAGAGTCGTGAGATTGAGAGAAAGAATATTCTCATCGCCAATGAGAATTTGATTGCTAGATGTATTGCACAGGATATATTTTATACTGCTACTGATGCTGCATTAACTGCCTGTCAATTTCATGAGTATTCTATTGCATTGAATGTTACCCCGAATCGTGTTGTTGAGCTTGAGGGGGAGAATTTGAAATTGCAAGAAAAAATTCAAAATGATGACCATGATAACATGGTCAAGCGTTTTTCAAAACAAGAGGTTGATCATCTTAATTTGCAATTAAAATATCAACACTTAGAAGAAAGATGTAAACTATCAAATGCCAAGACATCTTTGGATGCTCCTGAATTTGATACATATTTTGAATTAAGCAAACGCGATGAAAAAATTCAAGCTCACACTAACATGATTCGACAATTGAGGGCTCAAATTGCCCAATTAAAATCAAACAAGAGTGATGTGTATGGCACCAATAAACCTTCGTCTTCAGATTCTCAGAATTTTCACTATCAAGACACCATCAATAAGTTACACTATGAAAATGAGTGTTTTCGAGCTGAAAATTCAAAGGTCAAACAGCATTACAAAAAGTTATATGACTCAATTAAAGTCACACGAAATAGTCACAATGAAAAGATAACCTCTTTGTTAAATGAAATCGAGAATCTTAAGACTCAGGTGAAAGGAAAAATGCCAAGTATCACTTGTGATTACGTTGCACCAAAGGTTTCTGTTTTTAGAAAGTCTGATGTTGATGTTGTGCCTATTCCATTTCCCCTTAGGAACAATAGGTCTGCCTATCAAATATATCTCAATCACCTTAAGGATAGCCTTGACACACTTCGTGAGATTGTTGAGGAGGATAGGATAGAAAACCACTTGATAATGCAGTTGTGGATGCCTGCTTCCACACTAAAAGGTCTCAGGAATTTTTAGAGTACGTCATTGACACTGGCCCTAAGATTGAGAACAAAAGAGATAGATTTGTTGCATCATCATCTACAACTAAGAACAATCACGTAACCTTTAATCTACCATTGGAAACTTCAGATCCCAACACATCAAAACATGTTCAGCAACTGGAAGTGAAAAAGTCTAAGATTCCCATTAGTCCTTCTACCGGAGCTACCAGAGACACTAAAGCTAGCGAGTCAAAACCTAGGAGAAATATAAAGAATTATAGGACTTCACCAGCTAAAAGTGTTCCTAAGAAGAAAGTAGAAGACCACATGAGGAACAATAAGTCAGACTTGAACAAATGAAATCATAATTCAAATACTAATTCACTTTGCAAAACATGTAATGATTGTTTAATTTCGGGTAATCATGATAAGTGTGTTGAGAAATTTTTGAAGTTGTCCAACAAACCCCCAGCTAAGAAAGTTTGGAGAGCTAGACAAATTAAGCAATCTTGGAAACCTACAGGGAAAATGTTTACCAATGTGGGCTTTCAGTGGAAGCCCACGGGTCGAACATTCACACTAGGCGAACATTGCCCGTTAACGAGGATTACCATGCCTAGAGTAGTGCCTGTTAAGGAATGGAAGCCAACTGGTAGAGTTATCCCTTTAGATACACAATGCCCTGTAACTAGGTCCATTGAATCTACTAGTGTTGCCCCTATTGATAAAACCAAGGCACCTATGGTTTCAGCAGCTCCAAAGATTGTTTGAACTAACCAACTAGAATCCAACTTAAATTGGGGATCCGACACTCCAAACTCTCTTATTTCGTCTGTTTTCAAATGCAGGTCGTACGGATCGTCCTTTGACATTTGGACTCAGGCTGTTCACAACATTTGAGGGGAAATGACAATGACGTTTGAACAAAGCAGTTCAAGTCTCGTTCTTCAACGACAATGACGTATGTTCAAATCATTTCAGGCCTCGTTCTTCATCATAATGACGTCTGTTCACATCAGTTCAGGCCTCGTTCTTCAACGACAATGACGTCTGTTCAAATCAGTTCAGGCCTCGTTCTTCATTGGCAATGACGTCTGTTCACATCAGTTCAGGCCTCGTTCTTCAATGACAATGACGTTTGAACACTGCAGTTCAAGCCTCGGGCCTCAATGACAACATAATGGCATCTGCTGACATGTCTTCAGGCCCCATTCATCAAAGAAAAGAAAAGAAAAGTGTACGCTTTAGTGCACTTTATCTTCGGAAGAAGAGAAATCTTCTTGTTTCTGGCTATTCTCATCAATAAGCTTCATACTTGCTCCATGTTTGTTCAGACATCAGGTGGATCTATTTTCATCAGATTGGACGTTTATTCACTCGATCAAAAATGGCAACTTCAAATGCAATTTTTGAGGGGGAGAAGTGTGAACAGTTGATCAACCTCATATGCACTTGTTCAATCAAAAATGTTTTTCTCATATGCAATTTTTGAGGGGGAGAAGTGTGAACAAGTGGATTGACGCACATTTGATTGTTTATTCACTCACTTGTTGGGCATCTAATTGTGACTACGGAGTTGATCAGGTATCACTTATTCGAGATTGAAGTTGACTTTCACAAAGGCGTGATTTTACTTTATATTGAAGTCGGGGTTGGTTGGATGCATGACTTTCAATGATAACTTGCTCGTGCTTAAGATTTAAGTTAAAGACTTAGTTTATCTAGTTACCAGCAGTCGGGGTAAATGTTTGAAGACCTGGTTAACTATCACTTAAATGAGTTACGTTGTAGTACTTAGTGTCACACGCCGATGACGTTGTGGATAATCGCAAGAGGTGTTAATGTCTCATACTTTGGTTGGGTATTGAGTAATTAGAGATTTGCTTGGAGCATTAATTCTCTACACCGTTCTTCCAACATTAGTGCAAGTTTAAGTCACGAAAACGAGGAATTCTTCTTCAGTGTCAAGTTTGGTATATTGGGTTTGCTCCACCAGTTATCGCATCAAATAGCCTACTTGAGGGTTGGTAAAGATAGTCAGAAAGAGTTTTGGTAGCGGTTGATTCTCACAGAATACATTTGAGCCAATGTTGTTCTTCTCACAAGATTCCAAGTATATGTGCGTAAAATGTGTTGCTGATTCTGAGGTATCAAAACCAACAAGGGGGAAGGAGACATACATCTGAACGCACAACGAGTACACGTGATGAACTTTATACCTCTTCTGATTTGGGGTTATTCCGGGAAGACAAATGTCATAACCGCAGAGAAAATCAGTGTTTTAACTCGTTCCTTATGGTGTATCATTCCAACTACGTGGGTGAAGAGATGTATGAAACAGTTTCTGATGATTAAAGAGGTACACAATTGTATGATGATTCCTATGGTTAGTCGGTATCCAACAGAAGGAAATGTGTTCATCCGGGACTTACTTGATTCCGGTTCTTCTGTGGTACTGTCTTGGTGTTATCATTTAGAATACATACGGGATAAATTGCTTAGACTCGGGACTTAGGTGACTTTGGTGTAACAATTATCATCTGCAATTTCCTGAAGGGAGAAAAGGGGATTTTCGGATCTTAATTGATCTTGATGTTACGTTTTCGACTTCATTTATGGGATTGAGTGTGTACTTCTGGTTTTTGAGCTTCATATAATGAGACTGATTGCATCTCTTCAACTACTTAGGGGAAGTTGTCTCTGGATACTTTCGGTATGCATTATTTCAGACTTCAGCGGGAAGAAATGTGAGAAGAATCATTCAAGCGTGAGATGATACGTTGCTGATCGATTTGATGATCCCCCGAACGGAGAATCACGATGATTATTCTTAAAAGGAGCAGCAATATTTGATGTGGTTTGCTATGGATTCCTCTTTACACTTACCTTATGTAAGCTTGAAATAGAACCTTGAAACTGCTCAAAAGAAGATTGTCGGTTTGGGGGGAAGCTATCAAAGCTTCACATTGTGAAGGCTCAAGTTCAGTCGATTATTCAAGAGCCTCGAAAGCTTTGGTGGTGAAATTTTAAGAGATGTTGACTACTCATTTCTACTACATACTGAACGTATCCTCATTTCGGTATTCTTGTCAACATTTTCTTAAACTGAATAATATAGTTTGTACATATCTTAAACCAAATTGTAAATAGAAAATTATAAAACCAGAAAAATGTAAAGAGAAAAATATAAAACCAACAAATTGTAAATAGAAAAGCTTAAACCCAGAAAAACCATAAAAATCGGAAAATTAGAAAATACCAAAAATAGTTTTTCAAGGCATGTCTTCTGGTATCGATAACATTTACGGTCCTAGAAATATCATTCAATAATGACACGGGACTTTAAATGAAGCTCGAGCAAAAGTTCAAATAAATTGTTAAAACATGTCTAATGGCTTGCAGTTACTTCATACTGCAACCCGCGCTTTATAATGGGGAAAGCATGTCGCCAAAAAGACGACTGTTCCTCCAACTGGGTGATGTTCACCTGGGCATGGATTACTTTATATCCATGTTTCTTCGAACTGATGTACGTTTCAGTGCATCATTTCTTGTATAAGAAGAGAAGTCTTCTTTGCACCACAAACTCTTTATATTCTATGATTCTTCAGGAGAGTTTTGGTGTTTCACAAGGTGGTAACTGGACTTAAATTTTCACAAATACTTAACGCTCAATTGAATGACAACAGCTCTTTAAATAGAAAATGGGTCATTAATTGAGGGGGAGAGTATTTGTTCAAATTTTTGACACCTTTTTAAGCATTGTGCAACATCAGCAGTGACACTCTCTCATGGTTTAAGGGGGGGCATAGTATGCTCCATAATCAGAATATATTTAAACATGACCACATTTTCTCCCAAATTTTCTAAACATATTTAAATCAATTGGGATCACAAATCTCAAATGGTTTGAAATTTTTGATCGGGGGAGAGAATGTGATTTAAATATGAAATTATGATAAAAATGTGATCTTTTGGAACTCAAGTGTAGGCTCTCCCATATGTGCTAAACCTTTTCGTATATCGATGCACATATTGAGGGGGAGCGAATGATTTATCATGGCAATTGTGGAAGAACACCAAAGACCGACCATTTTATTTAACGTACTGGAGTTATAAGGATGGTAAGGTTAGGTATAAGTTCCCACGATCCCGCCAGAGCCAGAGGGATCTACCCAGGGACAATCCACTAGTTAGTATAGAAGTCTTTAGGCATGATTAAAAAGGAGAAAAATGTGAATAAGGGAAGAGTGCTGACTGAGATGGAGCTAGTACTGGAACAAACCCAACAAGGTGCTAGTGATGAAGTATCGGTAAGCGCTGAAGGGGTTGAAGAATGAAAAAGAATTGTAAAGATAAAGGGTAAAAAGAAAGAAGCCCTCCTTACACTTTAGGCAGAAACCGGGTCAATACATATGCTGTCAGAATCACTAAGTTGATTGCTGACATTGAAGACAAAGTATCATGGACCCAATGATACGCTGTACAACCCTCCCTAGCCACTCAAGGTCCCTCAAAGGACTCTTGTTTCATTTGTCACAGAGATCAATACATTTCTATCGTCTCTCTCACTCCGAGATAGACGATATTGAAAAGGTGGCAGTCCTCTCCAGCCTCCGATCACTAAATCAAAATGCACAATTGAGTCTAGAGCCAAGAGATCATCAATAAATCTCATTAGGACACACTTCCAATATGCTTGTTGTTTCATACACCGTGAAAAGCAAGAAAAATATATATGATGAGTCCTACGCATTATCCTCGTGGTATTGCCAGAACATCCGAGTGATACGTAAAGTATTCACAATGAAGATGGAAATCCTTCTAGAGCCAACATCAAACAAGCTCTTGGTGGGTGACATGTGAGATCCTTCATGGATCAAGCTTGTGACAACTGGAAAGAAACGATGGGGCGATTCAAATTTGAATCAAACTTTTTCCAGGAAATGGATTGACGGATACTTTTGGAAAACCTTTCAATGTGCTCACCAACAAAGTTTTGAGCACATTGATTGTGAAAATTTTCAAACAAAAGTATTTTTGACAGAAATGTGATTCAATTTATAAAACCCTTGTCGTGTTGCACAAAAAGTTTATCCAGTGACACGCAAGTGATTTTTCTAATCAATTTCTCGTCAATCAGTGGGTATTTAATTCACTGATTCACTCTACCGTGCTGTCTGCTTTGAGACGTTCCGGTATGAGAACATGCTTAGTATGATGATTCTGACATTAATTTGTTGGAAGACTCATTACTACAAGCTAGAAATTCCTGTTAAGGAGAATCTTCTTTAAAGGGGATTCTAACCTGATCACAGGTCGGTCTTCACAGAACCGAAGGTTAAATCCAACCACCACATCGAACGAATGACAAAGCCATATTCGTTCTCCAACTTTATTGATAACTATTTTATTTCAGATTCATATAAAGATGGTGATGGTGGTTCCTGATTCCAGCAGAGACGTGTTAATCTACTCTCCATGCTCACACTTCTAATTCATTATCAAAAACATCAAGATAGCAAAAATACCTACAACACAGCTTCTGCAACTCTGATGATAATTATCATGATCCAGAAAAGTGCGAGCATGCGAGTTCAACGGTCACAACATATCACATGAAGGCAATATCACTGCAATAGATAAGCTCAGAGATTATTGGTGACTGATGATCTCAATGAAGGCTCAAAGATCACAACTTCACATGGAGACGATGCCGCAAGATGACTTGAAGACATATATTGGATGATAACCTCGAAGAATACTCAAAGATCATCCAAGACAAAAGATCAGTCATCAAAAGTTCACTGCTGAAGGCACAAAGATCAATGACGATTGAAGAATCAATGACTACGAGCTATGAAGTCGTGTTCAGAGGAAAGAATGCTAGATTTTGAAATATTATTTTCGGGGTGACCTCCCTTAGGGGGAGATTGTTAGGAATATAAATATTTATCTGAAGACTCGGTCACCCCGAGTACTCATTAGCATTTAATAGCTCGTAGGAATATCAGTAATATTAATATTATTATTTGTATTAGTTTAGTTAGTTAAGAATTCGTGGAGTAGGTCGGGTCTTTACCCTCTGTCAGCTCACTCCACAGCCCACACGGGGCAACTAGTATGTAACTATAAATACCCCTCTCCCACCAAGGGAGAGGGTTGAAACTTCTCATACATTCAACCTAATATATTCATCTTTCTCTCACTAGTTCCCATTCTCTCTCTTTCTCTCTCTAAGATTCGGCCAAATCCACACTCTTTATGTGTTATATGTTTATGAATATGCTACAAAGAGGATCCGGATTTTCAACTAACGCATGCAAACACCCCGCGGCAACGCGCGGGTTTAATCCCTCGTTGTATCTATATATGGTTTTTAACAAGCATAAGTGAAACGCTTATAATAAGAATTCAAATTGATTTATTACAGTATTTTATAAATAGTTAATTATTTATTTAAGTCTTCTATAAATAGAGTTGGTAACTTCAAATTTAAAGCTTGTGCAGTAAGTTTGAGTTGAGTCATTTGAAATTTAAATGTAACACAATAAGTCATACAAATTAGTTTCAAGAGTCAGTTTTTCATTGATCATCCTTTTTCTCCATTCTTGTTTGTATATTATAAAATTGTTCAAGTTTCAAAATTGGTTTGACCTTTTTTTTTTTTTCATTTGTAGCAATACAGAAGCATCAACAATACTTATTGTTCTTAGATACAAGGTAACATTTCAATTTAGTCCCAAACTATATTGGGTCGTATATTAGTGGAAGTTTTGGATCTCATTGTAAAAAAAAAAAAAAAAAAAAAAAAAAAATAGTCGTGTGATAGTATTTTGTAACACGTATGCTATGTTTGGCGCGGAGATTTTTGGAGCTTTTTGGGGCGATGAGCGGTAAGCAATGAGCTTTTTTATTTTTATTATTCGTTTGGCAAATGAGCGGTGAGCTTTTCTATTTTTTAGGAATGCTCATTTTTTCAATGCTTCTTTAAGAAGTTGTGAGCGGTGAGCTGTGGCTACTGCTCATAGCTACAGCTCACAGCTCACTGCTCACAGCTAACTGACTTTTACCAAACACACCCGTATTATCATAGATGTTGATCTTCCCATTACTCTTGCATATATTTATGTTTGTTATTTGGCTTTCACTTTTTTTTTTTTTTTTTTTTTTTTTTTTTTTGTGTAAAAAATTCTTAAAACTGCATTACAGAACAATGCAAATGCGTTTGCCGGGAATTTGAATGACATTTTGAATAGTCACAACTCTAAGAAATATTTACCAAATAGTCACAACTCTAAAAGTAATGCTAGAAGTGTATTTTAGAGTGAAACTTATTTATTCTCATATTATTCTTAGCAAAATCTTACTCACAGAAGTTAGGAACTGAAAAATAAAATCAGTAAATAACAAAAACCCTTCTTTCACTAAAAAGACTCGATGATTCGGAAACCATTGTGTAACACCCCGTATTTTTAACGTAACAGCGGAAGGCAAATCGGGGGTATTACTTCATAGATTACAGTCGTAATCATAGAAATCGACTCTAAATGAGACATTTTATAAAGTTTGTCATCGTTCAATGAAAACTAAAATATTTGAGATTGCAAAACGGGTACAACATTTTTTAATGTTATACAAATGAAAATGTTAAAGTTTGAAATAAATGATAACATATTGGACGTCGTCCATAAAGGTCGCATGCCAACTCCGTGCCAATCATGCCTTTTAATTTTCTGAGATAAACATGCTAAAAAGTCAACAAAATTGTTGAGTGAAATTCATAGGTTTATGTTACACCCCGTGCCTGTTAGACCAAAATTTAAAACTTTTTACGCATGAATACTTGAACTAATACTCTTTCATAAACTGACAAAAATCCATACCTTGAGTCTATTTTTAAATGAAACTAGACTCAATTACCTTCAAAATGACGGGTGGCGCGACCCGTGACGACTTACGGATTAAAAGATATGATTTTTACAATTTGACGGGTTATGCATTAACCCATTTTGACCCATTTACACTACAAACCATCTATACCAATTCATTTTCCCACCAAACTTGGCCACCATCATTACTTTAACATATAAAACATGTTCCATAAACACTTGACCCGTTTACACCCCAAAATGGGTACTTTTACACTTTTGCCAAACACCCCCTTAACTTTGACCCTAAACACCTAAAACATACTTTGACCTATCGGTTGACCACCAAATCGATAGGACAACCTTAACATACCATTTGCCACACGGCTACTCTATACCAACCAATAAAAGACCAACGGGGGTACAAACTTTACACATGAGCTCGGTATTCTACCTAAGCTCCTAAACACATATTACCTTAAATCTTGCATAACCAAAACCTTAATCCACATATCCAAGCCATCCATAAGAACATGCCAACCTACAAAATGGTTAGACAACTAAACCATAAGCACGAAGGCTTAGTAAGTAAAACGATCATAACACACAATTATACTTCAATCCACACATAGCATCATATACATAAAACACTTACTTGACGGGCTTACTATCCAAGTCTCATCTAACACATAACATCAACATATTCCATAACATCAGCTCATCACATAAGCCGCATCCATGGCAATACATAAGCATATTCCAATTCCACATTTCTTGACATACAACATACATAACACATATATGTAGAAATTCATATAACACATGTCATCATCATTTTACTTACCTTAGCTTCCAAAGCTAAGCATAACATCAATATCCCACCATTCTTAACCTCTAACCATCATCATCATCCTTTACAATTATCAACACATGGGATAATTGCAAGGGACCTTACTCTTGGATTGGAACCCTAATCCTTCATCAATTATCATCCAAGAATCATTGTTTTCCCTCCCTTTTGTTCTAAACCGACATTCACAGACCCATCTCAAAGAAATGAGAAGTCTGTAGAATTATCTAGGAAGATTAGATATAACTAGTCATTAGTTTGGCTAGATGACACTTATGGTCCTTCAAGTTCCATTCTTTCTATTTAGCCACATTAACTTTATAACTCATTTACAACTTAACAACTTTAGCCCCTTGAGTCTATGCATCATATTTCTATAACCTTCCAACACATTCTTTGACTATCACTTTGACTATCGGGTTTGCCTAAAATGTTACATTCGTTGACTGGCCAATCACATAAGGTCTTTGATCCACTTTCATCTAGGGTGGGGTCCAATCACTCGGGAAATGGGTGTTACAATTCTATCCCCATTATTTAGATTTCGTCCCCGAAATCTCTCGTCTAAAACTATCCAAAACTAAATTCACGACATATACATGTCCTTATTTTCATGCTTTCTAAGCCATTACTTTGCGACGATCTAAGTGATCTTGCAAATTCTACACTCACTATACATAAACATAACTCATAATCTACTAAAAACACGCTTCTCGTCACAAGCTTTTCTAAAATTTCCCACGATTGACGACTAGTCATATGGAAAATTCTACTATTTGACTTTATATAAGTCAAACTTCATCACTATTTCACATTATACACCCCTGCACTAACATGACATAACATCATTTACCGGCCAATTTTGCATTTCACATAGTACCAACACATATCAATATCAAAAACCGGCAGCTTAATTCAAAATATACAAAGTACCATAAAAACGGCACCTTTTAAAATTCTTTCACACGCATAACTTAAGCAATCTTTCTTATCAAATCTTGGGAAATACTCATCAATTAACTTATCAATTTAATGCATAACTCATTTTAGACGTCTATCTTAAGGTTTCACACATTACCTTAACACTGCTATCAGTTTTATTCATATCTATCTTTTCTTATGACGTCTAATATGTTTTTGTTTTCACTTTCTCATATCACTATCCGTACTCACGTCATATCGGCTACACATAAGTCCATTCATTTATAACTCCTTATTTACATATAAAGGTGTCCCAATCTATGTAAATAAGGAATTATAAACTCATGGTTCAGCGATTTACAATTCTTCATTTAAATAAAAAGGTGTCCCAATCCATTTAAATCAATAAACCATAAACCATCCTACTTATATGCTTCCAACATAACCTTCGTACTTGTTTTACTTTCCATCTTTTCTAGCCTTGGATCCAATCTCATTAACTTTCCATCCATGCCATAAAGGCAAGCAAGGGTAGGTATATCACATGGCTATCCCGAAGGATACCATAACTATATCACATGGCTATCCCGAAGGATACCATAACTATAGCATTGGATCCAAGCTATATCTTTCTTTTCATCTTAATTCAATTCATCTTTCATGTACTTTTATCATTAGGCACACACTATCATTTACTCAATTTTCATTGCCTTAAGCAATCTTCAACATTCACTATCAAGTTTACTTTCATCTATACAAGTTTTTATACAACACTTGCCCATTTATTATATTTGCATTTTCACAATGCAACTTATCATTCTTTCGTCAACCCCAAGTTGACTCACACATTCACTATATGCCATCTTTATTTTAGACAAGTTCTATATAATGCTTGTCCATTACAATATACACATTTTCTACGTGTTCTTACAACACACTTTTACTATTACCCGTCAACCCTTGTTAACCATATTCTCAACTCATACTGTCACATCATTTTGTCTGTTCAATTTTTACGTTTATAAACCTTACATAGGTTTATTCTTTAACACTATCACAGATCTCATCATACACATTTCAATATATATATATATTAGCATGATTATATATTTTATCATGTTTTACAATTCTTTCTAACGCACTTCATATCACTTATGACTTCTAGCACAATCTATATTTCAATCATCACTTCCACTCATCACGCTTAACCGTATATTACTAACACATTTTACTTATCATGTTTTACGCAACGTGATCTCATCACGTCTTATCCATACACCTTTACTTTCTCATTTTATTTAACATATAAAAACTCATGATTCAAGCATATATTCATTCATGTCTTTTTAATCATCAAACTACCAACATACTTCGCTATACACTTCTTACTTCATATCACGCTTTTAAAGCATATAAGTTTCATCAAGCACTTACCATGCTTTTTAACTTATTTCACATATCAAAGCATTTTCTCAACTTTCTTTCGACACTAAGTCATCACATAACATACATTCCAATGCATCTATCTCAACTCATACACTTCTATGCAATCGTGCTCTCAAGCACACCAAATAAAAGTTAGACATATGACAAACTACCACCATAGACTTTAAACAATAACACTTAACATTTAGCACTTGTCCAAAAAGTGTTCTAACATTCATAATCATAATCAACTCACGTAGTCTATGGCATCATATATCACATCGCATAATCAATCTATGTCTAAACATCATCATCTAATCAATCGCAAACACTAGTCTACCTTATAACTAAGGCATCATAAACCTTAGTTCACTTACTAACCCGTCTCTAATACCACCTAGTTTTGCTACTCGCATTCCATAACTATAACTCTATCATACATCTCCTAATCACAATACAATCACCGGCACCAACCGAGGTGTACGGCTAACTAATCATTTAAACATCTCAAGTCCCCATGGGCTTGCATCTCATACACAACAACACTATTATAAACATACATCACCTATCATCAATAGGCTCAACTAGCACAAAACATAATCTTTCTAACACATAGCAATTACTTTCCGCGCGACTAACACTTACGTCCAATGCTTCTACGAGTGGTTTAAGTCTAGGCAATCCTAAAGAAAACCTAATTTACTTAAACTAAAGCTCTGATACCAATTTGTTACACCCCGTGCCCGTTAGACCAAAATTTAAAACTTTTTATGCGGGAATACTTGAACTAAAACTGACCCGCTGTTACTCTTTCATAAACTGAAAAAAATCCATAAACATTCAGACTTTGAGTCTATTTTTAAATGAAACTAGACTCAATTACCTTCAAAATGATGGGTGGCGCCCGTGACGACTTACGGATTAAAAGATATGATTTTTACAATTTGACGGGTTATGCATTAACCCATTTTGACTCATTTACACTACAAACCATCTATACCAATTCATTTTCCCACCAAACTTGGCCAACATCATTACTTTAACATATAAATCATGTTCCATAAACACTTGACCCGTTTACACCCCAAAATGGGTACTTTATACTTTTGCCAAACACCCCCTTAACTTTGACCCTAAACACCTAAAACATACTTTGACCTATCGGTTGACCACCAAATCGATAGGACAACCTTAACATACCATTTGCCACACGGCTACACTACACCAACCAATAAAAGACCCACGGGGGTACAAACTTTACACATGAGCTCGGTATTCTACCTAAGCTCCTAAACACATATTACCTTAAATCTTGCATAACGAAAACCTTAATCCACATATCCAAGCCATCCATAAGAACATGCCAACCTACAAAATGGTTAGAAAACTAAACCATAAGCACAAAGGCTTAGTAAGTAAAACGATCATAACACACAATTATACTTCAATCCACACATAGCATCATATACATAAAACACTTACTTGACGGGCTTACTATCCAAGTCTCATCTAACACATAACATCAACATATTCATAACATCAGCTCATCACATAAGCCGCATCCATGGCAATACATAAGCATATTCCAATTCCATATTTCTTGACATACAACATACATAACACATATATGTAGAAATTCATATAACACATGTCATCATCATTTTACTTACCTTAGCTTTCAAAGCTAAGCATAACATCAATATCCCACCATTCTTAACCTCTAACCATCATCATCATCCTTTAAAATTATCAACACATGGGATAATTGCAAGGGACCTTACTCTTGGATTGGAACCCTAATCCTTCATCAATTATCATCCAAGAATCATTGTTTTCCCTCCCTTTTGTTCTAAACCGACATTCACAGACCATCTCAAAGAAATGAGAAGTCTGTAGAATTATCTAGGAAGATTAGATATAACTAGTCATTAGTTTGGCTAGATGACACTTATGGTCCTTCAAGTTCCATTCTTTCTATTTAGCCACATTAACTTTATAACTCATTTACAACTTAACAACTTTAGCCCCTTGAGTCTATGCATCATATTTCTATAACCTTCCAACACATTCTTTGACTATCACTTTGACTATCGGGTTTGCCTAAAATGTTACATTCGTTGACTGGCCAATCACATAAGGTCTTTGATCCACTATCATCTAGGGTGGGGTCCAATCACTCAGGAAATGGGTGTTACAATTCTATCCCCATTATTTAGATTTCGTCCCCAAAATCTCTCGTTTAAAACTATCCAAAACTAAATTCACGACATATACATGTCCTTATTTTCATGCTTTCTAAGCCATTACTTTGCGACGATCTAAGTGATCTTGCAAATTCTACACACACTATACATAAACATAACTCATAATCTACTAAAAACACGCTTCTCGTCACAAGCTTTTCTAAAATTTCCCACGATTGACGACTAGTCATATGGAAAATTCTACTATTTTGACTTTATATAAGTCAAACTTCATCACTATTTCAATTATACACCCCTGCACTAACATGACATAACGTCATTTACCGGCCAATTTCGTATTTCACATAGTACTCACACATATCAATATCAAAAACCGGCAACTTAATTCAAAATATACAAAGTACCATACAAACGGCACCTTTCAAAATTCTTTCACACGCGTAACTTAAGCAATCTTTCTTATCAAATCTTGGGAAATACTCATCAATTAACTTATCAATTTAATGCATAACTCATTTTAGACGTCTATCTTAAGGTTTCACACATTACCTTAACACTGCTATCAGTTTTATTCATATCTATCTTTTCTTATGACGTCTAATATGTTTTAGTTTTCACTTTCTCATATCACTATCCGTACTCACGTCATATCGGCTACACATAAGTCCATTCATTTATAACTCCTTATTTACATAAAAAGGCGTCTCAATCTATGTAAATAAGGAATTATAAACTCATGGTTCGGCGATTTACAATTCTTCATTTAAATAAAAAGGCATCCCAATCCATTTAAATCAAGAAACCATAAACCATCCTACTTATATGCTTCCAACATAACCTTCGTACTTGTTTTACTTTCCATCTTTTCTAGCCTTGGATCCAATCTCATTAACTTTTCATCCATGCCATAAAGGCAAGCTAGGCTATCCCGAAGGATACCATACTATAACACATGGCTATCCAGAAGGATACCATACTATAACACATGGCTATCCCGAAGGATACCATAACTATATCACATGGTTATCCCGAAGGATACCATAACTATAGCATTGGATCCAAGCTATATCTATCTTTTCATCTTAATTCAATTCATCTTTCATGTACTTTTATCATTAGGCACACACTATCATTTACTCAATTTTCATTGCCTTAAGCAATCTTCAACATTCACTATCAAGTTTACTTTCATCTATACAAGTTTTTATACAACACTTGCCCATTTATTATATTTGCATTTTCACAATGCAACTATCATTCTTCCGTCAACCCTAAGTTGACTCACACATTCACTA
This sequence comes from Artemisia tridentata subsp. tridentata, assembly GCA_021014915.2. Classification (NCBI taxonomy): domain Eukaryota; kingdom Viridiplantae; phylum Streptophyta; class Magnoliopsida; order Asterales; family Asteraceae; genus Artemisia; species Artemisia tridentata. The sequence continues at coordinate 252,770,570 of CP139504.1, forward strand.
TATGCCATCTTTATTTTAGACAAGTTCTATATAATGCTTGTCCATTACAATATACACATTTTTTACGTGTTCTTACAACACACTTTTACTATTACCCGTCAACCCTTGTTGATCATATTATCAACTCATACTGTCACTTCATTTTATCTGTTCAATTTTTACGCATATAAACCTTACATAGGTTTATTCTTTAACACTATCACAGATCTCATCATACACATTTCAATATATATATTAGCATGATTATATTCATGTTTTACAATTCTTTCTAACGCACTTCATATCACTTATGACTTCTAGCGCAATCTATATTTCAATCATCACTTCCACTCATCACGCTTAACCGTATATTACTAACACATTTTACTTATCATGTTTTACGCAACGTGATCTCATCACGTCTTATCCATACACCTTTACTTTATCATTTTATTTAACATATAAAAACTCATGATTCAAGCATATATTCATTCATGTCTTTCTAATCATCAAACTACCAACATACTTCGCTATACACTTCTTACTTCATATCACGCTTTCAAAGCATATAAGTTTCATCAAGCACTTACCATGCTTCTTAACTTATTTCACATATCAAAGCATTTTCTCAACTTTCTTTCGACACTAAGTCATCACATAACATACATTCCAATGCATCTATCTCAACTCATACACTTCTATGCAATCGTGCTCTCAAGCACACCAAATAAAACTTAGACATATGAAAAACTACCACCATAGACTTTAAACAATAACACTTAACATTTAGCACTTGTCCAAAAAGTGTTCTAACATTCATAATCATAATCAACTCACGTAGTCTATGGCATCATATATCACATCGCATAATCAATCTATGTCTAAACATCATCATCTAATCAATCGCAAACACTTATCTACCTTATAACTAAGGCATCATAAACCTTAGTTCACTTACTAACCCGTCTCTAATACCACCTAGTTTTGCTACTCGCATTCCATAACTATAACTCTATCATACATCTCCTAATCACAATACAATCACCGGCACCAACCGAGGTGTACGGCTAACTAATCATTTAAACATCTCAAGTCCCCATGGGCATGCATCTCATACACAACAACACTATTATAAACATACATCACCTATCATCAATAGGCTCAACTAGCACAAAACATAATCTTTCTAACACATAGCAATTACTTTCCGCGCGACTAACACATAAATCCAATGCTTCTACGAGTGGTTTAAGTCTAGGCAATCCTAAATAAAACCTAATTCACTTAAACCAAAGCTTCGATACCAATTTGTTACACCCGGTGCCCGTTAAACCAAAATTTAAAACATTTTACGCGGGAATACTTGAACTAAAACTGACCAACTGTTACTCTTTCATAAACTGACAAAATCCTTAAACATTCAGACCTTGAGTCAATTCTTAAATGAAACTAGACTCAATTACCTTCAAAATGACAGGTGGCGAGACCCATGACGAATTACGGATTAAAAGATATGATTTTTACAATTTGACGGGTTATGCATTAACCCATTTTGACCCATTTACACTACAAACCATCTATACCAATTCATTTTCCCACCAAACTTGGCCAACATCATTACTTTAACATATAAAACATGTTCCATAAACACTTGACCCGTTTACACCCCAAAATGGGTACTTTCACACTTTTGCCAAACACCCCCTTAACTTTGACCCTAAACACCTAAAACATACTTTGACCTATCGGTTGACCACCAAATCGATAGGACAACCTTAACATACCATTTGCCACACGGCTACACTATACCAACCAATAAAAGACCAACGGGGGTACAAACTTTACACATGAGCTCGGTATTCTACCTAAGCTCCTAAACACATATTACCTTAAATCTTGCATAACCAAAACCTTAATCCACATATCCAAGCCATGCATAAGAACATGCCAACATACAAAATGGTTAGACAACTAAACCATAAGCACAAAGGCTTAGCAAGTAAAACGATCTTAACACACAATTATACTTCAATCCATACATAGCATCATATTCATAAAACACTTACTTGACGGGCTTACTATCCAAGTCTCATCTAACACATAACATCAACATATTCCATAACATCAGCTCATCACATAAGCCGCATCCATGGCAATACATAAGCATATTCCAATTCCATATTTCTTGACATACAACATACATAACACATATATGTAGAAATTCATATAACACATGTCATCATCATTTTACTTACCTTAGCTTCCAAAGCTAAGCATAACATCAATATCCCACCATTCTTAACCTCTAACCATCATCATCATCCTTTACAATTATCAACACATGGGATAATTTCAAGGGACCTTACTCTTGGATTGGAACCCTAATCCTTCATCAGTTATCATCCAAGAATCATTGTTTTCCCTCCCTTTTGTTCTAAACCGACATTCACAGACCCATCTCAAAGAAATGAGAAGTCTGTAGAATTATCTAGGAAGATTAGATATAACTAGTCATTAGTTTGGCTAGATGACACTTATGGTCCTTCAAGTTCCATTCTTTCTATTTAGCCACATTAACTTTATAACTCATTTACAACTTAACAACTTTAGCCCCTTGAGTCTATGCATCATATTTCTATAACCTTCCAACACATTTTTTGACTATCACTTTGACTATCGGGTTTGACTAAAATGTTACATTCGTTGACTGGCCAATCACATAAGGTCTTTGATCCACTTTCATCTAGGGTTGGGTCCAAGCACTCGGGAAATGGGTGTTACAATAGCTTGTGGGCTTGTGTGTTGATCAAGAAGATCAAGGGTAGATTGGGTAGATCGAGTCAATTGAGAATAGATCATTGTGATCTTGTTGAGATCTTGGAGATCTCTTATAGCTTGTGGGCTAGTGTGTTGATCTAGTGGATCAAGGGTAGATCGATAGATCGAGTAAAGTGGGAGTAGATCAATTCTTGTTGAAATCTTGGAGATCTCTTGTATCTTGTGGGCTTGTGTATTGATCAAGTGGATCAAGGGTATATCGGGTAGATCGTGATTAGATCGTGTGGATCGTGGTAGATTGGTACTAGCTAAGATTAGTACTCGACATTTCGCTTAGTGTCAGAAATAAGGATAAGCGACGTTGTACGGTTTTCTCCGCCTGAAGGGAGCTTGTTGATTAGTGACTGAACCACTATAAATCATTGTGTCCGGTTTGCGCCTTCTTACTTATCTCTTTACTTTTATTTTATTCTTTATCGCTTTATATTTATATTTGCATTGCGTTTATGTTCGTGTGATTTGTTGCTTATGTTATGTTGATTATGTTTGTGTCATGGTTTGGTTGTTCTTGTGTTGTAGTTTACTTTATACCATCTCTAGATGTTATATGATAATTGTTGACACTTTTCATATTACGTCACACTTGATCGGGTATTTGATACAAAAAGTTTTTTAGTTTTTTTAATGGAAACGTATTCACCCCCTCTACGATTTCCACAATTGGTATCAGAGACAGGTTGCTCAAATTTTAAAAACAAATGGTTTTCAAAATTGAGTACGATGCATGTATCAAATTATCCATGAGGGTGATAAAATATGAAAAGTATTTAGTTGCTTAATACTTACAAGTTTTGTTGTTAAGTATACTTTGTCATACTAGCTTGAAGGTTTTCTTAAATCACTAAAAGAATAGATTTTGTAAGTGTCCGGTCATGTCCTTAGAACGAGTCGTAAAGTCATGCGGTTTTAAAAGGAGTGTTTGGGACAAACCAATATTTTGTAGTAAAAGTATTATCATAATTTTTTTTAGTCCCAAATGTGGAAATGATGCTTAATATATGTTTTATATGTTCGATATCTAGTTTGTTAAATTTTACATCTTTCCGTCGAGTCTCCGCACTAAAATAATAAACTGAATCAGGAAACAGGTCACGGTACCACTAAATATAAGACGGTACCATTATATTTAACGGTACCGTGGGGTATTTAATGGTACCGTGCATCTGTCTGTCTGTTTTCAGTAATGGGTTGTTTTCATAAATTCATATAAAATCAACCATAAGTCCGTAGGAGTCGTGTCACCCATCATTTTAAACGAAGTTAAGTCCAATTTCATTTGAAAAATACTTTTATGAATTAGTTCTAAATGAAAGTATATTAGAGTCATTGATTTTCAACTAAAGGTCTTTTTGGTCACTCCGTTTGCGTAAATTTTTGGTTAAACTGAAAAAAGGCGTTTCAACTTTTGAACCTTGGCGTGTTTTCAAAGTGACTTGGCAAAAATATTTGAAATAGGGAGGAAACTAATTCGTTTTCAAATAAAATCAAGCTTAGTATACATTGTTATACTTAATACACAAAATGACGATAAGTATTTTTGTGTGTTATGCTAACTGACAATTTGTTTTTCTTTGTTTCCTAGTATTGTTAGTTATTTATTTATTTTATTTTATTTTATTTTTTATTTTTTTTTGTGCTTATAGTTATCTTTAGTTGAGCTAACTATATCTATATTCACAAGTGTTTTACATGCCCTGTTGCTATGTGTTGATTATTAGTCTTTCGGCTTATGTGTCAATAGGACTTAAACTAGACTTCTTGCACTAAGTTGCGTAATTGATTTTGCATTGCATATAGGCATAGACCACTTCTCTTGAATATGTGTTTTTGACATCTTGCAAGTTTTAAGATGCTTTAGTAACCTTCTTAAGAATGGAAACTAAGTTGGTTGATCATGTGCGTCGAAAGATATTGTCTTACACAATTATTTTTCCAAAAGTTTAAGTGTAAAAAATATATCACCTCAAAATATTTAACACTTTCATTAAATCCGTGACATGATCACTAAAACATTACATCCTTTTGTCTTGCTTGACAATGGGTTGTTTAAACAAGACAAAAAGATCATATTAATACATTAGTATTTAAGTAAAAGAAAATGTATTAAACTTGCATTGATCTAACATACATACAAAATGTTTTAAACATTTAGTATTTTATGTATGTTGTATAAAAATAGTTAAGATAATTATTTTTATACTAATGAGATGTCAAAAAACTAAGAATATTATACTTAATAATATAAATAGTTTTTCGCAAATAAAAATAAATGACAATAATGAAGTAGTAAGTTAATATGTCATTAACCTCACACATACAACCAGTATTAGAATAAATAGAACACATTCCTCAAATTTTTATTTTCTTTTTAAAAGGAGTGATCGTGAGGGTCAAGAAAGATTTCGAGTACATATCAATTCATTATTCAAATTGTGATTGATATCATCATCGAATCTAATTGACAAGTTTTTGAGTATGGACACGAAATTGGAGTCATTATTTGTCTAGCTTCAAGACAACATCAAAATATAACGAAATATATTATCTTGAATCTACATACTCAACCACACTCGGTTGTTATGAAAATAATGACTTCCTCTCAAGACGAAAATAATGTGCATCGGATCATAACTCACACTTGTGTTGAAGATGTCATATTGAGTCTTCTTGTCCAATGGTTGTGTTCCAAACATTAAACTAATAGTTTTAAAAGATGCATAAAATACACAACTAAGTAGGATTGACAACTTGGATGTTTCATCCGAAATATTCAAGTAATTTATTTTGCAATGCAATTAGTAAATGTGTCATTTCCGAAAAACCAAACAAGAGCAAACAAACAACATATGTAAACTTTGCTCATGAACGACTCAACACTCAAAATCACATGTATTTCTCTTATCAAAAGATTGACAAAGGATAACTTATGCATCTTATTTTCTTTGTAACATGAATGGTTGTGTTACAAGGGAATACACTACATCTTGTTAACAAAAATAGGATATTAGAGTTGAATAATAACCCAATACAACATGTGTCATTGCATAAACAAGTAAAATTGGTCATACACTAAAATACTTGTTTTACTAAGCATTCGTAAGAGTGATAAGTTTCCTCTTAGAAAAGCATATTTGTTGAAATATACAATATGTCTCATTTCAAATATAATACTCACAAGATCTATTGAGGTAAATAACCTTTACTAGATTCTTTCCTCAAGATATGCAAATGAGCATTCTTGAAACAATCTCTATGTAGTAGATTTTACATTGTATCACATTAGAGCATCTCTTGGTTCTAGGAAACCAAATCATGTTAAAATAACATGCAACAACTCAACAAACAAAAATATTATCCAAGAGATCATAAAATGCACCATCTCCACCAAATAACCTCTAAATCTCAAACACGATATTAAAACATTTTGTTTGCCTTTGTTAGAAGTTGTGTAAGACATGTCATCTTCGTAACCAACTTTCAAAATACGGTTAGTTGAGTCATATTAGGCCATGTATTGGCAAAATAAGCTAATATCATCTTTGCTATACTTCGATAGGCAAATATAGGAATTTGAATTTTTCTAACATGAGAATGACTACTGGAGAACCTATCGCACTAGAAATTCAATTTGACCAAACGGTTGAATTGCTTCCAGGAGAGAAGTTGGGTTCGTGGTATAACCTGTAAAAATGGTCGTGTTTAGCTTGAATTGAGCACCACTAGTCATAGTCTCATACTCATTCTTTAACTTGAATTTTTTTTTTCATTCCTACATTTGACTAAAGATAGTTTACATCGGTGAACTTTATCTCACGTTAGGATTTCATTTTGAACAAGTAGTAATTAAGATCCTCCTTAGCGAACCTAGATTACTTGCATCCCACATATGCGTTTCAAAATGATAACATGTTCTCGTAAGATATGATTAAATGTCTTCATGATCTTAAATGCTAAATGATTACCATGTATTGCATGATGTTTGCATTTATTCATTATGTGCATTTTACATAATTTGCTTGTAAATTTTGCACCCACACTATGTCCTTTTAACACATTAGGAATTACGTATGCCTATCACTATGAACCCTTAGACGTCATATAGTCATACACTAGTGTCAAAGCCTATAAGTTAGAGTAGTCTCAAAATTTTCGTAATTCCTTGGTCATCATTTCGCTTTCTTCCAAATAATACACCCTTTGTCATGGGGAGGTTAGAGATGAACCCAGTAGAACTCGGAGTAGGTCTGACAACTTAAATATTTTATCCGAAATATTCAAGTAAGTTTAACTTGCGATCGCAATTGTTAAATGTCATATCCGAAATATCATATTCAAGCCTTTTAACAACATATGTTAAAATGCTCATCCAAAAGCTAAAAGCTAACATCAATCTTCGGGTGACAAAGGACTCACAAGTTACTATATAAGTGATTAGTAGTTCCTTTCATCCTCATGTGAATATACACTTCTTTAGATCCCAAACCCTGCTGCGAATCAGCACCATATGCCTTGCTTTACGTCTTTCAAAACCCCGTGAAACACTAGCGTGCGAAGCACATCGAAATCCGTAAATCAACCAAACCTCTCAAACGAGAATCCTCTAACCATCTTCGTCTAGGGCTAGGAATGATGTAACACATTCCGTGAATTTCACAATTCCCATGTGTTCAAATGCTTCCTTTAAATCCCTCTCATGACTACTTAAATATTTCACTGGAAATATTGAAGTCATCCCTTACGTCTCATCTCGTGACTTTTTAAATATTTCACTGGAAATATTAAGTCATCTCTCACATCCCTCTTATGACTATTTGAATATTTCACTGGAAATATTGAAGTCATATCTTGTGTCTCGTCTCATGACTTTTTAAATATTTCACTAGAAATATTAAGTCATCTTTCACATCCCTCTTATGACTACTTGAATATTTCACTGGAAATATTGAAGTCATATCTTGTGTCTCGTCTCATGACTTTTTAAATATTTCACTGGAAATATTAAGTAATCCTTCACATCGCTCTAATGACTACCTATGTATTTCCTCAGAAATATAAAAGTCATCTCTTCTCGTTTAGTACCGTTCATCTCGTAAAAAGAATTTATTAGGTATAAATTCTCTCCACATGTCGAAAAGTCTCACTAAATCAGCGAGATTTATTCGTAAAATCCTCTTAAATTCCAAATGACAACTTGAATATTTCATCCGAAATATTTAAAGTATATTTAATTTGTGAAATGCAATTAAATGTCATCTCTCGTTCTAGATCAACGTTCGATGAATCCCTTTGGATTCATTCATCAAAGAATTTATTTGGTATAAATTTCTTTAATCCAAGGTCCAGAAAAATCACAACATATGTGAAATTTCTTTGTGAAAAATCTAATTCTGGGTCAAAACTGACCTCAACAGGTCACGGTACCCTTAAATAGGGGACGGTACCGCTAAATTTAACAGTACTGTCGGACCGTTGTCTGCTGAGACAGTTTATTTTTTCTTCAGTTCTCACTGTTTCAAAAACACTATCGAAACCCAGTCGATGTAGTCTTGAACTAGAACCATCTCCTATCAGAATAGATTCTCTCTATCTTCTGATTCCTTAGCTTTTTCCCCTTTCACTTCCGCATGGTACTGAACACACCATATGTTTGGTTACTTCCGTATCCATTATCTTCTCAACTTATCTACACTTTTCAACCTTACTTCTACACTACCAATGCTTCCGCATCCCACTCATCTCCCACTCACTTCAAGCGAAGAACCGCTAGGATAAGTTGAGATAACCCTTCTTCATCAACATAGATAACCCCACTAGAACCTTATCACTAACCCCATAACCTTGAAGATTTTATCTTTTTAACCCTTAGCATATTTCCACGTAATCACATGCCTCATCATATGACTGTTCTCTGAATATTTACAATGATTGAGAAGAGCTACGTGACTTCAAAGGTGAAGTTTATTGTATGCTATCCACCACTTGTCATGACGTTACTAAGCTCATCGCTTCCGTCAACGTTTGTTTTCCTCTTTATTTTTTTTACATCTTGTCCGGATGGTCATAGATTAAGGGGGAGCGAAAACACACTCATATAGTCTATCAACAAACACTCTCAAGAACACACAAATGTGGTTCTCATTCCTTAGAAAACCCTTTAGCTGCCCAGAACTAGGCTGCACAGGAAAATTTGTGACTTCCAGGTCACGGTACCATTAAATAGGCTACGGTACCGTTAAATTTAACGGTACCATGCCCTTGTTTGACGAATTTTCACTGTTTCCTCTAGACTCCCTGCATCCCTAACCTCAAACCTACAAAATTTTGCAAACTCACATACACCCTAAGATTCCCTCACTACACCAAAGGACACTACCACCAACTTTAATCCGAATCCCACAACTCTTGCCTATATAAGGCCTCACCATTGCAAGCTTATCTTGCATCTCATCTTCACACTCAACCCTTATAACTAAACTTCACTCTTGACAGTGATATTCAGTTTCAAAACCTTTAACCCTTATATCAATCCCACTCAAACCTTTTAGCTACACTTCACGCTTGACAGTGATAGTTAGTCTAAGAAGCTTCCACCCATCGATTATTACACTTAAACCTTACAACTCTCCCTCACTTTGGATAGTGATAGTTAGTTCAATAACCTTCAATCCTCACAATCACACAAAACCCTTCATGCACCAAATTATCTCTAACATACAACTAGGATCATCCAAACTAGAAATCTAGAACTTCGTTACCTCAACCCCGTTAGAGATAACCACCCACAATCCTGTTAGGATCACATACACATTTTCCTTTTCTCTTTTGAAATATATCATGCATCACATTGTCAGTGCAAATGATATATTAATCTAAACCATCTTTTCCCACCTTTCCTCAAAGATCAAAACCAACACTCTCCCATCTTATGGAATCATTTTCATTCGAATATTAGTGCGTGTCGTTCTCATTCTTATTTTTTTCCCATCGAGTCTACTTTATGGCATGACTTGTCATAATAGTAATAACATATATCTACCTCATTTAGAGTATGTCTTCTCAATAAACTATCCTTAACACCAATCATCTTAGGTAGATGATTATGTTGTTCAAAAGGTTTGTTAGAACTTGCCTTCCCAATGACAACTTGGAAGAAGTCATTTTGTGTGTCAGTCAACGAATGAATCTCGTTCTTGTTAGTGTGATTGATTGAACAATTACACCTTAGGTTATCGGTCTGGTTGTGACACTCAAGTGTCTTTGAATTACAATACGCATTCATCTTTTTGCGTCGCTCAACTTTCTTGGGCTTTCTTTTTGGTCTTTATCCTTTTGGCACACTTTCATCACGTGTCTAACTTCTTGCACACTTTGATATGCTCACCAATTTTTTTTAGCTATGTTTTTAACATAGTTTAACCCTTGCATGTCTTGCTATGTGTATTCTATCCCTATAATGTTGCTCCTATTCTTTTATATATTATGTTACACGAAGCTAACCCTTGATGTAGGAAAATCCTTTGTAAGAATTTGATCCATGGATCCGCTAGATACTAAGGTAAATAAACAAGGGGATTCAATCACCATAGGGGAGCATTGAGCTAGGGGGAGCTCGGGAGTATTTGAATACATAGCATGGAGTCTTTCTAATAGTGGTGATAGAAGACTTCACTGGGATGATGCAAGCTCACCTTTTTGGGAAGAAATGAAAGTAGTGTAATAAGGGGGAGTAGGGAGTGAATTCAAGGGAAAGCTCGTGGCAACTACCATTTTACTTTGACAAAAGGGTGAGAAAGGATTGTAAACAGGTAACTTTTACATTTTACCATGTGTTACGGTTTACATATTTGTCATCATCAAAAAGGGGGAGATTGTTAGTGCAAATATTACGATATTTAAACTAAACAATTTCTTCGATTTTAATAATGACAAACATGTAACTTGTAATGCATAACGTAGAATGTGCAAGTTACTTGTAAACACAAATCATTAATGCATACTTACATCAACATCTCTCGACGTCTCAAGTATGCTTCAATAGAGCCATAGACTTTCATCCCGACGTAAATCACTCAAGGTATGAACAAACAAATTTAAACTTGACGGATGATCAAAGAAATAATTTTTTTTTGTTCTAAACTTCACATTTTTGTGAATGTAACAAAACATTTTTCAAAAATACATTTTATAAATTATTTTTGAATTAGAAAGAAATGTTTTATTGGGGAAAATCATTTCAAAAATAGTTACAGCTATTTCCCCCCCCCCCCCCAAAACAGCTCCAAACATTCCCAAATAAACCTTCCCCACTAAAAACAAACGGTGGAGCGTTTTTGTCCCCCACGGTACCACTAAAGTACCGACGGTACCACTAAATTTAGTGGTGCCGTCCCCCTGTAACGGCTAGTTTTTTCTTTGCCTATAAATAGTGGACAATTTTACAGTTCCAACTTGATTTTTCCAGTTAGTTTTCTCTGGTCTAATCCTTTCTTACTTAGATCACTTTCTTTGATCATTTAAAGAGTCTTAGTTTGTTTAAGAGTGATCCTTTCATCCAACCAAGAGATCACCTTCATTCCTCTACTAGTGCAAGAGAAGAACACATAGTATCACAAAGATACAAAGTATTGTAGTTATAGTTAGTGCACTTGTTACATACTTGTTGTATCCTTGCGTACATCAAGTTCATTTTTCTTTTGAGAGTTTGTGAGAGTAGATCATTGTGATCTTGTCGAGACCTTGAAGATCTCTTATAACTTGTGGGCTTGTGTGTTGATCAAGAAGATCAAGGGTAGATCGAGTCAAGTGACAATAGATCATTGTGATCTTGTTGAGATCTTGGAGATCTCTTATAGCTTGTGGGCTGGTGTGTTGATCAAGTGGATCAAGGGTAGATCGGGTAGATCGAGTCAAGTGGGAGTAGATCATTGTGATCTTGTTGAGATCTTGGAGATCTCTTGTAGCTTGTGGGCTTGTGTATTGATCAAGTGGATCAAGGGTAGATCGGGTAGATCGTGAGTAGATCATGTGGATCGTGGTACTAGTTAAGATTAGTACTCGACATTTAGCTTAGTGTCGGAAATAAGGATAAGTGACGTTGTATGGTTTTCTCCGCCTGAAGGGAGCTTGTGGATTAGTGAAGTAACTCTCGAGTTGGGTACTCGAAGAGTGGAGTAGGGCGAAGAGGAGCTTCGTGACCGAACCACAATAAATCATCGTGTCCGGTTTGCGCCTTTTTACTTATCTCTTTACTTTTATTTTATTCTTTATCGCTTTATATTTATATTTGCATTGCGTTTATGATCGTGTGGCTTGTTGCTTATGTTATGTTGATTATGTTTTTGTTATGGTTTGATTGTTCTTGTGTTGTAGTTTACTTTATACCATCTCTAGATGTTATATGATAATTGTTGACACTTTTCATATTACGTCACACTTGATTGGGTGTTTGATAGAAAAAGTTTTTAAGTTTTTTTAATGGAAACGTATTCACCCACCCCCCCCCCCTCTACGATTTCCACATAGTATTATTGCACTAAGCTTATGACATGCAAGACATTAACTGTTGTATCATAATAATGATATAAGTGACAATGCCCTCGAATATGTATTTGCCAGTTACCTATAGCAATTCAAATATAGTGCGTCTGGTTACCATTCCGGCTAACACAAACGAGATTCGTCAACCCCAATAGATCTATACACAATATTCGTGTTCACTCGCAGTGATTAATGGTTCATGATAGTGAGGGGCTTTTGGCAATAGTGGTACTTAGGCAATAATAGAATCATGCATAGCATACAATTGTAAAATTTCTTGTGTTTGGGTTTATAGCATGTATCTCCCCTACGGGAATTTATAAAATGTGTAAAAGTGGGGCTATGATCTCACCTTAGAAATAAGCTGTCTGAAACGACAAGTCGAGTAGCAATAGTGTGTCACACCGACACGCGACCTAAGTTAATATGGCAATCCTCAGTTTACAGTTTTATGTACTCGTGACTCAAAGTGTTTAAATAAATTTAAGTGTTTTCAAGTGGTTGTTTTTAATGTTACTTGTGTGGCAGAACTTATGTTTAAATCATTTCAAAGTGTGTGTAAGTATTGGCTCTTGGAAAAGTGTACAAGTATGTTAGTATATAAAAGTATTCAAGACGAATAAGTCTCCGGTTCGAGGGTAACCGAAAGACTAAGTACGGAAAATATTCACAAGTAAAGTGTTTGCGATAATTATATGTCCCCGGTAAACAATAATAAATACTTACGTTAAGTATTTATATTATAAACGTTTACGTTGTACGGTATATATATATTAAGTTAGTGGATGATGAGTTAGAAAAATATTATGATGTTTTATTTTCATTTTATAAATCCAACTTTCGTTATTTAGTCGGTTTTTGTAAAATATATTAAGTATAGAGTTTTGACGAAAAATTAGGCATGACATGTTTGTAAATAATAGTTTTTCCGTAATCGTTATGTATTGCAAAATATTTTCAATTATGTCAATTATATCGTAATTAACAAAATATCTATGTTTCGTATCAATTAGGCCGACTTAAAGTTTTATTGGGCTAATGCGCCCGATAAATAAGTTCGTGATGTCTAAATATATTACACACGAGTATGTTGTATATATGTGTCGAGCTATATAAGTGTTTAAAATGATGTATAAAAATTTAGTGTATATACTTTGATAAATTAGTTGTCTAAAAAAATAATAACACACTCACAAAATGCTAGCAAAACAATCAAAACAAAAAATTATAACAAAATAATGACTATAGCAGGCTTCAAACTCGGGTCTGAAGGGAAAAGAAGGAACAACCCAACCACTGGACTAGAGGAACTTTCGTATATTTATTGCAAAGTTTAGTATTTAAAGGCTTTTTAACTGTGACTTCATTTGCTAAATTTCAGACAGTGAAGTCTTATGCGTTTGTGTTTGTGTTTGGTTTCGTATACGCTGAAACAAAGCACACCCTTATATTGAGAAAACAACAAATTTTCAAACCAAAAGTGCACCACTGTGGTTCGACCACAGTGGTTTTTCAACCCGAAACAAATTCCAACGTAACCAAGCTTTTAACAAGTTTTACTCTAACTCGAATAAACGAAATCGTAAGTTAAACATAACACTTTCATCATTAGCCAATACTTAAGTTATTTTAGTTGTGATTCCTTAGTCATTTTAAGTTCAAAACTCAAAATAAGTTACAAAGTGTGTGTAAGTGTGTCGATTTACAAACCAATAAGCACAAGCTTATTCTCTTTAAGCTTATATGTATTTAAGCAAGTTTAAAAGGTCACCACACAAGCTTTAAACACATCCTTTGACAATCATGCAAGTATATACTATCGTTTGTATGCATGTCGAGAGTGTAACATGTATGTCGAGTGCATACTTTTTTAAGAAAACTCATTTGCTAGATTTTCAAGATTAAAAACATATATAGTTGACATGAAACACATAGTAAGGAAGGCTTAAAGTTCAAAAACAAAACTTTAACAAGTTTAGAGGTAGTTGACTTAACAGTGGGTCGAGAGATGTATACGTTTTCAAGCACACAAGGTTGTTTCCAAATCTTTAACATATTAAAATATGACATGAAAGTTTAAATGTGACTTGTTTAAAGCAATAACCATCAAAGAGTGCAAGCATTCGTTTTCTTACAGTGAGTTGGGTGATGGTGTCGAACAAGAAGAAAGGAGGACCCAAGTGTTTGAATAACCCAAGCTAGCTTGTAACCCAAAAGCTCCAAATTTCCCAAGACTTTACCAAGCTTCAATCTTTAAATACACTTGAAGTTTTAATGAGTAAAAGAAAGTGAGATATGAGTGTTTAGTTTTAGTTTTATGGTTAAGAGTTGAGATCCTCTGCAAAGGGGCAGCAATCTACAAAGTCTAAAAAGTAAATCACACCGTCCGATCATAACTATCAACTACCAAATAGAATCCTACGGCCGGGATTTAAATAGAAAAAAAAAGACGCATGTCTATGTAAAAAAGGGGTAAAATTGTAATTCAACAAACAAAACCGGTATAATCACCTTCCCTCCGGCTCACACACAATCTCTGGTTTCTCTCTCTACATTATTCACTCCTGAAAAAACTCATTCTCTCACTAAAAATTGGGGGGAAATTTAGGGTTTCGATCAAAATCTCCGATAATCCTAATTTCCGATCTGTTAATATAAATAATGCCTAAACACTTTATTAATATTTTTCGATATCTCTATGTTTTTATAATCACAAAATGTAAAATCTTTAAACGAAAGATTATGACGTAAACAAGTATTTAGTTGTAAATATCTATTTTGACAACTCAATCACTAAAGGTATGAATAAATAAATGCTTAATGCATTATATGATCAAAGGAACATTTTCTTAATCACTAGATTTTTTATAAAATGTCACAAACATTTTATATCTTTTAGAAAATCATTTTTGGTAATAAATAAAAATGTTTAATCCATTATAAATTTATGAATTCAAATTTTCAACAAAAAATGGCAAAAATATTCCAGAAAAACCTTCCCTACAAAAAGACAAAACTGACCAACGTTCGGGTAGGGCGGCCCCCTTAATTTTACTAGGCGGCCCCCTTAAAATTAAGGGGACCGCCCCACTCCTCTAGACTGTCAGATTTTGCCTATAAATACTGGACTTTCCCTAGACTTTTTCCTCACCTTTTGCACCCCAAACCTTCTGTTCTAAATCTCTTCTCATCTTTCTAAATCCTTTCTAAAATCCTTTGATCATATATTCTTAAGCATTGGTTTCTAAGTGATCCAAGCTTCCACCATCAAAGTGCAAAAGAAGAATACTCCTTCAACTAGAGAAGAAGTATTGTAGTTCAACTCATATCATCTTGTAGTTGTGTAAAGTGTTTGATAAAGTGTTGTATAGTTGTGATAAGTAGATCTAAGTGTAAGTAAGTAGTTGTGTTGTAAAGAAGTAGTGTAGAAGTTGTGAAGCCGTCGTGAAGAAGTCGTGAAGTAGCAGTGAAGAAGTTGTGAAGCCGGTGTGAAGAAGTTGTGAATAAGTTGTGTAGAAGTTGTGAGATTGGTTCTAGCTTCGATTAGAACTCGACATTTAGCTTTGTGTCGTTAAACCGGTGTAAGCGAAAGTTGTGTAAGGTTTCTCCGCCATAAGGGAGTTTGTTGACATAGTGAAGTGAACTCTCGAGTAGGTGACTCGAGGAGTGGAGTAGGGCAAGGAAGGTGTCCTTGTAGCCGAACCACTATAAATCTTCGTGTTGTGGTTTGATCTTTCCATCCCTATCTTTCATTTCATTTCATTTACTTTACTTGCATTGTTTATCTATATTTATTTATATTTGTTCATATTGATCAAGAGTTGAATTCACATAAGATCGAATCGAAGTTTTAAAAAAATAAACAAAAAGTTTTCATAAATTAAAAATACGTAAAACTATTCAACCCCCTCTTCTAGTTTTCCACAATTGGTATCAGGAGCCACGTCAAACAAGATTTTTAAAATAAACTGTATTTTAAAACTTGAAACGATCTATGGAATCTGAAAAATATTTAGAAGGGCAATCTATGCAAAGACCACCACTATTTGAAAGTGATGGATTTCTTTATTGGAAAAATCGATTCGAAACTTATGTGAAATCAAAAGATCTAGATCTTTGGCATGTTATTACTAACGGTGATTTTTTACCTATTCAAAATTGTCACACCCCCAAAATCGGGTCCAGCGGAAGCATACATGCCACTGGGGTGCAACTCAATTGGTATCACAACACAAGTGTAAAGAACGGTTTTCACATCAATCATTTAGAATATATTTGAGAAGTCAAAAGTGTTAAATTTACATTATGAAAAGTGGTGCGGAAGTTGGCCCATAAAATAAGTTAAGCGGTCCCAAATGTTTTATCAGAGTCTTCTATGACCATGCCATGCCCTGCCAAAAGCCTCCAGTAGCGTGCTATTGCTTGGTTCCTGAAAATACATGCTAAAGTGTCAACACGAGGTTGGTGAGTTCATAGAGTTTGCTATAAATAAGTTGAAAAGCCTTTAGAGAAAGTTTCCACAGCATAGGCATTGTAAATCCACTCAGTTCCAAGCCCTGCCCATTCAAGACTTGCAACCTGTGTGTTTACAACCCAATGCTAACATAGTATGAGTAAGACATGTGCGTATACGATGTGCGTTCTATAACACTAGAAGACCTTATGCTGCTCACGAGGAGACTTATCAATGCTGCTCACGAGGAGACTTATGTTCGGCTACCCCAAGTGTTTGATACTTAGGTCCGCGATATGCTTTCAAGAATAACGCAACTAAGTTTAACACAATCATGTATGTAAGCAAACAGTTTAAGCATGTATCTCCCCCAAAAGTTCAAAACGTATAAAGAAAGGGGCTATGAAACTCACCTGATGCGATAGCAACAATGATAATAATGGATAAGATGAAATGAGGCTCGGTCTCTAACCGCGACCTATTGTGAATGATATGATCTAGCGTAAGCAAATGATACAATGCTACACATGCAAATACGTATGTTAACGATACCACTCGTTAGTTTTGAAAATAATGTTTATCGTCGAAAACTACATTTTTGACGTCTCGGCAAGTTATGAACTACTTTTCGTGTAAATATGTTGAAACGATACTCTATGATCCTCGTTTGGTGTTTTATCGCCAAATAAAATAGTTTCGTCGCAAAATAACCCTTTTTACTACTTGTGAAAATATGACCAAACGGCCTCGCAAAACTAGTCGCAAAATATTGTACGTTAAGTGTTAGGAATAGAACTTGACGTTTTTGAAAACCTTGTAACACGATCTCACAGCCGTCTCATTTGAGTTTTGGTTATACGCGCCTCGATCAATGAGAAAATCGGCTCTCAATATCGTTACTTGAAAATATAATGTTCAACACTTAGAAAATTCTATTATAGTAAAAGCTGTCAAAATGATAACTTTGAAAGGATTTTTGGGTAAAAAGATGAGGTCGTAGTTTATTCGTTATAAGTCCATTCGACGAACGGCCAATTGATTTGGAAAGCCTGCTGGGAGTACTTGATTTTACTTAACTATGGCTCGGGCTCAAACTGATCCGATCATAGAGAAAAACAGTCGAGAAAATGGCACCTCGTAAAGACAGTTTCTGCGGCAAAATAATAATAATAGTGCTGTAGGAAAATAGTTAAAATCGTCTAATTTCAAACGCTTGTATCTTTTTCGTTATAAGCTCGTTTTCTACGTTCTTTATATCCCCGGAATCGTGGGACAACATACTAACATGTTTTTGACAATTTAGGACGGCTAGATCAAGTTTTATGCTCAAATTTGCCCGTGAGTACTGTTCATCAGCAAGCATTTTCGGAAAATATAGTTTTCGTCGTTAAACTCGTTTTTAGCGTATCTCCTTCATTATTAACTCGTTTTTATCCCCGTTTTCGGCCATAGTTTCGTATCGGAAAGTATTTTCTGAATCTTAGGTCTAAAATTACCCAGGAGTCCCTGATGTTTCCACGTTTTGCAAAAATGGACAGCAACTTTCTATAAGTGTCAAAACTTGGTTTTCCTAATTACTAACTTGTTCAAAAACCAACCAAACAACTTCAAATGATCCCAAATCCTACCATACATCTTCTTAGGGTGTCATGGGTCCTAATCATCACCAAAAATAATGGGTTCCATGAGGATGTTAATAAAACTAGTAGATCTAGTGTTTAGAGATAGTTTAAAAGAAAAGTGGTATCATAAACATAAGTAACTTGCATTTTAAACCAACATAACTTGAAAACTCATAACCACATGGATCAAATGAAAGTATAACATGATCAAAAAGATGTTCTTGAACTTACTTGGAGATTAGATGAGTTTTGGATGAAAAAGGATTAAAACCTTGGAGTTTTTATTTCAAAACTCAAACAAGAATCATTAAAGGAACAATAACATGGCTTGATCTTTGAAAATCCATGGTGGATTGATGTTGTTCTTGTTTTGCCGTGAGGATGGAGAGGAGAAAGAGCAAAAATAGTGCTAGTTGTTTAATGAAAATAAGGTAACCAAATTAGTTTTGATAACTTAGTAAAAATATCTAATTCCAATGGCATAATTGTAATTATATGATCAATTTGAAGTAACTTTGGGATGGGGGGCGGCACATGGTAAAATTTGGAAGAATATGTGGGAAACTTGGGTATTATCTCATTCACGGAGTCGGTTTTGGTTCCGTTAATCGCTAACCGTAAATAGTTAAGTCGCGAAACGTAAATCTGGGTATCGTAAAAATATGAAACTTGAAATAATGACTAAACTTGTCAATATACTCCATAATAAAATATAAAATGAATGGTAAGTTCAATCGGGTTGCTTAAACCCTGATAAAGCTGGAAACGCGAGTCTAAAACGCGTAATTCGCGTAAAACGCTGAACTGGAAAACGTAAAATTCCAAAACTTTTAGAATTGTCGTAAAATGAGAGAAAATCATATTTCTATTGTTTATAGTGTTTTATGGACATATCGGGATGCCGGAAGGACGTTTAAACCTGAATGTAAATCTCGGACACGGCTTCGTGATTTTTGCAGAAATGATCCGACGAGCGCCAAAATCTCGGGTTATCATTAAAATAGTTTAACTTACGAGAATATGAAATAAAAATTTTGGAATGAATAGTGCCAGTGAATAGTAAAAATGAATAGTAACTCGTGAATAGTAAATTGTCGAGGTTCGGAAAAATGGCCTGAAATTACGAGTTGTGACAGTCTCCACCCGTTAGAGGAATTCAGTCCCTGAATTCAGCTCACTCGTTCTACGTACGTACGCTCTCATGGTCGGGTTTGATGGGGGTAAACTTTCCCATGATCGAGCATAGCCTTCAAAAGACCTCTAGGTAACCGATTTTTAATTAATCCCACAACTCATCAAACAAGAACTGTCGTGGGATTAGGCTAAATCGGTTTGAGGTTGTCGATTCAAATTTAATCTCACAACTCATCAAACAAGAACTGTCATGAGATTAAACTGAATCGGCTCGGGTAACAACTTGATTCCAGTTTGATCCTCGCAACTCATCAAACAAGAACTGTCACTTAGATCAAACTAGGAACAAGTGGTTTGAATGAGGTCTTTTGAAAATTTGGCTCGATTATGGAATTGCTTACACCGATCAAATCAATCCGGACATAATTCCATTGTAACTACTCTCAGTATCGCAAAATTCATCTCTGAGTCGAACATAGGTAGTCAGGCTATGTCCCACTATCCCGGGTCGAATATAGATAACTAGCCTATATTCCACCGAGGTTCAATGAATTTTGGAATACTCAGCTTAGTTATAATAATACTATGTCCTTCACATGTAAAGGGTGGTTCAAAAGTCTAAGGCAGGTGATCAGGCTTGAGGTCGAAAGATGAAACTACGTAAGGAAAAAGGTGTAACGCTGTGACATGTATGATATGTATGCACCCTTATATGTAAGACAATCACAGTAATCAACGAGAATAAGTGAGTATAATCTATCTGGCAATAAGATACAAATCTCATTAAATATGTCAGCAACAAACCACAAATGAGGCATCAGCTTGGCAGGCAGGAACGTGGCGGTCATAGGGTTAAGTTTTTGTAAAAGTAGCTATAGTTTAGGTTTTAAAATTACCCAATTCTCTATAGCCTAGGCTCTGATACCAATCTGTCACACCTCCAAAATCGGGTCCAGCGGAAGCATACATGCCACTGGGGTGCAACTCAATTGGTATCACAACACAAGTGTAAAGAACGGTTTTCACATCAATTATTTAGAATATATTTGAGAAGTCAAAAGTGTTAAATTTACATTATGAAAAGTGGTGCGGAAGTTGGCCCATAAAATAAGTTAAGCGGTCCCAAATGTTTTATCAGAGTCTTCTATGACCATGCCATGCCCTGCCAAAAGCCTCCAGTAGCGTGCTATTGCTTAGTTCCTGAAAATACATGCTAAAGTGTCAACACGAGGTTGGTGAGTTCATAGAGTTTGCTATAAATAAGTTGAAAAGCCTTTAGAGAAAGTTTCCACAGCATAGGCATTGTAAATCCACTCAGTTCCAAGCCCTGCCCATTCAAGACTTGCAACCTGTGTGTTTACAACCCAATGCTAACATAGTATGAGTAAGACATGTGCGTATACGATGTGCGTTCTATAACACTAGAAGACCTTATGCTGCTCACGAGGAGACTTATCAATGCTGCTCACGAGGAGACTTATCAATGCTGCTCACGAGGAGACTTATGTTCGGCTACCCCAAGTGTTTGATACTTAGGTCCGCGATATGCTTTCAAGAATAACGCAACTAAGTTTAACACAATCATGTATGTAAGCAAACAGTTTAAGCATGTATCTCCCCCAAAAGTTCAAAACGTATAAAGAAAGGGGCTATGAAACTCACCTGATGCGATAGCAACAATGATAATAATGGATAAGATGAAATGAGGCTCGATCTCTAACCGCGACCTATTATGAATGATATGATCTAGCGTAAGCAAATGATACAATGCTACACATGCAAATACGTATGTTAACGATACCACTCGTTAGTTTTGAAAATAATGTTTATCGTCGAAAACTACATTTTTGACGTCTCGGCAAGTTATGAACTACTTTTCGTGTAAATATGTTGAAACGATACTCTATGATCCTCGTTTGGTGTTTTATCGCCAAATAAAATAGTTTCGTCGCAAAATAACCCTTTTTACTACTTGTGAAAATATGACCAAACGGCCTCGCAAAACTAGTCGCAAAATATTGTACGTTAAGTGTTAGGAATAGAACTTGACGTTTTTGAAAACCTTGTAACACGATCTCACAGCCGTCTCATTTGAGTTTTGGTTATACGCGCCTCGATCAATGAGAAAATCGGCTCTCAATATCGTTACTTGAAAATATAATGTTCAACACTTAGAAAATTCTATTATAGTAAAAGCTGTCAAAATGATAACTTTGAAAGGATTTTTGGGTAAAAAGATGAGGTTGTAGTTTATTCGTTATAAGTCCATTCGACGAACGGCCAATTGATTTGGAAAGCCTGCTGGGAGTACTTGATTTTACTTAACTATGGCTCGGGCTCAAACTGATCCGATCATAGAGAAAAACAGTCGAGAAAATGGCACCTCGTAAAGACAGTTTCTGCGGCAAAATAATAATAATAGTGCTGTAGGAAAATAGTTAAAATCGTCTAATTTCAAACGCTTGTATCTTTTTCGTTATAAGCTCGTTTTCTACGTTCTTTATATCCCCGGAATCGTGGGACAACATACTAACATGTTTTTGACAATTTAGGACGGCTAGATCAAGTTTTATGCTCAAATTTGCCCGTGAGTACTGTTCATCAGCAAGCATTTTCGGAAAATATAGTTTTCGTCGTTAAACTCGTTTTTAGCGTATCTCCTTCATTATTAACTCGTTTTTATCCCCGTTTTCGGCCATAGTTTCGTATCGGAAAGTATTTTCTGAATCTTAGGTCTAAAATTACCCAGGAGTCCCTGATGTTTCCACGTTTTGCAAAAACGGACAGCAACTTTCTATAAGTGTCAAAACTTGGTTTTCCTAATTACTAACTTGTTCAAAAACCAACCAAACAACTTCAAATGATCCCAAATCCTACCATACATCTTCTTAGGGTGTCATGGGTCCTAATCATCACCAAAAATAATGGGTTCCATGAGGATGTTAATAAAACTAGTAGATCTAGTGTTTAGAGATAGTTTAAAAGAAAAGTGGTATCATAAACATAAGTAACTTGCATTTTAAACCAACATAACTTGAAAACTCATAACCACATGGATCAAATGAAAGTATAACATGATCAAAAAGATGTTCTTGAACTTACTTGGAGATTAGATGAGTTTTGGATGAAAAAGGATTAAAACCTTGGAGTTTTTATTTCAAAACTCAAACAAGAATCATTAAAGGAACAATAACATGGCTTGATCTTTGAAAATCCATGGTGGATTGATGTTGTTCTTGTTTTGCCGTGAGGATGGAGAGGAGAAAGAGCAAAAATAGTGCTAGTTGTTTAATGAAAATAAGGTAACCAAATTAGTTTTGATAACTTAGTAAAAATATCTAATTCCAATGGCATAATTGTAATTATATGATCAATTTGAAGTAACTTTGGGATGGGGGGCGGCACATGGTAAAATTTGGAAGAATATGTGGAAACTTGGGTATTATCTCATTCACGGAGTCGGTTTTGGTTCCGTTAATCGCTAACCGTAAATAGTTAAGTCGCGAAACGTAAATCTGGGTATCGTAAAAATATGAAACTTGAAATAATGACTAAACTTGTCAATATACTCCATAATAAAATATAAAATGAATGGTAAGTTCAATCGGGTTGCTTAAACCCTGATAAAGCTGGAAACGCGAGTCTAAAACGCGTAATTCGCGTAAAACGCTGAACTGGAAAACGTAAAATTCCAAAACTTTTAGAATTGTCGTAAAATGAGAGAAAATCATATTTCTATTGTTTATAGTGTTTTATGGACATATCGGGATGCCGGAAGGACGTTTAAACCTGAATGTAAATCTCGGACACGGCTTCGTGATTTTTGCAGAAATGATCCGACGAGCGCCAAAATCTCGGGTTATCATTAAAATAGTTTAACTTACGAGAATATGAAATAAAAATTTTGGAATGAATAGTGCCAGTGAATAGTAAAAATGAATAGTAACTCGTGAATAGTAAATTGTCGAGGTTCGGAAAAATGGCCTGAAATTACGAGTTGTGACAGTCTCCACCCGTTAGAGGAATTCAGTCCCTGAATTCAGCTCACTCGTTCTACGTACGTACGCTCTCATGGTCGGGTTTAATGGGGGTAAACTTTCCCATGATCGAGCATAGCCTTCAAAAGACCTCTAGGTAACCGATTTTTAATTAATCCCACAACTCATCAAACAAGAACTGTCGTGGGATTAGGCTAAATCGGTTTGAGGTTGTCGATTCAAATTTAATCTCACAACTCATCAAACAAGAACTGTCATGAGATTAAACTGAATCGGCTCGGGTAACAACTTGATTCCAGTTTGATCCTCGCAACTCATCAAACAAGAACTGTCACTTAGATCAAACTAGGAACAAGTGGTTTGAAGGAGGTCTTTTGAAAATTTGGCTCGATTATGGAATTGCTTACACCGATCAAATCAATCCGGACATAATTCCATTGTAACTACTCTCAGTATCGCAAAATTCATCTCTGAGTCGAACATAGGTAGTCAGGCTATGTCCCACTATCCCGGGTCGAATATAGATAACTAGCCTATATTCCACCGAGGTTCAATGAATTTTGGAATACTCAGCTTAGTTATAATAATACTATGTCCTTCACATGTAAAGGGTGGTTCAAAAGTCTAAGGCAGGTGATCAGGCTTGAGGTCGAAAGATGAAACTACGTAAGGAAAAAGGTGTAACGCTGTGACATGTATGATATGTATGCACCCTTATATGTAAGACAATCACAGTAATCAACGAGAATAAGTGAGTATAATCTATCTGGCAATAAGATACAAATCTCATTAAATATGTCAGCAACAAACCACAAATGAGGCATCAGCTTGGCAGGCAGGAACGTGGCGGTCATAGGGTTAAGTTTTTGTAAAAGTAGCTATAGTTTAGGTTTTAAAATTACCCAATTCTCTATAGCCTAGGCTCTGATACCAATCTGTCACACCTCCAAAATCGGGTCCAGCGGAAGCATACATGCCACTGGGGTGCAACTCAATTGGTATCACAACACAAGTGTAAAGAACGGTTTTCACATCAATTATTTAGAATATATTTGAGAAGTCAAAAGTGTTAAATTTACATTATGAAAAGTGGTGCGGAAGTTGGCCCATAAAATAAGTTAAGCGGTCCCAAATGTTTTATCAGAGTCTTCTATGACCATGCCATGCCCTGCCAAAAGCCTCCAGTAGCGTGCTATTGCTTGGTTCCTGAAAATACATGCTAAAGTGTCAACACGAGGTTGGTGAGTTCATAGAGTTTGCTATAAATAAGTTGAAAAGCCTTTAGAGAAAGTTTCCACAGCATAGGCATTGTAAATCCACTCAGTTCCAAGCCCTGCCCATTCAAGACTTGCAACCTGTGTGTTTACAACCCAATGCTAACATAGTATGAGTAAGACATGTGCGTATACGATGTGCGTTCTATAACACTAGAAGACCTTATGCTGCTCACGAGGAGACTTATCAATGCTGCTCACGAGGAGACTTATCAATGCTGCTCACGAGGAGACTTATGTTCGGCTACCCCAAGTGTTTGATACTTAGGTCCGCGATATGCTTTCAAGAATAACGCAACTAAGTTTAACACAATCATGTATGTAAGCAAACAGTTTAAGCATGTATCTCCCCCAAAAGTTCAAAACGTATAAAGAAAGGGGCTATGAAACTCACCTGATGCGATAGCAACAATGATAATAATGGATAAGATGAAATGAGGCTCGATCTCTAACCGCGACCTATTATGAATGATATGATCTAGCGTAAGCAAATGATACAATGCTACACATGCAAATACGTATGTTAACGATACCACTCGTTAGTTTTGAAAATAATGTTTATCGTCGAAAACTACATTTTTGACGTCTCGGCAAGTTATGAACTACTTTTCGTGTAAATATGTTGAAACGATACTCTATGATCCTCGTTTGGTGTTTTATCGCCAAATAAAATAGTTTCGTCGCAAAATAACCCTTTTTACTACTTGTGAAAATATGACCAAACGGCCTCGCAAAACTAGTCGCAAAATATTGTACGTTAAGTGTTAGGAATAGAACTTGACGTTTTTGAAAACCTTGTAACACGATCTCACAGCCGTCTCATTTGAGTTTTGGTTATACGCGCCTCGATCAATGAGAAAATCGGCTCTCAATATCGTTACTTGAAAATATAATGTTCAACACTTAGAAAATTCTATTATAGTAAAAGCTGTCAAAATGATAACTTTGAAAGGATTTTTGGGTAAAAAGATGAGGTTGTAGTTTATTCGTTATAAGTCCATTCGACGAACGGCCAATTGATTTGGAAAGCCTGCTGGGAGTACTTGATTTTACTTAACTATGGCTCGGGCTCAAACTGATCCGATCATAGAGAAAAACAGTCGAGAAAATGGCACCTCGTAAAGACAGTTTCTGCGGCAAAATAATAATAATAGTGCTGTAGGAAAATAGTTAAAATCGTCTAATTTCAAACGCTTGTATCTTTTTCGTTATAAGCTCGTTTTCTACGTTCTTTATATCCCCGGAATCGTGGGACAACATACTAACATGTTTTTGACAATTTAGGACGGCTAGATCAAGTTTTATGCTCAAATTTGCCCGTGAGTACTGTTCATCAGCAAGCATTTTCGGAAAATATAGTTTTCGTCGTTAAACTCGTTTTTAGCGTATCTCCTTCATTATTAACTCGTTTTTATCCCCGTTTTCGGCCATAGTTTCGTATCGGAAAGTATTTTCTGAATCTTAGGTCTAAAATTACCCAGGAGTCCCTGATGTTTCCACGTTTTGCAAAAATGGACAGCAACTTTCTATAAGTGTCAAAACTTGGTTTTCCTAATTACTAACTTGTTCAAAAACCAACCAAACAACTTCAAATGATCCCAAATCCTACCATACATCTTCTTAGGGTGTCATGGGTCCTAATCATCACCAAAAATAATGGGTTCCATGAGGATGTTAATAAAACTAGTAGATCTAGTGTTTAGAGATAGTTTAAAAGAAAAGTGGTATCATAAACATAAGTAACTTGCATTTTAAACCAACATAACTTGAAAACTCATAACCACATGGATCAAATGAAAGTATAACATGATCAAAAAGATGTTCTTGAACTTACTTGGAGATTAGATGAGTTTTGGATGAAAAAGGATTAAAACCTTGGAGTTTTTATTTCAAAACTCAAACAAGAATCATTAAAGGAACAATAACATGGCTTGATCTTTGAAAATCCATGGTGGATTGATGTTGTTCTTGTTTTGCCGTGAGGATGGAGAGGAGAAAGAGCAAAAATAGTGCTAGTTGTTTAATGAAAATAAGGTAACCAAATTAGTTTTGATAACTTAGTAAAAATAACTAATTCCAATGGCATAATTGTAATTATATGATCAATTTGAAGTAACTTTGGGATGGGGGGCGGCACATGGTAAAATTTGGAAGAATATGTGGGAAACTTGGGTATTATCTCATTCACGGAGTCGGTTTTGGTTCCGTTAATCGCTAACCGTAAATAGTTAAGTCGCGAAACGTAAATCTGGGTATCGTAAAAATATGAAACTTGAAATAATGACTAAACTTGTCAATATACTCCATAATAAAATATAAAATGAATGGTAAGTTCAATCGGGTTGCTCAAACCCTGATAAAGCTGGAAACGCGGGTCTAAAACGCGTAATTCGCGTAAAACGCTGAACTGGAAAACGTAAAATTCCAAAACTTTTAGAATTGTCGTAAAATGAGAGAAAATCATATTTCTATTGTTTATAGTATTTTATGGACATATCGGGATGCCGGAAGGACGTTTAAACCTGAATGTAAATCTCGGACACGACTTCGTGATTTTTGCAGAAATGATCCGACGAGCGCCAAAATCTCGGGTTATCATTAAAATAGTTTAACTTACGAGAATATGAAATAAAAATTTTGGAATGAATAGTGCCAGTGAATAGTAAAAATGAATAGTAACTCATGAATAGTAAATTGTCGAGGTTCGGAAAAATGGCCTGAAATTACGAGTTGTGACAGTCTCCACCCGTTAGAGGAATTCAGTCCCTGAATTCAGCTCACTCGTTCTACGTACGTACGTTCTCATGGTCGGGTTTGATGGGGGTAAACTTTCCCATGATCGAGCATAGCCTTCAAAAGACCTCTAGGTAACCGATTTTTACTTAATCCCACAACTCATCAAACAAGAACTGTCATGGGATTAGGCTAAATCGGTTTGAGGTTGTCGATTCAAATTTAATCTCACAACTCATCAAACAAGAACTGTCATGAGATTAAACTGAATCGGCTCGGGTAACAACTTGATTCCAGTTTGATCCTCGCAACTCATCAAACAAGAACTGTCACTTAGATCAAACTAGGAACAAGTGGTTTGAAGGAGGTCTTTTTAAAATTTGGCTCGATTATGGAATTGCTTACACCGATCAAATCAATCCGGACATAATTCCATTGTAACTACTCTCAGTATTGCAAAATTCATCTCTGAGTCGAACATAGGTAGTCAGGCTATGTCCCACTATCCCGGGTCGAATATAGATGACTAGTCTATATTCCACCGAGGTTCAATGAATTTTGGAATACTCAGCTTAGTTATAATAATACTATGTCCTTCACATGTAAAGGGTGTTTCAAAAGTCTAAGGCAGGTGATCAGGCTTGAGGTCAAAAGATGAAACTACGTAAGGAAAAAGGTGTAACGCTGTGACGTGTATGATATGTATGCACCCTTATATGTAAGACAATCACAGTAATCAACGAGAATAAGTGAGTATAATCTATCTGGCAATAAGATACAAATCTCATTAAATATGTCAGCAACAAACCACAAATGAGGCATCAGCTTGGCAGGCAGGCACGTGGCGGTCATAGGGTTAAGTTTTCGTAAAAGTAGCTATAGTTTAGGTTTTAAAATTACCCAATTCTCTATAGCCTAGGCTCTGATACCAATCTGTCACACCCCCAAAATCGGGTCCAGCGGAAGCATACATGCCACTGGGGTGCAACTCAATTGGTATCACAACACAAGTGTAAAGAACGGTTTTCACATCAATCATTTAGAATATATTTGAGAAGTCAAAAGTGTTAAATTTACATTATGAAAAGTGGTGCGGAAGTTGGCCCATAAAATAAGTTAAGCGGTCTCAAATGTTTTATCAGAGTCTTCTATGACCATGCCATGCCCTGCCAAAAGCCTCCAGTAGCGTGCTATAGCTTAATACCTGAAAATACATGCTAAAGTGTCAACACGAGGTTGGTGAGTTCATAGAGTTTGCTATAAATAAGTTGAAAAGCCTTTAGAGAAAGTTTCCACAGCATAGGCATTGTAAATCCACTCAGTTCCAAGCCCTGCCCATTCAAGACTTGCAACCTGTGTGTTTACAACCCAATGCTAACATAGTATGAGTAAGACATGTGCGTATACGATGTGCGTTCTATAACACTAGAAGACCTTATGCTGCTCACGAGGAGACTTATCAATGCTGCTCACGAGGAGACTTATCAATGCTGCTCACGAGGAGACTTATCAACGCTGCTCACTAGGAGACTTATCAATGCTGCTCACGAGGAGACTTATGTTCGGCTACCCCAAGTGTTTGATACTTAGGTCCGCGATATGCTTTCAAGAATAACGCAACTAAGTTTAACACAATCATGTATGTAAGCAAACAGTTTAAGCATGTATCTCCCCCAAAAGTTCAAAACGTATAAAGAAAGGGGCTATGAAACTCACCTGATGCGATAGCAACAATGATAATAATGAATATGCTGAACTGAGGCTCGGTCTCTAACCGCGACCTAATATGAATGATATGATCTAGGGTAAGCAAATGAAACAATGCTACACATGCAAATACGTATGTTAACGATACCACTCGTTAGTTTTGAAAATAATGTTTATCGTCGAAAACTACATTTTTGACGTCTCGGCAAGTTATGAACTACTTTTCGTGTAAATATGTTGAAACGATACTCTATGATCCTCGTTTGGTGTTTTATCGCCAAATAAAATAGTTTCGTCGCAAAATAACCCTTTTTTACTACTTGTGAAAATATGACCAAACGGCCTCGCAAAACTAGTCGCAAAATATTGTACGTTAAGTGTTAGGAATAGAACTTGACGTTTTTGAAAACCTTGTAACACGATCTCACAGCCGTCTCATTTGAGTTTTGGTTATACGCGCCTCGATCAATGAGAAAATCGGCTCTCAATATCGTTACTTGAAAATATAATGTTCAACACTTAGAAAATTCTATTATAGTAAAAGCTGTCAAAATGATAACTTTGAAAGGATTTTTGGGTAAAAAGATGAGGTCGTAGTTTATTCGTTATAAGTCCATTCGACGAACGGCCAATTGATTTGGAAAGCCTGCTGGGAGTACTTGATTTTACTTAACTATGGCTCGGGCTCAAACTGATCCGATCATAGAGAAAAACAGTCGAGAAAATGGCACCTCGTAAAGACAGTTTCTGCGGCAAAATAATAATAATAGTGCTGTAGGAAAATAGTTAAAATCGTCTAATTTCAAACGCTTGTATCTTTTTCGTTATAAGCTCGTTTTCTACGTTCTTTATATCCCCGGAATCGTGGGACAACATACTAACATGTTTTTGACAATTTAGG
This sequence comes from Artemisia tridentata subsp. tridentata, assembly GCA_021014915.2. Lineage (NCBI taxonomy): Eukaryota > Viridiplantae > Streptophyta > Magnoliopsida > Asterales > Asteraceae > Artemisia > Artemisia tridentata. The sequence continues at coordinate 252,800,746 of CP139504.1, forward strand.
ACGGCTAGATCAAGTTTTATGCTCAAATTTGCCCGTGAGTACTGTTCATCAGCAAGCATTTTTGGAAAATATAGTTTTCGTCGTTAAACTCGTTTTTAGCGTATCTCCTTCATTATTAACTCGTTTTTATCCCCGTTTTCGGCCATAGTTTCGTATCGGAAAGTATTTTCTGAATCTTAGGTCTAAAATTACCCAGGAGTCCCTGATGTTTCCACGTTTTGCAAAAATGGACAGCAACTTTCTATAAGTGTCAAAACTTGGTTTTCCTAATTACTAACTTGTTCAAAAACCAACCAAACAACTTCAAATGATCCCAAATCCTACCATACATCTTCTTAGGGTGTCATGGGTCCTAATCATCACAAAAAATAATGGGTTCCATGAGGATGTTAATAAAACTAGTAGATCTAGTGTTTAGAGGTAGTTTAAAAGAAAAGTGGTATCATAAACATAAGTAACTTGCATTTTAAACCAACATAACTTGAAAACTCATAACCACATGGATCAAATGAAAGTATAACATGATCAAAAAGATGTTCTTGAACTTACTTGGAGATTAGATGAGTTTTGGATGAAAAAGGATTAAAACCTTGGAGTTTTTATTTCAAAACTCAAACAAGAATCATTAAAGGAACAATAACATGGCTTGATCTTTGAAAATCCATGGTGGATTGATGTTGTTCTTGTTTTGCCGTGAGGATGGAGAGGAGAAAGAGCAAAAATAGTGCTAGTTGTTTAATGAAAATAAGGTAACCAAATTAGTTTTGATAACTTAGTAAAAATATCTAATTCCAATGGCATAATTGTAATTATATGATCAATTTGAAGTAACTTTGGGATGGGGGGGGGGGGGGGCGGCACATGGTAAAATTTGGAAGAATATGTGGGAAACTTGGGTATTATCTCATTCACGGAGTCGGTTTTGGTTCCGTTAATCGCTAACCGTAAATAGTTAAGTCGCGAAACGTAAATCTGGGTATCGTAAAAATATGAAACTTGAAATAATGACTAAACTTGTCAATATACTCCATAATAAAATATAAAATGAATGGTAAGTTCAATCGGGTTGCTCAAACCCTGATAAAGCTGGAAACGCGAGTCTAAAACGCGTAATTCGCGTAAAACGCTGAACTGGAAAACGTAAAATTCCAAAACTTTTAGAATTGTCGTAAAATGAGAGAAAATCATATTTCTATTGTTTATAGTGTTTTATGGACATATCGGGATGCCGGAAGGACGTTTAAACCTGAATGTAAATCTCGGACACGGCTTCGTGATTTTTGCAGAAATGATCCGACGAGCGCCAAAATCTCGGGTTATCATTAAAATAGTTTAACTTACGAGAATATGAAATAAAAATTTTGGAATGAATAGTGCCAGTGAATAGTAAAAATGAATAGTAACTCGTGAATAGTAAATTGTCGAGGTTCGGAAAAATGGCCTGAAATTACGAGTTGTGACAAAAATAATCCGGAAACTAAAAAGGATGAAATAGTACCTTTTGAAAAACAAAATGATGATTTAAAAAGAAAACTTGCTAAAAATAATGAAGCAAAAATGGTTATTTATAATGCGTTACCACGTAAAGAATACGAAAGAATATTTATGTGTGAAACCGCAAAAGAAATTTGGAACTCTTTACTAATAACTCACCAAGGTAATAGTCAAGTCAAAGATAATAAAATAGATCTTCTTGTTCAACAATATGAACAATTTACGATTCTGGAAGAGGAATCAATTGACAATGCTTTTGCAAAGTTTAACACTATCATCATAAGTTTAAAAGCACTTGATGAGAGTTTTTCTAGTAAGAACTTTGTTAGGAAATTTCTTAGAGCTCTTCATCCAAAATGGCGGGCTAAAGTTACGGCGATTGAAGAATCGAAGAACTTGTCAACTCTTCAACTTGACGAGTTGATCGGCAACTTGAAAGTCTACGAAGCAATAATAAAGAAAGACTCCGAGATGGTCAAAGGAAGAAGAGAGCAAAGCAAGTCAATTGCGTTGAAAGCTAGGAAGGAATCTAGTGACGAGGATAGCTCAACCTCCGAAAGCGATGACGAAGAATATGCCATGGCCGTGAGAGACTTCAAGAAATTTTTCTAAAGACGAGGAAGATTCGTTAGACAACCACATGACGAAAGAAAGGCACTCCAAAGAAACAAAGACGACAAAACTAGCAAGAGCGAGAGGAAGTGCTTTAAATGCGGTGATCCAAATCATCTCATCGGAAGATGTCCAATGATGTCAAAGGAACAAAATCAAAAGGCATTCGTTGGAGGAGCATGGAGTGATAATGACGAAGATGAGAAAGAAACCACAAAGGAGGAGAAGTGTCTTATGGCTAAGACATCAAGTGAGGTACATTCTGAAACCGAATACTTTAGTGATGAATATTTATCATTAGACGAAAAAGACTTAGATAGTGAATATAATAGGTTATGCAAACTAGGTCAAAAAGTAATGGCTAAAAAAAATCACTAAAACGCATAAATAACCAATTAGAAAACGAAATACTTGAATTAAAAATTAAACTACACAACTTAGAAAAAGGCAAAGAAGCTTTTGAAGAATGTAAAACATGTCTAGAAACTAAAAATGAAAACGAAAAAATTAAGGAAGAAATTTGTAAACTTGACAAATTCGAAAATAGTAGTAATTCACTTAGGAAAATAATAAGTATTCAAAGAGTATCAGGAGATAAAACCGGCTTAGGATTTAATTCAACTGAGGCTTCAACTAGTGAAACTAAAAATGTAAAGTTTGAATGTGAAACTAATAAGCAAAAATCCTTAGAGTCAAAACCTAAATATATACTTATGAAAGATAGAAAAATACCCATAGCCAGTAATGAGGAAGTAAAAACTTTCTACAAACCATCTTTAAAAACCGAAGTAAAATATTCTAAACCAAAAATAAGGTCAAAAACACCTCCTCCTAGAAGTCCACTTAGTCCTCACCCTCGACCTAAAACTCCTCAACCTAGAAGAAACCAAAATAGACCAAACCGTCAAAATAATAGTTACCCAATGTGGAATTATTCAAGTCCACCAAGTTTCAATCCTTGAGGAATACTTCCACCATATATGCATCCTAGTCAATTGCAAACCATGTTTGGCTCAAACAACTATGGACCAATTAGACCATGGGGACCAAGTGGCTAGATTGTCTACCCATCGGGAAAGTCAGTTTCTCATTCATGATTGGCTTCTATAAGTCAATATATACGCTTTGAAGTGCTTGAAGATCACACATTGAAGACTAAAAGGTACTCCTCTCTTTCATGCTCACCACTATATGCTTAGATTAATGAACTAGCTTATTGCATGCCCCCGTTAGTCTTAAATGCTTAAGTTTAGTTAATACTTATGTGTTTGTTAGTGAGTTTTCTTCTTATATATATATCTAAACATATATATACATATATTCATACTTATATATATACTTATATTACTATAAGTATATATATATATATATATATATATATATATATATATATATATATATATATATATATATATATATATATATATATATATATAATATATATATATATATATATTATATACATATCCTCTCACAACCTAGATACATCATTTGTTGACTATCTAGAACTAAAAGAAATTGTTCATCCCGAACCTTTTCTTCCCCCTTTTCACTCTTGGACTATAACGTTCAACATGAAAATCTTCTATGTCCACTCTCACAAGACTCATGGTGATGAAGAGAAGTGAGTTGAGTGGATCAACATAGAAGTAGAATTCAAACCTTCGCGCAAAGAAAATATGATGAAACAACTCCCAACGCCATCAGCACTCATCTTCGTCTTTACCTCATTATCTCTCGACACCATTCAACATCCTACTTTTACACATAATATATATATATATATATATATATATATATATATATATATATATATATATATATATATATATATATATATATATATATATATATATATGTATGTATGTATGTATGTATGTATATATATACATTCCCTCTTATTCCTCAAACTCACTGTCAACTTGACGTCTTGATCATTTTATCCAAAATTCTCAAGATATTTTTTTTAACGAAATGTTAATAAAATGTGTCAAGTATTCCCTCCTCGTGCCTATTCAACCAAACGTATTTTTGATATATTATAAATCTATCTATATAAATATAAATATTTTGCCGTCAGAAACAAAACTCGAAAAATTCAGAATTCTGGTAGGTGGCCCCCTTAAAATTAAGGGGACCAGCTTGTTATCGAGGGCAGCCCCCTTAATGTTTAAGGGGACCGGCCATCTGCTGCTACCAAAACAATTTTCCTTCTTGAAAATTTAGCCAAACATCCCATTTCTCAAACACCTCTTTCCTCCCTACTTTCTGTGAACGAACCATATTACCCCAAAACCATCAAAACCACTCACCAAATCACCAATTCGGGCTAAATTCGAAAGGGGCAAACACTTATATCTCGATTAGCAACATATATTGTGAAAATGTCTAAAGCCACGGTTGGTGATGTCTCCAAAACAAAACAATACATTCCAAAAGTCTCCGCCACTCCCGGCATATCTCCCACTATTGCATGTTTCTATCGTTCCATCAAAAATAGAAACATTCATGAGGGGAGAATTGTCGATCCATCTTTCTATCAATCCGACTATATCGAATGAATGTTCTCCAATGTTCGTCTCGATTGTCTTTACAAAATCAATGAGCGTATCGTTCCTCGCTTTGTTCTTGACTTCTATAGCCAAGTTACGGTGCAAACCGATGACTATGGTTATATCCTCATTTCCTTCATGATCCAAAAAGAATTCATCACTCTTACTCTCGCTCAATTCGGTCAAATTCTCAAAATTCCCCACAACGGTCAAGCCGTTTTCTCAAATGAGTGGGATCTTTCTTCTCTTGAACAACATCGACCTCAAGAGGGTCCATACTATTCTGAGATCCTAACTCCCGATGACATTCGTCGACTTCTTGAGCTAGAACGTAGTACGACTAGCAGAAAGATTAAATCGAAAAATGTCGACATCCATGCAAACCAAATCCTCCTCAAGGAGTTAAGCCTCGACATGAAGCGTTGGGAAGAACTCATTCGCGAGAATGCGTTCGGTACCAGTGGTCACCGTGATCATCTCACGGCGAGCATTGCTCACATGTTGTATTGTGTTGTTGCGGAAGAACAATACAATTTGGCTTATCTCTTTGTTCATCGAATCAAATCCGCTAAAAACACTCCCAATGCCAATCTTCCTTATGGTATGTTCCTTACTCGACTTTATTATCATGTCATGGAACATTACCCTCATCTTGAGAGTGATATTTATGAGTTCGTTCAACCGTTCTTGCGTCATCTTGTTCATGTCCAACCTCGTCAATCCCGAAGTGACAAGGGCAAATCTCGTAGCTCTTTCTCACTCCCACCTCGTGGTTCTACATCTCATCGAGGATATGATGATGAGGAGGAGGAGGACACATCACGTGTTAGTACCCCATCACCCACGACATTCGTTAATAATCTTCCGGAACTTGATTACACCGCCTATCAAGTTCCTTCTTCTTCCCGACAAAACGATCAACTCCTCTTCGAAAGACAAACCTCATTGCTAAACACCACTCAACAAATGCATCAAGAGGTTCGAGGTGGATTCAAGTCAATAGGAAAGGTCTTCAGGAAGATTCTTGGAAAGAAGAAATAGATTTATTTGGTGAGGATTTAATTGAACATTGATGATATGTTATTAGACAATTATGTGTAGTGTTATTATTTTGACATTCATTTTGTTATATCTTACATTGTGCTAGATGTTTAACTACTATCATGTTAGAACTTTGTTACTAGTTTCTTTAATATAATATGCCTATGATATGCTTATAACATGATTTTGCTAGTTTATATATGTACATTATTACCTAATATATTATTGTTACTATTGGATCATTCCTAGTGTACATGGTTTAAATAGAGCTTGCTGCAAACACACCCCAAAAATTGACCCTTTTCTGGAAAATTTTCAATTTTGGTCGCCTGGGAAAACACCAGATGGGCGGCCCCCTTAATTTTGCTAGGCGGTCCCCTTAATTTTAAGGGGGCCGGCCTACAATCAAGGGGACCGGCCATCTGGAAAGTGAATTTCACTGTTTTCTTTTGCATCTTGTGACCCCTTTTCTCTAGTCTCTACTACCATTTCTCTTAATAACCCAACTGAGTTTGGAATATTAATACAACACCTCAAAACCTTACCCAAACCAACCATAATTTCATATTATAAATTCCCTCCAAATGATAACCCCTCATTTCATCAATCCTCATCTCCATCAAACACCATCCTAATCCACCATGCTTTCACCAAAATCCTCCATCTCTAAGACATTTAAGAAACAAAAGATTGTCATCATACCACCCAAACAACTCTTCATTGATCTTACTAAAGAAGACAACACCACTTCATCACCACCACCTAAATGCTCATCTCCAAATGAACCTAATGCACCATCCAAAACACCTTCCACTCATGGTACATCCTCTTCTTCCATACCTTCAACCTCATCCATCAATGACTACATAAACAAACACCTCTCCTCACCACAAATGGCATCACCACCAACAACATCACCACCACATCTCACTCAAGAACCTCCATCCACCGAACTTGCCAATTCCCTCTCACCAATCACACCTCTTGATGCTCATTTCTCATCTTCACCCATCACACCACCACTATTTGTTAATCCTCATACCTTGGAGTCTCCTTGAAGCCCATGGAGATACTTGCCTTTGTTGCATTCATAACCGAACCATAATCTTTGGTCTTCGGGATGAAATGCAATACATGTTCTCATGCATTGAGCACATGTTAACCAACCCACCTCCACCACCACCTCCACCATCTTCACCTATTTCACCACCACCTCCTCCATTCTCTCCAAACTAGATGAAATGTTTCACCAACAAATTTTTATCCACCCTATTTGGTTGCAAGCTCTATGCCGGATCATGTACTCTTGGGATGATTATGTAGTATCATTAGTTGCCTTATTTGTTAAATGTTGTATGTTTCACCTATGATGTACTCTATTTGGTTGTGTATTTATACACAACACTTTTAATTAATGGATGTCGTTCATCTATATGTTTGCTTATTGTTATTATACTTGTGCTTCTAACATTTTTCTTGCAAGCATTCCATAGCTCGACTCCTTGGTGCCCTCAAACGAGGGGGAGTACACATCAAGGGGGTGCTCTCGTCCCGACAAATTTCATTTCTAAAACTTGTCGGCATAACCTTTTTGATTCTACAAAAAGGGGGAGAAGTAGATATAAACTCACTAAATACTTGACTAAAAATTAATTTTTCAATTTAATGAGTTTAGATTTTGTAATCATCAAAAAGGGGGAGATTGTTGAAATAAATAATGCCTAAACACGTTATTAATATTTTTCGATATCTCTATGTTTTGATAATCACAAAATGTAAAATCATTAAACGAAAGATTATGACGTAAACAAGTATTTAGTTGTAAATATCTATTTTGAGAACTCAATCACTTAAGGTATGAATAAACAAATGTTTAATGCATTATATGATCAAAGGAACATTTTCTTAATCACTAGATTTTTTATAAAATGTCACAAACATTTTATATCTTTTAGAAAATCATTTTTGGTAATAAATAAAAATGTTTAATCCATTATAAATTTATGAATTCAAATTTTCAACCAAAAATGGCAAAAATGTTCCAGAAAAACCTTCCCCACAAAAAGACAAAACTGACCAATGTTCGGGCAGGGCGGCCCCCTTAATTTTACTAGGCAGCCCCCTTAAAATTAAGGGGACCGCCCCGTTCCTCTAGGCTGTCAGATTTTGCCTATAAATACTGGACTTTCCCTGAACTTTTTCCTCACCTTTTGCACCCCAAACCTTCTGTTCTAAATCTCTTCTCATCTTTCTAAATCCTTTCTAAAATCCTTTGGTCATATATTCTTAAGCATTGGTTTCTAGGTGATCCAAGCTTCCACCATCAAAGTGCAAAAGAAGAATACTCCTTCAACTAGAGAAGAAGTACTGTAGTTCAACTCATATTGTAAAACTCCAAAATCACCACAATTCAAAATGACCAAAATACCCTCTAAATTTGAAAATTTAATATTATTCGAAACTATACGATATGAACATATAACCTAAACTATTATATGAAATTGTACAAGAACCCTATGAATAAAAGTATGGCACGTTTAATATGTGTCACATAGGCCAAATAATTAAAAGTTTGTACAACAAAATAATTATACAAGATAAGTATGAAATTTGATAAAATTGGAAGGGAAGATATTTAAAATGGTTGATGAGAACAACAGATTCTTAGGAAAGCATATAAAATCATAGGAAACTCAAGCATATCAAAATCTCGTTTTAAATGATATGTCTAAGGGATATTTCCCAATGCATTTCGTATACAATTGTTTACATAACGTATCATCAGTACACACATCATCATTTGATTTGCCCATTTGTCTACGCCTTTACACAATGTTTCTATTGAGGAAGTTACTTAAAATAAGTATTCCGTAATACACAGCATCCAACTCATCAGCCTATAATTTCGACCTAAAATTTCTTTCACTAATATTATATTATGAAACTACCTTATTCACTCCTCACACGTTTAAGAGACATATACATCTCCACTCAAAATATAAAGGCTGCATATCTTCCATATTCACAACACACGCTTTAAACCTTGTCAACATACACGCTTTTGGTGAATATTCGATCATATCCACATACAAGGTTCCTCCATTATTCCGAGTTAGATGAGCAGTTTGTTGTCACACCCTTTATATGCGACTATCACATATACTTCTCTAATGTCACAAATTCAGTAAACCAAACCTTAAACTCAACCACGTCCTTTTGAATAAAAGTGAGTGTGTTAGCGTGAATACTGCTGGGCGTATCCTAGTCATTCTTAACAATGAAATCCATAGCGGGTTGCGGTTTGTTTATTCGTATCAAGTTCGGTTCGCGTTGTGGTTAGGGTTGGGCTGGTCTCGGGTCGCGGTTTGGGTTAAGATCAATTCGGTTGTGCATGGACGAAGGCGGTGGTCAGTACTTGGTTCATGTTCGAATAATGGGTTTGGCTCAGGCATTGGAGATCGAGTCACTCGGGTTCGACTTTGATCTCACAACAGTCACATTGTCTTGGAGGTCTCATTCGTGCAACTTAGCACACAATCTCTCGAGTCTGTTTCATGTTTGGGGTGACATTTAGTTCGCGTTGATCGTTGGTGTTCGTGGCTCGTTGGGCTCTTGCGTTACTGTTTGTACGTGTGTTCATGTTCGTGATTCGGCGTCGATTGTACATGGTTGCCGGAGGTACATCTTCATTTTGCCTCGTCACCTGTTAATACTAAAACCCTTTTCTAATTCGTGCAATGATATGGTCACATATAGTAGACTCAAACTAGAATGATTTAATTGGATATAAAATGAATCGAAAAGCACTGTTATATATTAAAAATATGAATGGGGGTGCATGAAATCATGCAGAAATGGAGTCATACGTATTTTGGTTATACAAACATAATTTTAGTCCTTGTGGTGAGTTATGCATGAATGCACTAATACCTGTGATATTTTTCTTCATGAATAAAACATGTAACTCATCATTTAAATATGCTAAACAGGCGAGATTATCTAAATATCATTACTTATAAATCACATGTACTACATATAGAAAACTTACAACTTTTCTTAATGAGATGTTGGCGGTAACAATGTGTTTATATAAATTCGTACATGACTGAAAATATATTTTATGAAGATCAATCAAAGTGGAGTCGTTAATCATGTGAGCTTTTGCTTTTAGAAACTAATAAGCCAAGAGATGTTGACTCTAATTATATAACTTAACTGCCCTAACATTTGTTTGAATAATTCGAGTTATGAAGCTTAAAACAAGTATGGTGTACATGGGAGTTGTGGATCAGTGTGCATGCACGTTGGGCAAACAAACGATGTTGTCGACCTAAACTAATTCAAGCCTTTTAAATTGTCCAAATTCAGTAACATGAGCAATTAGAACTTAAATTTACACTTTGAACCCTAACTTGGGTAATTACTATGATAATTATAATATTAAGCATTCAATTTTACTTAATTATCATTGTGACTCTAAAGGTTGGCTAATTATATATTAACCATAAAGTTACTTAATTCGGTAAACTCACTTCATTCGGAATGTTACTAAAAATGGAAAACCGACTAAAATGAGTAATCTGACTTAAAATAAGTTATTAATACAGCGATCATGAATTCGTGTAGATTCGCTGAAGATGGAGTTTGCTTCCGATCTTATGTTTCTATTGTGTTTTCACTTGCGGTCTAAGGTACAGATATTCTGCTCTTTGTATAAGGAGCCTTCGGTCTCTATTTTGATTCGTATTAGGGATTCCCTATACCATTGCTATGTTCCCTACACTTTGATATGAACCTTTGATTTCTGAACCTCTCATATGAACCCTTTGATATGAGCCTTGAGATTTGGACTATGATTATGACATATGAATCTTTGCTATGATATGAACCTTTGACCTTTGACCTTGACCCCAGTTTGATACTACGAGCCAAAATATGTTTCCTAGCCATGAAGGTAACATGGCCGTGTCATTGATGCACCAATGGCATGCTTCGTGTGTGGTTTGAGTGATTAGCCACACCGTCCCCATTATGATATGATATGAGCTCAATATGATTTGTTTATGGCCAATATGATTTGTTTGGGGGGCGTATGGATGCATCCTAGATATGTTTTGTGTACGATATGATATGATATGTTATGATATGGTGACTGGGGCTGGGTGCAATCCACTCCTTTCACACCCCTGGGAGCTGATCACTCCAACTGGTACATGAGGACACCCCTCATATTATCGGCTCATTTGAGAGGTATCCCCTCTATATGATTATGATATGCTATGATATGATATGTTTCGATATGGGCTCGTGGTGGATGACTGTCCTAACCTTTACTCTTGTACCTTTACTTATATCTTATTCATTATGCTACTTCTGTTCATTTCCGTTTACTTTCGTTTCCGTTTATTATATATCTGTTCACTGGGCTTTTTAAGCTCAGCCGCGTTTCTTTCCCGCGGCAGGTTTTAGTTTGGAAGCTGGGTATGGGTGAAGAGAACCTTGGACTTAGAAGACCTTGATAGCTACTCTGGAGTATAGATGACTAGAAGTTATTGTAATTAGAATTAGTAGTTATTGAAAATTTTCATTTGTAACCTTGTATATTCAGCAATTCATTTGTAACCTTTGAGAATCCTTGTATTACTATTGAATGTATGCTTTGTTTTGATCTGATATGAAACCATTAATGTGATACTTCTACCCTTGCCGGGTTGGGGTGTTACAATTATGGTATCAGAGAGACAGGCTGCGATACGTAATACATTTACCCTTGGCCTGTGTAAGTTAGGACCACTAAGTTTTCCCTGTAGGTGCTCGTAAGTCAACCTTTGAAAATTGCTTTAATATTTCCTATAAGAACCTAAGTTTTGACCGGTGAGGAATGGGTAGACTATAAGGCATTTGTATAAGTATCATTGCTTCCGCATCACTCTGATTCGTGCTGTGCTTTTGACTAGATCCTGTTGATACCACTTTTGGAAAGTGAAAGCTTATGCTTTGCACCACCTAAGATTTGAACCTGATTAAATCTTGAAGGCATTGAAAGTTTCATAATAATTGGCAGACACTATTTGATCCTTATCTTCAGATCCCTTTTTGTTAATCATTTTGATAAAGACCAGCATTTCACTCTGATTCCTTTGTTAATCAGTTTGACGCCTCTTCAGGCATTCTGAGAACCTCCATGGCGATGACGTACTGGATATGTTTTGTTATTTGTCTCTTGCTTTTGATAAGTATCTATGAATCTTCCGACACTATTTGATTTCATTTTACCCATCTCTGTCCCTATGAGAAGTCTCGTGGTGTGTAACCATGAGTATAAGAATGTTTTCTTCCTCACTTTTTAATGATAAAGATTTGATTTGTGATCCGTCTTTCTTTGGTTAGTTAAATTTCGATTTTATTCTGGAAAGGAATTTGTTGAGTGGTCAGTCAAATATTGACAACTACCCTTCTATGTCTCACCTTTTGCGTTTGAAACAATTTTGAACTCCCTACCATGATTACCGATTGTTAAACGTTCGCTATTACTCTGGAGACTCGTGTGTTACTTTCACGGTTATAAAGTTTTTTTTAGAAACCATTTCGTACACCAATGAATGAACCTTATCTTGGAAGCTATTTGGCACTTTGAGTCGTCTGAGCATGAACCTTGTATTGAACGCTATTTGGCACCCTGCGTTTTCTGAATATGATTCCTGGTAGAATCACCAAAATTTTTCCATCGGAGCGTGAAGTAGGATTTGACATGATACCGAGAGATTTCCAGTCACTAAACGAAGATGTCTTTCGGATCATACCAATTGATTGGAGCAACCGGGAAGAGCAGCAACCGAAGACCAGGAAGTGAGTTTACTTAAGTGTATTTTCTGGGCGTGTTTTAGTTTCGTTCGCGATTATGAAGGATGATGACTGGAGATATGTATCGATTACAGGAAGCTGAATCATAATATTGTTAGGCACCAATATTCCTCCACCCTGAAGCGACTATGTGGTTGTTTAAATTCAGAGCGCGAAGTTTCTTTCTGATGAATTGAGTCTATTTTTGGAATCGACCCCCCATATTCGTAAACGACTACTATGACGATTAGTGACGCTAATGGTATTAGCTAAAGCTCTGACTGTTTCGTGAATTTGATAAATGATGTTTTCTCGTGAGTACTTGGGCAAATGGTTATGGTATGACTTAATAGTACATTCGGAGTCGAGAAAGAATCATTTTGCACCTTGTTGGAAAGTTGACGATCATTTGTGCATTCTGGGAGATGGATATTTGTTAAGAGAACGGTGTTCTTTGCCTGACCTGGAGTTGACAACAACGGTGGCTACCCTGAAGAGTGAAGACATTCCTTACAAGGCAGAAGTGTTGGCGATGCAGGAGAAGAAATTCTAGTCAAGATGGCGAACCTGGAGCTGATGAAGACATGCAGTCTCACTTCCCTATTCATCTTGGTTGTACTAAGATGAATTGAGAGCGGAAGCAGACTGGATGATGAAGAAGATTTAAAGATCGTGCCGGAAATCCACAATACTCCATCACATTCCATGAAGAACTGCAGGAGGCACGACGAACCAGACACAAGTTTTCAATTTTGGTTTCACTTCCCGATTGATGGACAGATGAAGACAGATTAACAGGACTTGAAGAGATTGGAGTTGTTGAATGAGCGGAATTTTGAAACAGACCCTTCATGTTTGGAAGATTAGATTTTATGAAGGCCGAAGTTCTTGACGATTAAATTTTATTTCCGTTGAAACTCTTAAGTTTCGTGATGAAGTAATAAGACCCTCTAATGATTTGAGTTCCCTAGAAGCATTTCAGTTCGTGTTTATTTTTCGTATGTTCGGTGATGGCTTTGTTTTGAGAGATTTTCGCGAGTTTTGGAAGATATGATGCTTGTGACGGCGTACCTCACTTCTGCTAGGCAATCTGGGATTTTAATACTCTTGCGAATAGTTTTGTTTTCTCTCTTGACTATGGCATTTGATTTTGTTGACCTCTGAGACTGTAGAAGTACTAGGTGGATTAAGATAGTTGGTTTTGATTACGATTTGAGATAAAGTATGACCATCATGAGGGCATATTTATATGATGCCAGTATTATGACGTCTGGCCAACGTGATAATACTTACATCATATAACGTGCACTTGTTGTGGGCATAGGATATCTTGGGGAGTACCTAAGAAGTTTAGAATTTGATTCTCCGTGATTTGTGAGACTTTAGGTTCATTCTACCTGTGTGTTTAATCTGCCTTCATCGTTATATGACTTGATACGTTGGATACTCGACAAGCGTTTTCTGACCTCTGTACTTCCGATAAGAATCTTAGGTTCTGTTGTAGAGCTTTCTGCCGTTTGATGTTACCAAACAATCTGTTTTCTGTCTGTATGGATTCGATCTGTTACTATGAAGGAGTACACCTATGTTTTGCTATGTATACGTCTCACATTCGATGAATCTGTTCATGATGATCTGTTATGAATTAAGATATGAGATTTTGAATTCTGAGAAAACAAGACCTGTCTGTTTACGAGAATACCTTTGAAAGGTTATATTGTAGACGAGACTATTTGAAAATCTGAAGAGTTAAGCATATATATATATATATATATATATATATATATATAATATATATATATATATATATATATATATATATATATATATATATATATATATATATATCACCCGTATATTTCTGTGATTCGGTGCGTTCTCATCTGATGTGCCAAATCAAATTCCACGGACGATATATCCGTCAAATCCTTCGTATTCCCTGTATCTCTTCGAAGAGAACACGATTATTATCTGTTACGTTTGGTATATTATTCGTTTGATTTGGATCCTGAACGATATGTCTTTTCTGAGAAAACCAAAGACTTTTTTTTTTTTTTTTTTTTTTTTTTTTTTTTTTTTTAATTTTATCAACAAGATAGAGTCATGAGAAACAAGTCATCCACTTTCTGTAGTCATTCGCATTTCCGTTTCTGGTCCTTTGTGCTTCCGTTACGTTTCACTTCAATTTTCGAGGACGAAAATTTTCTTTTAGAGGGGAAGAATTGTAAAACTCCAAAATCACCACAATCCGAAATGACCAAAATACCCTCTAAATTTGAAATTTTAATATTATTCGAAACTATACGATATGAACATATAACCTAAAGTATTATATGAAATTGTACAAGAACCCTATGAATAAAAGTATGGCACGTTTAATATGTGTCACATAGGCCAAATAATTAAAAGTTTGTACAACAAAATAATTATACAAGATAAGTATGAAATTTGATAAAATTGGAAGGGAAGATATTTAAAATGGTTGATGAGAACAACAGATTCTTAGGAAAGCATATAAAATCATAGGAAACTCAAGCATATCAAAATCTCGTTTTAAATGATATGTCTAAGGGATTTTTCCCAATGCATTTCGTATACAGTTGTTTACATAACGTATCATCAGTACACACATCATCATTTGATTTGCCCATTTGTCTACGCCTTTACACAATGTTTCTATTGAGGAAGTTACTAAAAATAAGTATTCCATAATACACACCATCCAACTCATCAGCCTATAATTTCGACCTAAAATTTCTGTCACTAATATTATATTATGAAACTACCTTATTCACTCCTCACACGTTTAAGAGACATATACATCTCCACTCAAAATATAAAGGTTGCATATCTTCCATATTCACTACACACGCTTTAAACCTTGTCAACATACACGCTTTTGGTGAATATTCGATCATATCCACATACAAGGTTCCTCCATTATTCCGAGTTAGACGAGCAGTTTGTTGTCACACCCTTTATATGCGACTATCACATATACTTCTCTAATGTCACAAATTCAGTAAACCAAACCTTAAACTCAACCACGTCCTTTTGAATAAAAGTGAGTGTGTTAGCGTGAATACTGCTGGGCGTATCCTAGTCATTCTTAACAATGAAATCCATAGCGGGTTGCGGTTTGTTTATTCGTATCAAGTTCGGTTCGCGTTGTGGTTAGGGTTGGGCTGGTCTCGGGTCGTGGTTTGGGTTAAGATCAGTTCGGTTGTGCATGGACGAAGGCGGTGGTCAGTGCTTGGTTCATGTTCGAATAATGGGTTTGGCTCGGGCGTTGGAGATCGAGTCGCTCGGGTTTGACTTTGATCTCACTCCAGTCACATTGTCTTGGAGGTCTCATTCGTGCAACTTAGCATACAATCTCTCGAGTCTGTTTCATGTTTGGGGTGACATTTAGTTCGCGTTGATCGTTGGTGTTCGTGGCTCGTTGGGCTCTTGCGTTACTGTTTGTACGTGTGTTCGTGTTCGTGATTCGGCATCGATTGTACATGGTTGCCGGAGGTACATCTTCATTTTGCCTCGTCACCTGTTAATACTAAAACCCTTTTCTAATTCGTGCAATGATATGGTCACATATAGTAGACTCAAACTAGAATGATTTAATTGGATATAAAATGAATCGAAAAGCACTGTTATATATTAAAAATACGAATGGGGGTGCATGAAATCATGCAGAAATGGAGTCATACGTATTTTGGTTATACAAACATAATTTTAGTCCTTGTGGTGAGTTATGCATGAATGCACTAATACCTGTGATATTTTTCTTCATGAATAAAACATGTAACTCATCATTTAAATATGCTAAACAAGCGAGATTATCTAAATATCATTACTTTTAAATCACATGTACTACATATAGAAAACTTACAACTTTTCTTAATGAGATGTTGGCGGTAACAATGTGTTTATATAAATTCATACATGACTGAAAATATATTTTATGAACATCAATCAAAGTGGAGTCGTTAATCATGTGAGCTTTTGCTTTTAGAAACTAATAAGCCAAGAGATGTTGACTCTAATTATATAACTTAACTGCCCTAACATTTGTTTGAATAATTCGAGTTATGAAGCTTAAAACAAGTATGGTGTACATGGGAGTTGTGGATCAGTGTGCATGCACGTTGGGCAAACAAACGATGTTGTCGACCTAAACTAATTCAAGCCTTTTAAATTGTCCAAATTCAGTAACATGAGCAATTAGAACTTAAATTTACACTTTGAACCCTAACTTGGGTAATTACTATGATAATTATAATATTAAGCCTTTAATTTTACTTAATTATCATTGTGACTCTAAAGGTTGGCTAATTATATATTAACCCTAAAGTTACTTAATTCGGGAAACTCACTTCATTCGGAATGTTACTAAAAATGGAAAACCGACTAAAATGAGTAATCTGACTTAAAATAAGTTATTAATACAGTGATCATGAATTCGTGTAGATTCGCTGAAGATGGAGTTTGCTTCCGATCTTATGTTTCTATTGTGTTTTCACTTGCGGTCTAAGGTACAGATATTCTGCTCTTTGTATAAACGTATGGTCTCATATTTGGGGTATTTCACGTTGGGATTGTCCCTATAATACATTTTATGATTCAGTAACATGATTAGAACTTAATTTAACTTGAACCTAACTGGGTATCATGATAATTTAATATAAGCCTTTAATTTGACTTAATTATCATTGAACCTAAGTTGGCTAATAATATTAACCCTAAATTACTTAATTCGGAAATCACTTGATCGGATGTTATAAAAGAAAACCGACTAAAATGAGTAATCTGACTTAAAATAAGTTTTAATACAGGTCATTGATTCTGAGATCTCGTGAAGATGGATTTGCTTCCACACGTTTCTATTATGTTTTACTTCGGTTAGTCAATACTGCTTTGTATATGAGCCTTCGTTCTATTTTGATTGTCTATTAGGGTTTCCCTTACCATATGATATGATATGTTATGATATGGTGACTAGGGCTGGGTGCAATCCACTCCTTTCACACCCCTGGAGCTGATCACTCCAACTGGTACATGAGGACACCCCTCATATTATCGGCTCATTTGAGAGGTATCCCCTCTATATGATTATGATATGCTATGATATGATATGTTTCGATATGGGCTCGTGGTGGATGACTGTCCTAACCTTTACTCTTGTACCTTTACTTATATCTTATTCATTATGCTACTTCTGTTCATTTCCTTTTACTTTCGTTTCCGTTTATTATATATCTGTTCACTGGGCTTTTTAAGCTCAGCCGCGTTTCTTTCCCGCGGCAGGTTTTAGTTTGGAAGTTGGGTATGGGTGAAGAGAACCTTGGACTTAGAAGACCTTGATAGCTACTCTGGAGTATAGATGACTAGAAGTTATTGTAATTAGAATTAGTAGTTATTGAAAATTTTCATTTGTAACCTTGTATATTCAGCAATTTATTTGTAACCTTTGAGAATCCTTGTATTACTATTGAATGTATGCTTTGTTTTGATCTGATATGAAACCATTAATGTGATACTTCTACCCTTGCCGGGTTGGGGTGTTACACATATCATCTTGTAGTTGTGTAAAGTGTTTGATAAAGTGTTGTATAGTTGTGATAAGTAGATCTAAGTGTAAGTAAGTAGTTGTGTTGTAAAGAAGTAGTGTAGAAGTTGTGAAGCCGTCGTGAAGTAGCAGTGAAGAAGTTGTGAATCCGGTGTGAAGAAGTTGTGAATAAGTTGTGTAGAAGTTGTGAGATTGGTTCTAGCTACGATTAGAACTCGACATTTAGCTTTGTTTCATTAAACCGGTGTAAGCGAAAGTTATGTAAGGTTTCTCCGCCATAAGGGAGTTTGTTGACATAGTGAAGTGAACTCTCTAGTAGGTGACTCGAGGAGTGGAGTAGGGCAAGGAAGGTGTCCTTGTAGCCGAACCACTATAAATCTTCGTGTTGTGGTTTGATCTTTCCATCCCTATCTTTCATTTCATTTCATTTACTTTACTTGCATTGTTTATCTATATTTATTTATATTTGTTCATATTGATCAAGAGTTGAATTCACATAAGATTGAATCGAAGTTTTAAAAAAATAAGGAAAAAGTTTTCATAAATTAAAAAGACATAAAACTATTCAACCCCCCCTTCTAGTTTTCCACACGATCAAAATCTCTGATAATCTACACGAAAAGTTGAATCCTAACACTTACTTTATTCATGAAAAATCTGAGTTTAACAAAAAAAATATTTTTTAGAACCTACAAGACAAAGTAATAGATTAATTGCACCTTGCAAACCTATAAGACAAAGTAATGATGAACCTGAAGAAGAAATTGAATCCAACTAGTAAGTTCAACATTTATGTTTTAATTTTGTTTTTTGTCCATGCATATATGTACTTAACTAACGAAAAAAATCTGATTATTTTAGAATCTAGATGAAATAATAGACTAATAAGTTAAACAAAACAACATGATTAAACAAATTATTAAAAAAATCTGATTTTGTTTTAATTTTAGTTTTTTCATTGCGCAAGTTAAACAGTTAGCTAAAAAATCAGTTTATTTCTAAGTTTATTTTTGTATAATCTAATTCTAAATATATTTTATTTAAATTTTTAGACAGTAAAAAAATGCGCTTTCAGAAAGAAGATCGAAAAGATTTGAAGACCGTGCGTGTTTTAAAGGTATAAATCATGTTGTTCATCAGTTAGTGTCGATTATTGTTCATCGTGTTTTTGTTTCATTTAATCATCAGTTAGTATAAGTTGTTGATCATGTTCAGTATTTTAAAAAGCATTTCAAATTTAGAAAAATCACTCATTAGTATTTTTGTTATGGTCATCAGTATTTTTGCATATTATAATATGTTTACAAAAATGTTCATCAGTATTTTTGTTGATCCCGATTGAGCACTTAATCGAATCCCTTAGCTTGTAAGGGTTTAGCTATGCTAGATAAATCTAACACAGCTAGGTATAGAAACTGCCTTGTAGTTTATCAAACACAATGCGGAATCTTGTATTTGATCTTAAGAAGAACTTTATAACGAATGAAACAATGAACAACGAATATCAAACTAAACACTTCAATATTATTAATAATACGAATACTCTTTGAGTATTAGGGTTTACAACCTTGAAGTAAATCGTAAAATCATATGTTCATCCATGCCCTAGGTCCTCTTTTTATAGACTAAGGAGTCCTAGTCGGCTTACAATAACTTTCTTTACAAGATAAATCTTTATAGAATCTTTTCTATATTTATCTAAACATACTATACATAATAACCGATTCTAATACTCTAGCAACATTAATAATGTATTAGCAACACTAACTATTTCTTCTAGCAGTATTAATCTTCTAGCAGCATTAACTTCCATAAGCAGCTTTAGATTTCATAACTAGCAGCAGTAATGACTTGTTGTATATCCTTTGTAGTACCTGAGCAGTCTTAATAATGTAAGCAGCAGTAACTTCAAGAAACCTTTAAAACCCAACAATCCTCCCGTAAACTTGATATTTTCTTCCAAAATCATCAAGTTTCAATCTAAGCTTAAACCATCACCAGGAGGATGTTTCCAAAAACTTAATTTCTCATTTTCTTGTAATCAGCCCCATAAAGTTGTTTCTCCATTTTCTAGAGAAGCTAATATACCATTTCACTCCAATAATCAGTTTGAAGTTTAATAGATCCATTAAGCATCATATCAAGCGTACTCTTTGCTAGAGGATAGTCTTTTTCTACTAGCATGTAAATTTGAAGTCCTCTCATCATTACAGTGTGAGCTCCACATGATTGAAAAAGTTACCAAATCAAAACTTTACTGGAGTATTGCTCATTCCAAACTCTATTTTCATGATGAACTTCGAACATAATCTTCAAGTCTCCCCAGAGAACTCTATCCAAAATGTTTTCTGGCCTTGAATCTCCATATCTGTTCTTGATTAATGCCCATAAGGTCTCCAAATCTTCTCTATCAAAATTTCTGAGCATTTTAGGAAATGTTACAAACCATGGAGACTGTCCACCAACTCTGATTATCTCCTACCAAGGAGTTTTACCATTATAATGAGTCTTCCAATCATTGATAGGAACTTTAGTCTTCAAAGGAACAGCATCAACAAATGCATCATCATTGTCTACAATTGCAATCATTTGTTGTAGATCATCTGTTTCTTTTACATCACTCTCTTGAAACTGCTCTGTCTGCTCTTGTGCCTGCTCTGTTTGCTCATTTATTTTTTGCTTCTTGCTGCTTTCAGATTCTAACTCTTCTCTAGCTCTTTTTGAACCTCCTACCACCTCATCTTCATTCATAGTAATGAAAGTGTTAACCCTTCTGAAATCTATGTCAAACTCTACTTTGATTCTGTTATAGCTCATCCCCTTGAACTGAACTTGTTTTCATCCACCCATATTTTTCAGATAGGTCTGCATAATTTACTTTTGCTGTGCTATGGTAGGCGGTTTGTTCCTTTTTGCTTCAGTCCTCTTTTGAGCAAAGAATTTCTTCTTTTGAGCCAAGAATTCCATAAAGATCTTTGATTTTTCTTTTATAGATAGCTCTTCCTGCTCATCTTTCCAGATTCTCTGGGCTACCATGTGATCTGCTCCACATTTGGCTTGAATGTCATCCCAGGAATCAATAAGTTCAAGACTTGCTTGTTCTTCTTTCAAAGCTTGCTTTCTTCTTGCCTCTTCTTCTTCAGCAAAAAGATTAGCTTGCACTTGTCTTGCAAGTTCTTCATCTTTAATGAGTTGTTGTTGCTGTTGACTAAGTGATAAAAATTTCTTCTTAGGTTCTTAATCAACAAACCTTTGCCTTTTGATGATGGTGAAATAGTTGTTGATGGTGTTGTTGATACTGATACTGGCTCTTTAATCACAACTCCTTTTGCCTTAGGTCTTGTACTCTTTAACTTTGTTAATGCTTGAGCTATAGTCATATCTTCATCACCTTAAGTAGCAGCAATACTAACTTCAGTCTCAGCAGCACTAACATTTTCACTCTCAGTAGCACTAACCTTTTCACTAGTAATATTAACTTCAACATTAGCAGTCTTAAGTGTAGCAGCATCAAGTAACACTTTAGCAATACCATCATTAGCAGTAGTAATAAAATCATCCATAACTGCTGCATTACCCTGTTGATCTGCAATAACAAACTCATTCACATCATCATCTACACCAGTTTCATCATCTACCCTAGTTTCCTCCTCTAAAGCTTTGCTTAAATTCCTCCCCTGTTTGAAAACACCGTTCTCCAAACTCTGTGCTTCATCAGAAGATTCAACCCTGGAAGTAGTTCCAATCTTGTATAACCTTTTAGTTTGGTGTGTTCTTGACCTCTGTTGACCTTCAAGATACCTAACCCTTCTCTTCAACCTTGTGATTTCAGAAGTTGTATGCTGCTTGAGATCAAGAACATCCCTTGACAATTTTGCACAAGTTGCCGTCAATTCATGAATAAGTTTAATACTACCCTCAACACTTCGGAGTGTGATACCTCTCCCGAGTGGTGCATCATTGGGTGAGTTAGGCATAGCCTCAGACCTAGCCTGAGCATCTACACCCCCCATAATATCCGGTTGGCTGGGACCCTCACCTGAATCAGTTCCAGAGGAACTGGATTCATTAGAAGTTGCCTTAGATCGAGTCTTACTTATGTTATCACTATCATGCTCTGCTTCTAAGCTAGTAGCAGTAGTGACAACCCTTTCTAAACTGTGACCCCTCTCCTTATGCACAGCCTCATCTGCAGCCATACTAGCACTAACCTGAGGTAGTTGAGTGCCCTTTTTAGTGATCCTATGGGTATGGGTCTTTTGTGTTGGTGATGGGGATGGCAAAAGAGTAGGTGTGGGATAAACATCAGTTGGGATTGCTGAGCTTTCACCCTGAGTTTGACCTAGTTCCAACATTGTTTGAAACAATGGTGTAACTCTGCCTGAAAAATCCTTGCCCTCTCTCTTCATATTAGCAAAAATCTTTTTAGTATGAAAGAGAGCAGAATAAACCTTTTTATGAACCTTTTTATTTACAAATTGTTTGTCCATAAGAAGTTGTAAAAACCTTGGATATAAGTAATATTTAGTTGATGAACTATCCAAGCCCTTAACCACACTATCAAAAATTAATTTTGATAAATTAAATCTTTGATTTCTTTGATTTTGAGCCAAGCAGATAATAGCAGAAGCCATGTTACTACTAAACTCATTCCAACCAGTAGTCTTTGTACTAAGACACTGTAAGATAGTGTGTATTAAGAATTTCCATTGTGGAGAGAAAGCACCTTTTGAAAATTTTAAAGAATTACTCTAGCTTTCATACCCAATCAATGCAAGGTTTTCAAAAATTGTAGAATTTGGAAGATTGTTAATACCTTCAGCATCTTATAAATGAAGAACATCTCTAACAGAAGCATCAGTAATAATAATCTTCTGCCCATCCACAAGGGCATGTATCTGTACTTCCTCATCAATAGTTTTGACCTTTGCAGTAGCCCAAAACTGTTTGATGTTGGAAATATATATATAGTAGGATTTACTGTTAATGCGTACCTAATATGAGCAGCATTAAGAAAATCAATGATTTCAGTAAAACCTTCACTTTCTTTGGGCTTTTGCAAAAACGCAATCATGTTATGTTGATCTGCGAATGACAGAGTCGACATTGTGAATTTTGAAAAATTTTGGTAGGATTTGGCTGGGATTTACAATAAATGGAGAAAAAGAGTTAGGGTTTATGTTTGAAAGAGTTTTGATCGGATAAAGACACTTTTGGGAATGAGTGAAGGATAAAAACCCTTAATCGTTCACATTTTTAAAACAATACCCTGTTCTTTCAGACATAGCAGTAGAAACCTAGCAGCACTAAATTAGGCCTAGCAGCTCTAACTTATGCCTAGCAGCATAAACTCAATTTCTACACCTAACAGCGTATTAACCAGCACTCCAGCACTTTTCTCATGTTATCCTGCAAAAGATTAGTTCCAAAAACATAAACATAACACAACATACAATTTTCACATCATCATTTATACTTAGCAATACTAAGTATAACTGGCAACATTAACATAGCAGCTGTAACAAATCTAGCAATACAAAGTATAACTTACAGCATTAACATAGCAGTCGTAAGAAAACTAGCAATACTAAGTATAACTTAGCAGCAGAAACAATTTATTATCCTAATAACAGTACTAATCCTTATAAAACTTTACAAAGACACAGAGAGATAAGAATTGTTCAAAGATTTATCATTCCAATACTAACAACCAAAAATTGAAATCTACCCACATCAAAAGCTTTTGTGAGCAAATCTGCAACATTATTATCAGTAGGAATTTTAACAATTTGAATTAACTTCTTTTCATAACAATCTCTTATAAAATGATGTCTTATCTCAATATGTTTTGTTTTTGAGTGATAAACAATATTTTTAATAATGCACATAGTACTGCTATTATCAATATATATTTTAGTATGCATAAAATTGTACCCATAATCCAGCAACTGATTCTGAATCCAGAGCACTTGTCCACAGCTACTTGAAGCAGCAACATACTCAGCTTCAGTTGTGGAATTTGAAACCACAGTTTGTTTCTTGCATTGCCATGAAATCAACCTGCTCCCCAAAAACTGACAACCTCCTGTTGTTGATTTTCTATCCATGCTAGCTCCAGCATAGTCACTATCAGAGTATACAATCAAGTAAAAAAGAGAATCTTTTGGATACCAAAGGCCTAATTTGGGTTGACCTTTCAAATATCTAAAAATCCTTTTCACTGCATTAAGATGTGAAACTTTTGGTGTGACTTGATATCTTGCACAGGCACAGACAGCAAACATTATGTCAGGTCTTGAAGCTGTAAGATACATCAATGATCCAATCATTGATCTATACAAATGAACATCAACTTCTTCACCATCTTCATCTTTGAGCAAGGGCTTGGATGTTTCTATAGTTGTCTTTGCAGGCTTCACATCAGTAAGTCCAAATTTCTTCAAAATTTCAGCCACATATTTATCTTGACTGATAAATATGCCATCTTCTTTTTGTCTAACTTGTAGTCCTAAAAAGAATGTAATTTCACCCATTGAACTCATCTGAAATCTTTCATGCATAATTTTCTCAAATTCAACACATAAAGCCTTTTGTGTTGATCCAAAGATGATATCATCAACATAAACTTGAACCAACAAGATATCAACTTTGTGCCTTTTGATAAACAAAGTTTTATCAATATTCCCTCTACAAAAACCATTGTTCAACAGGTATGTTGACAATGTATCATACCAAGCTCTGGGAGCTTGATGTAAGCCATATAGTGCCTTTTCCACCTTGTAAACCTTGTCAGAAAAATTAGGATCTTCAAAACTAGGTGGTTGTGAGACAAAAACTTCTTCTTCAATAGTCCCATACAGAAAAGCACTTTTAACATCCATTTGATACACTACAAAGTCTTTGTATGAAGCATATGTAGCAACTGCGAATTTTCCAGGTCTTTACTCAACCTTTGAAACTCAAAGTAATTTATTTTAGAAGTTACATATTTCTCTTGTGCATAAATTATATCTAAACTGCACGAATTGAGAAAATGACACCACACGCGTACCGACACTACTTTAGTAATGGTTGAACTTTAAAATTTATTTTTAGGAGTCAACAAATTTATTTTACATTAGTTTTGTAAAAACAACTCCAAAAATTATATTTTCACGTTTATGTGAAAACGAGGTGCCACAATTTAATCCCAACTAATCAGAACACGGGGTATTCACAATACATTATAAATCTTAAAACAAATGATAACTATATTTTTCCTTATCTTCGGTCAACACAAATCCCCTTTTTCCCACTGATCTTCTTTTCCTATTTCATCTTCTCCACACGCAAAGAAATATTCCTCTGCCACAATCTCCTCTTCCATCACCATCAACATGTAAACTGTAGCTCCTTTTCTTGTCTTCCCCAAGCTTCATCGAGACCCAAACCTTTACTACAGGCCGAATATTATCAAACTCGAGGCATAGAAAGGGGAGATAACCATAAATGGTAAAACTTCATCTTTGTTAAATCAAAAGTGAATCAAGAGTTTACCATGGATTGTCCCTTAAGAAGCTCGGTTCCAGGAAAGGTTATGTCACACCAAGAACTTCAAACTTACCTCAAATAATATTTCAGTCAAGTAAAGCAAGGGGAGAAGGAAGGGTGTGGCTAGCTTGGAATCGAGTAGGTTTTCTGTGGTGACTCTTGGATTCGATCTATCTTCAGCCTTGTAAGGTTTTTACTCATTCTTGTGATATTTGTTCTTTTAAGATTTTCGAATGATGTATGAATTGGTGAAAATATTATGTTAGTGTTAAATTGATTTCCTTATGTTTTACGAATTAGTAAGAACTGTTATAAAATTTATTATTTAGTCGAACCATTTTTTTTGGTGTTGGTGTGGTAAAAACAAGTTTGAAACTGATAATGTTATTTAGAAATTTGTCGTTGGCTCAAAAACTGAAATTGTGTTTCGGTTGTGTTGTTGTGGATACTCGGGTTATGTTGCGTTGTGCTGGTGTTGAGTCTAATTGTTGCTTGTACTCAAGTTATAGACGGGTATATACTAGCATCGACTGTGTTATACTTGGGTTATGCTCGAGTTGGGTGTTCGGGTTGTACTCACACTCGCTTAGTTGTGCTCGAAAATGTTAGTGTTAGACTCGAAATTAAGGTTGTGTTTAAGCTTGTATTCCGAAATTAGTTCTCTCGTCGTTATTGTCTTTTGTGACTCGAATGGTGTGGTCTTAGGTAAGAGCCACACTAGTCGAAATTCTTGGTCTTAAACTTATGCCTTCAATGTGTTCGTGTTAATGTCTAAGAAGAGTAAGTTTTGAAATCATTCGATAAGTGCTTATAAAACCTTTAATCTTGTGTCTTGTTAGAATTTTATATAAATCTTGAGTTGCGTTATAGGCGAGATGAGTAGTACTCAATCCGAGCCTTAGCGAGGCCATTGTGTTCCGTTGCTTCAATATATAACGCCCCAAAAGGGTGCTCTTTTTCTCCGTTTGTATGGTCCTAAATGACACCCACAGGGTGCTCATTTTGCTCCATACGCACAGCTCATCGAACGTATGTTAGACCCATCTGAGCATCTTAATACTAGAGGTTTTAGAGTCCCGCCAAGTCTCTTTCCTCACCCACTACCACTTGTACCAAAAATCTTGTTCTCGAACCCGTTGACCCTCACTAAATTACTCAAGTTAAAAGCAAAATAGAACTTGTCAATACTAGATCAAAACTATTTTCTTTGGGTTCACTGGAAATGATTTCCAGTGTAGGAGCAAATAAACCTTACCTTACAATTGCCAAATTAATTCTTTACCACTAATGTTGCATTCCAGTGAAAGGTAAAGGAGTGCCAAGGGTGAATTGGGCTTGTACTTTACAAAACAAAATCTGAATATTTGGTGTGGGCCGAAGCCCACCTGAGTTGCATGGCTGATATATTTTTTTTACTTCCTTTGACCGTCTTCAGGCCATGTCCAATAACAGCCCAAAAATGGGGTTGTGCACTGCTGTGATGTGGGCCACAGCCCATCCCCCCTCCTCGACTCATGTCCTTAAAACTCGGCAATTATTATTCGCGGTCACTTAAAAATATAACACGACATACGCTTTAAAAACGACATACGCTTTAAAATAGGACATGGCGAGACTTATAAACACCTAACACTTAATTTGTAAACAAAGTGTAAAAATATATACTTATAACATAAAAATGTTTAAAACGGGATGACCTCAATTTTTATATTGACACTTAACTACATACAATTAAATTGAGAAAATCGTAACTAGCTAAATGATTTTTTTAACTTACTACTTGAAAACAGATATAACAAAACTTATATAAATCGAACAAACGAGACTATTATTTTCGAAACATTATTTTCCACACAAATTATAACACCTTATATATTAGTAAAACCTTTTCAACATCTTTTATTTTTCACATGTATATATGTATAAATATATACACACATACAATCATTTAAATACTAACCATCCTATAAATCGTTCACATCGACATTCCATAATCCTTATCCTTCGTGCGTATTCTTCCGATTATTTTAACTCAAGAGTCACCATCTCTATTCTTTTGTATGTCTGTGCACTCCGTTGAGCCAACATCTGAAAATATTAAAAGCATGGTTTTAACTTAAATGCTGCCACACCAGCAACACCAACATGAACTCTTTAAAATATTTGGAATTCATGAATTTGAACTGTGATCTAAAAATAAACCTTACTAATCTAGGTCGCGTGTCGGTGCCGTACACTATTGTTACTTGATTTATTCACTTCAGACGACTATTTCTGAGGTGAGTTCTCGTAGCCCCTTTTTCATTATGTTTTTCCTTGGGGGAAAATGGTACTCAAATGATATTTTGACTGTTTTCATGTTGTGATACAACGTTTTCATGTTTTGGACATATATGTGTGATGATGCGATTATGTGCTACAAATGTTTTGACTGTGTGTACATGAATGCGCAACTGTTAACTCTTTTGAGAGCCGAAACATTATGATAGATCTATCGGGGTAGCTCCCCTCTGTGTTTACTGTTTATGGTTGTAACATTGTGATAGGTTCAGTTGGCGCAAAACTAATTTTGTTGGATAACATGTTCATAATTTGTATTCAGTTACACTATTGTCCTACCCATTATTCACAGCTCCGTGATTTAACACTTCAAACCTATGAGCTCACCAACATTATGTTGACGTTTTCGAGTATCCATTTTCAGGTGTTAAGACCGAAGGTACCATAGAAGGTTGAATATTGGCCTGACTTAGCAAGACTTAGACAAGACCCTTCCGGGTTATAACTCGTGAAGCTGCATTCGGTTTTATTTAGTAATGATGTTTAGCTCTGAGACTCATGATGATTTGGATATTTGTACTCATCCCAGTTGCGGGAGTTGTGATTTTTATCTGTTCTATGTATTACATTTAGTATTTCTCTATTGTGACACCTTGTGTTCTTGACAATAAGGTCATACCCCGTAAATGCCATTCCGCTGCGCCATTTTTGGGGTGTGACAGATTGGCATCAGAGCCTTGGTTATAGAGAATTAGGTGGTTTAACCTAGACTATAACCTAAGAACCTTCATATAGTTTGCATAATAGGGACTACGTGTTCGATTACGTGTATGCTTACCCTGCGAGTTATTGATGAATAGTAATAGACCTTGAAAATCCCATAATTGAGTTTATTCCTTCAGAACCATTAAATTTTTACAATTTACGACTTAATTTCAAGACAGTTCTTGTTTGATGAGTTGCGAAATTAAGTTGGATTGTAACTTAACTTGAGGGTTTTGAGGAAATTGCTCAATGATGGAATAGGTTTGATGACATGAAGTGATGATGATAAGAAAATGCGGCATGATGCTATCATAAAAACGCATGGCCAACGTTTTTACGATAACATGATGCGGCATAGACTTATCAAATTCATGGACTGTCAGATAGGAAGTTGAGTACAGTAACACGACATGTATACCGAACCTACCCTACTTTCCTCCTAGCTAACGCTTACCAATGTCCTTCCTTGTAGAATCATGCCTCCAAGGAGATCGACTCGAGTTAACCGAGGTGGTGTAGCCCAGAGGGGTGGAAGGACTGGTGGGCAAGGAGGTAGAGCAGGTGGTCGCGGCACTGCAAACAACACCAATGACAATGTGAATCCCAACATTTCTGCCATGATCGCCGAGCAACTACAAGCATTGCTACCCACTCTCGTCACCCAAGTTGGCGATCACATCAGTAACCTAGGAAACATCGGAAGCGGGAATGACCATGCAGACAATGGTATTGGTAGTGACCACAACAATAATGGCAACAACAACAATGGTGGCAAGGGATGTTCGTACAAGGAGTTTACGGCATGCAAACCAGTTGACTTTGATGGCAATGGAGGAGCATTGGTGTACACAAGATGGATTGAGAAGATGGAGACAGTGATGGACATAAGCGAGTGTGCGGCTCACCAGAGGGTGAAGTACGCTGCAAGCTCGTTGACAGGAAAGGCTCTGACCTGGTGGAACACGCAAATCCAGGCCAGAGGAAGAGAAGCCGCCATGGGAATGAGTTGGGATGACCTTAAGGCATTACTGAAGGAGGAGTATTGCCCAAACAACGAGATGCAGAAACTGGAGCATTAGTTCTACAACCATGCTATGGTAGGTTCTGGTTACGCGGTTTACACAGATCGATTCCATGAACTTGGTAGACTGGTTCCTCACATGGTCACTCCTGAATCCAAGAGAATCGATAGGTACATCTACGGTTTGGTCCCTGAGATTCGCGGGATGGTGAGAGCGACCGAGCCTCCTACTATTCAGAGTGCGATATTGAAATCTGCAACCTTAACGGATGAGATGGTTAGGAATGGGACGTTGTCTAAGAGCGGTGACAAGAGGAAAGCCGTAAGCGAACCGAGTAAGCAAGGTGGTGCAAAGGGTGACAATAAGAAAGCGAAATGGGGAAAAGGTTTCGTAGCAACAACCACGGGAAAGAAAGGTTATGTGGGCTCTCACCCTATGTGTTCCAAATGTAACTACCATCACCCGGAGACTATGCCATGCCAAGTGTGTTTCAACTGCAAAAAGGGTGATCACATGGCAAAAGATTGTCGGGCAGTCGCTAAACATGTGGCACCAATAAATACCATTAACCCAAAGGCATGTTATGAGTGTGGAAACCCGAATCATCTTCGAAATGTGTGTCCTAGGTTGAATGGGACACGAGGGCAAGTGCAGAACAACCAGAATCAAGCTTTAGCGATTGGTGGAAACAATGTAAACCGTGGTAACAATGGTAACCCAGCTCGTGGTCGGGTATTTGTGATGAACGTTGAAGAAGGACGTCAGGACCCGAACATCATGACGGGTACGTTCTCTTTAAACAACCACTATGCTACTGTGCTATTTGATTCGGGTGCCGATTATAGTTTTGTCTCCACTAAATTCATGCCTTTGTTAAATGTGGAACCCAGTAGACTAGGGTTTAGTTACGAAATTGAAATAGCAAATGGTCAAAAGATAGAAACAAATAAGATCGTTCACGAGTGCAAACTAGAGTTAGAAGGCTACACCCTTTGCATTGACTTAATACCATTCGGACACGGAAGCTTCGACGTGATTGTAGGAATGGACTGGCTGTCCAAGCATAAGGCTGAAATAGTGTGTCATGAAAAGATGGTCCGAATGCCACTACCAAACGGCGAGTCACTTAAGGTCTATGGAGAACGACTTGAAGAAAAAGCGAGGCACCTCATGAGCATGAAAGTAGACGAGCAGAAACTAGAAGACATTCCAGTTTTTCGAAACTTCCTGGAGATATTTCCCGACGACTTATCCGGATTACCCCCTATGCGAGAGGTCGAGTTTCGAATAGACCTAATTCCTGGAGCAATGCCGGTTGCAAAGTCTCCCTACCGTTTGGCACCTACTGAAATGGAGGAGTAGTCTGATCAACTCAAGGAACTCCAAGACAAAGGTTTTATCCGACCTAGTTCTTCGCCATGGGGAGCACCAGTATTGTTCGTCAAGAAGAAGGATGGTTCCTTTAGGATGTGCATCGACTACCGGGAATTGAACAAACTAACCAATAAGAACCGTTACCCTCTCCCGAGAATCGATGACTTATTCGATCAACTACAAGGCTCACGATATTTCTCCAAGATAGATCTTCGTTTCGGTTACCATCAGTTACGAGTACATGAAGATGACATTCCAAAAACCGCGTTCAGGACTCGATACGGTCATTTCGAGTTTACCGTTATGCCTTTTGGGCTAACAAACGCGCCTGCGATTCTCATGGACTTAATGAACCGAGTATGCAGGCCATACCTGGATAAATTTGTTATCGTGTTTATCGATGATATTCTAATCTATTCCAAGACAAAAGAGGAGCATGAAAGGCATCTGAAGTTAATTCTAGAGTTACTCAGGAAGGAAAAACTGTACGCTAAGCTCTCGAAGTGCGAGTTTTGGCTACAAGAGGTCCAATTTCTTGGACACGTGGTTAACAAAGATGGCATTCATGTGGACCCCAGCAAGATCGAAGCAGTAAAGAATTGGGAAGCTCCTAAAACACCATCAGAGGTCCGCTCATTCCTAGGACTGGCAGGTTACTATCGACGATTCATCGCAATTTCTCCAAGATTGCCAAACCTCTTACCTCACTTACCCAAAAGAACAAGAAATACGATTGGGGCGAAGCACAGGAGAGCGCCTTTCAGACGTTGAAAGACAATCTGTGTAATGCACCAATCCTAGCCCTCCCCGATGGGCCCGAAGATTTCATAGTATACTGTGACGCGTCATGTCAAGGCCTTGGGTGCGTACTAATGCAAAGAGGTAAGGTGATTGCCTATGCCTCTCGGCAACTAAAAGTTCATGAGAAGAACTATACCACCCATGATCTGGAGTTAGGCGCTGTAGTATTCGCTCTCAAAATATGGAGACATTACTTGTATGGGACGAAGAGTATTATCTATACTGATCACAAGAGTCTCCAACACATCTTCAATCAAAAGGAGTTGAATATGCGCCAGAGGAGATGGATTGAACTCTTCAGCGATTATGACTGCGAGATTCGCTACCACCCAGGTAAGGCAAACGTGGTAGCTGATGCTTTGAGTAGGAAGGAAAGACTCAAGCCGAGGAAAGTAAAAGCCATGAGTATAACTATACATTCGAGTATCAAGGATAAGATAATAGCGGCTCAGAGAGAGGCATCTATGAATATGGATGCACCCACGGAGAAGATGCGAGGCTTAGATAAGCAACTGGAGAAAAAGGACGACGGTGGACTGTACTTTGTAGACCGAATTTGGGTACCGTTAACTGGTGATGTGAGAACCCTAATCATGGATGAAGCACATACGACGAGGTACTCCATTCACCCAGGAGTGGATAAGATGTACTATGACCTTAGAGACTTGTACTGGTGGCCTGGGATGAAGAAGGACATAGCTGTCTACGTTAGCAAGTGTCTGACTTGCTCTAAAGTGAAGGCTGAACATCAGAGACCATCTGGTTTGTTACAACAACCAGAGATTCCCGAATGGAAGTAGGAAAGGATAACCATGGATTTCATTACAAAGTTGCCTAGAACTAGTAGTGGGTACGATACAATTTGGGTCATCGTAGATAGGTTGACTAAGTCTGCACATTTCTTACCTATCAGGGAAGATTATTCGATGGACAAATTGGCTATACTTTACATCAAGGAGATAGTGGCAAGACATGGTGTGCCTATATCGATTATATCTGATCGCGATAGCCGCTTCACATCAAACTTTTGGAGATTATTGCAAGATTCCTTGGAGACACACCTAGATATGAGTACGGCGTATCACCCACAGACCGATGGTCAAAGCGAGCGTACCATACAAACCCTAGAAGACATGCTCAGGGCATGTGCCATAGACTTCGGTGGAAATTGGGATACCCATCTCCCATTAGCTGAGTTCTCCTATAACAACAGCTACCATACAAGCATAGACATGGCACCATTCAAAGCACTTTATGGGAGAAAGTGTCGTTCACCTATTGGTTGGGCAGAAGCTGGAGAGAGTCAAATGATAGGACCCGAGATAGTATTAGAGACCACTGAGAAGATCATCCAGATCAAGGATAGACTCAAAGCTGCTCGAGACCGCCAGAAAAGTTATGCCGATAACCGACGGAGACCCCTAGAATTCAATGTTGGTGATCGTGTGTTACTCAAAGTGTCACCTTGGAAAGGTGTTGTACGTTTTGGAAAGAAGGGCAAGTTAGCACCTAGATATATAGGACCTTTTGAGATTACGGAAAGAATCGGTCTGGTAGCTTACCGACTAAGACTACCACAAGAGCTAAGTGGCGTTCATGACACGTTTCACGTGTTGAACCTTAAGAAGTGTCTTGCTGATCAGACCTTACACATACCCTTGGAAGAGATTCGGATAGACCCTAAGTTGCACTTTGTAGAGAAACCAGTTGAGATTCTAGAGTGTGAGGTCAAGAAGCTGAAACGTAGCAAGATACCAATAGTTAAAGTCCGTTGGGACTCAAAGCGTGGACCCGAGTTTACTTGGGAACGTGAGGATCAGATGAGACATAAGTACCCACAACTGTTTGACAATGGTACTAGCAGAATTTTGAGGACAAAATTCTGTTAACGGGGGTAGACTGTAGCAACTACGAATTTTCCAGGTCTTTACTCAACCTATGAAACTCAAAGTAATTTATTTTAGAAGTTACATATTTCTCTTGTGCATAAAATTATATCTAAACTGCACGAATTGAGAAAACGACACCACACGCGTACCGACACCACTTTAGTAATGGTTGAACTTTAAAATTTATTTTTAGGAGTCAACAAATTTATTTTACATCATTTTTTTAAAAACGACTCCAAAAATTATATTTTCACGTTTATTTGAAAACGAGGTGCCACAATTTAATCCTAACTAATCAGAACACGGGGTATTCACAATACATTATAAATCTTAAAACAAATAATAACTATATTTTTCCTTATCTTCGGTCAACACAAATCCCCTTTTTCCCACTGATCTTCTTTTTCTATTTCATCTTCTCCACACGCAAAGAAATATTCCTCTGCCACAATCTCCTCTTCCATCACCATCAACATGTAAACTGTAGCTCCTTTTCTTGTCTTTCCCAAGCTTCATCGAGACCCAAACCTTTACTACAGGCCGAATATTATCAAACTCGAGGCATAGAAAGGGGAGATAACCATAAATGGTGAAACTTCATCTTTGTTAAATCAAAAGTGAATCAAGAGTTTGCCATGGATTGTCCCTTAAGAAGCTCGGTTCCAGAAAAGGTTATGTCACACCAAGAACTTCAAACTTACCTCAAATAATATATTAGTCAAGTAAAGCAAGGGGAGAAGGAAGGGTGTGGCTAGCTTGGAATCGAGTGGGTTTTCTGTGGTGACTCTTGGATTCGATCTATCTTCAGCCTTGTAAGGTTTTTACTCATTCTTGTGATATTTGTTCTTTTAAGATTTTCGAATGATGTATGAATTGGTGAAAATATTATGTTAGTGTTAAATTGATTTCCTTATGTTTTACGAATTAGTAAGAACTGTTATAAAATTTATTATTTAGTCGAACCATTTTTTTTGGTGTTGGTGTGGTAAAAACAAGTTTGAAACTGATAATGTTATTTAGAAATTTGTCGTTGACTCAAAAACTGAAATTGTGTTTCGGTTGTGTTGTTGTGGATACTCGGGTTATGTTGCGTTGTGCTGGTGTTGAGTATAATTGTTGCTTGTGCTCAAGTTATAGACGGGTATATACTAGCATCGACTGTGTTATACTTGGGTTATGCTCGAGTTGGGTGTTCGGGTTGTACTCACACTCGCTTAGTTGTGCTCGAAAATGTTAGTGTTAGACTCGAAATTAAGGTTGTGTTTAAGCTTGTATTCTGAAATTAGTTCTCTCGTCGTTATTGTCTTTTTTGACTCGAATTGTGTGGTCTTAGGTAAGAGCCACACTAGTCGAAATTCTTGGTCTTAAACTTATGCCTTCAATGTGTTCGTGTTAATGTCTAAGAAGAGTAAGTTTTGAAATCATTCGATAAGTGCTTATAAAACCTTTAATCTTGTGTCTTGTTAGAATTTTATAGAAATCTTGAGTTGCATTATAGGCGAGATGAGTAGTACTCAATCCGAGCCTTAGCGAGGCCATTGTGTTCCGTTGCTTCAATATATAACGCCCCAAAAGGGTGCTCTTTTTCTCTGTTTGTATGGTCCTAAATGACACCCACAGGGTGCTCATTTTGCTCCATACGCACAGCTCATCGAACGTATGTTAGACCCATCTGAGCATCTTAATACTAGAGGTTTTAGAGTCCCGCCAAGTCTCTTTCCTCACCCATTACCACTTGTACCAAAAATCTTGTTCTCGAACCCGTTGACCCTCACTAAATTACTCAAGTTAAAAGAAAAATAGAACTTGTCAATACTAGATCAAAACTATTTTTTTTGGGTTCACTGGAAATGATTTCCAGTGTAGGAGCAAATAAACCTTACCTTACAATTGCCAAATTAATTCTTTACCACTAATGTTGCATTCCAGCGAAAGGTAAAGGAGTGCCAAGGGTGAATTGGGCTTGTACTTCACAAAACAAAATCTGAATATTTTGTGTGGGCCGAAGCCCACCTGAGTTGCATGGCTGATATATTTTTTTTACTTCCTTTGTCCGTCATCAGGCCATGTCCAATAACAGTCCAAAAATGGGGCTATGCACCGCTGTGATGTGGGCCACAGCCCATCCCCCCTCCTCGACTCATGTCCTTAAAACTCGGCAATTATTATTCGCGGTCACTTAAAAATATAACACGACATACGCTTTAAAAATGACATACGCTTTAAAATAGGACATGGCGAGACTTATAAACACCTAACACTTAATTTGTAAACAAAGTGTAAAAATATATACTTATAACATAAAAATGTTTAAAATGGGATGA
Source organism: Artemisia tridentata subsp. tridentata (assembly GCA_021014915.2). NCBI lineage: Eukaryota > Viridiplantae > Streptophyta > Magnoliopsida > Asterales > Asteraceae > Artemisia > Artemisia tridentata. The sequence continues at coordinate 252,836,836 of CP139504.1, forward strand.
TCTCAATTTTTATATTGACACTTAACTACATACAATTAAATTGAGAAAATCGTAACTAACTAAATGATTTTTTTAACTTACTACATGAAAACAGATATAACAAAACTTATATAAATCGAACAAACGAGACTATTATTTTTGAAACATTATTTTCCTCACAAATTATAACACCTTATATATTAGTAAAACCTTTTCAACATCTTTTATTTTTCACATGTATATATGTATAAATATATACACACGTACAATCATTTAAATACTAACCATCCTATAAATCGTTTACATCGACATTCCATAATCCTTATCCTTCGTGCGTATTCTTCCGATTATTTTAACTCAAGAGTCACCATCTCTATTCTTTTGTATGTCTGTGCACTCTGTTGAGCCAACATCTGAAAATATTAAAAGCATGGTTTTAACTTAAATGCTGCCACACCAGCAACACCAACATGAACTCTTTAAAATATTTGGAATTCATGAATTTGAACTGTGATCTAAAAATAAACCTTACTAATCTAGGTCGCGTGTCGGTGCCGTACACTATTGTTACTTGATTTATTCACTTCAGACGACTATTTCTGAGGTGAGTTCTCGTAGCCCCTTTTTCATTATGTTTTTCCTTGGGGGAAAATGGTACTCAAATGATATTTTGACTGTTTTCATGCTGTGATACAACGTTTTCATGTTTTGGACATATATGTGTGATGATGCGATTATGTGCTACAAATGTTTTGACTGTGTGCACATGAATGCGCAACTGTTAACTCTTTTGAGAGCCGAAACATTATGATAGATCTATCGGGGTAGCTCCCCTCTGTGTGTACTGTTTATGGTTGTAACATTGTGATAGGTTCAGTTGGCGCAAAACTAATTTTGTTGGATAACATGTTCATAATTTGTATTCAGTTACACTATTGTCCTACCCATTATTCACAGCTCCGTGATTTAACACTTCAAACCTACGAGCTCACCAACATTATGTTGACGTTTTCGAGTATCCATTTTCAGGTGTTAAGACCGAAGGTACCATAGAAGGTTGAATATTGGCCTGACTTAGCAAGACTTAGACAAGACCCTTCCGGGTTATAACTCGTGAAGCTGCATTCGGTTTTATTTAGTAATGATGTTTAGCTCTGAGACTCATGATGATTTGGATATTTGTACTCATCCCAGTTGCGGGAGTTGTGACTTTTATCTGTTCTATGTATTACATTTAGTATTTCTCTATTGTGACACCTTGTGTTCTTGACAATAAAGTCATACCCCGTAAATGCCATTCCGCTGCGCCATTTTTAGGGTGTGACAGCATAGGCCAAGAATAATCTAATAGCCTCAATTCTTGCAACTAGAGCAAAGACTTCATCATAATTAATACCTTCTTCTTGTGTATATCCTTGAGCTACTAACCTTGCCTTGTTTTTAATCACAATGCCTCTTTCGTCCTTTTTGCATCTAAAAACCGACTTAGTACCAATTGCCCTCTTCCTATTAGGTAAATCTACCAGTGTCCAAACTTCTTGAAGCTTGAATTGTAAAAGTTCTTCTTGGATAGCTTCCACCCAGCATGGATCTTGTAATGCTTTGTGAGCATTCTTGGGTTCTATTTGTGATAGAAAACATACACACAAACAGTTTTAAAGGTCTTTGTGACTGTTTCTTTGATGAAGGGATCTTGCAAAGAAACCTTATTCCTTCAAATCTTTAACCATTTTCCTTGTTTGAAGAGCAGACTTTGGCTCTCCAATGATCTGTTCCTTAGGATGATTCTTGTGAACTCTTGTAGTTGGAATAGGACTGACAGGTAATTCTACATTCAAATTGGTTAAGTCAGCCTCTGCACCAAGTACATCTTCATCAGTATCAGGATAAATGTCTTCCAATATAGGCATGTCTGAATCATCTGGGTAGACATCAGCATCAAAAGATGTGCCTTGCTTGCCAGCAACATTAACACTTGGCTTAGCAGTATTAACTGTGTTAGAACTGCCAGTGTTAATATCATTTGATACATCATCCTTTGCTTGATCATCAGACTTCTTTTCTACATGCAACTCTTGATCACTATTGAAAGATTTTTCACCATCTTCTTTATCATTATCAGGAGCTGCATCAAAGTTATCTGCTTGTGAACTCTTTGACTCTTGGGTTGAGAAGGGTGGATCAGAAGTCCAAATAGGCAGCAAAATATAATCTTTGTCATGTCCAGGCTCCTTTACAGCTTGACCTGCATTATTACTTGCTTTTGTACCTGCACACTTGTTAAACTCTGTTCCTGCAACAACTAGCGCATAATTCATAGTCTTGGTTAGAGAATCAATATCAAACAGCCAGTTTGGTCCACTCCCTGCAACATTAGGTGTACTCTCACTAAACCTAACATGCAAGTTCTCTTCCACTTTCCTGGTCCTACTATTGAATACTCTAAAAGCTTTGCTATTCAATGAGTATCCAACAAAGAATCCTTCATCAGCCTTTCCATCAAACTTGCCTAAGTGATCTATGGTATTCAAGATAGTAACAGGACACCCAAATGGTCTTAAGAAATCAAGCAATGGTTTTCTAGCATGAAAAAGTTCATAAGGGGTCTTGTTATGAGGCTTAACTACTTTACTTCTATTATGTACATAACAAGCAGTATTAACTGCTTCAGCCCAAAAAGTAGTAGGTAATTTAGAATCAGCTAACATTGTTCTAGCAGCCTCAATAAGTGTCCTATTCCTCCTCTCAGCCACTCCATTTTGTTGAGGAGTTCTAGCTACACTATACTGTCTCTCAATACCTTTCATCTCACAAAACTGGTTCATTTCCCTATTCTTGAACTCAGTTCCATTGTCACATCTTATCACTTTAACCTTATGATTAACTAGGTTTTCTACCTTGGTTATGAAAGCCTTAAGAATGCTACTGGTTTCATCCTTAGTTGCTAAAAAGAACAACCAAGTAAACCTACTATAATCATCTGTGACAACTAGGCATTACATCTTTTTCATTAAACTCTTTACAAATGTTGGTCCAAATAAATCCATGTGCAACATATGTAATGGCTGACTAATAGAGTTCACTACTTTGGCCTTACAAGAAGCTCTATGTTGTTTTCCCTTCTGAGAAGCAACATAGATTTCAGAATTTTCAAAAACTTTTGAAGGTAAACCTCTTACAAGGTTTCCCTTAACCAATTTATTCATTGTTTTGAAATTCAAATGACCAAGTCTTATATGCCAAAGTTTAGATTCATCTGATATGGCCTTTGCAAAGAGACAAGTCAAAACTCCTTTGGGAACCATATTCTTTAAATCAACACTGTATATGTTGTGTGATCTAGGAACTTTAAGTAGAACATGACTTTCATCAGTCAACTTAAAGTCAGGTGATAAGACAATACATTCAGTGTCAGTAAAAAGAACACTATTCTTTTTGTCACACATTTGTGAGACACTGAAGAGATTAAACTTAAACTCTTTGACAAAGTACACATTATCAAAATCTAATTTACCAGTTTTTATTGTACCTTTACTAGTGATTTTCCCTCCTTTGGGATTACTCCTAAAAGCAACATATCCTCCATCAATAGCTTCAAAATCTTCAAGATAGGACATGTTTTCAGTCATGTGGCTTGAGCATCCACTGTCAAATACTCCTTTATCTTCCAATTTCACCTGTAGATTGCCCTGCACATAAAGTAAGAAAATCAGTTCATTTTGTGTAATACCTGAAATTCAAATAATCTATAAATGACTAAATTACCCCTAAAGCCATAAAACTTAATAAAATCACTTATAACAATTCTGAATTGATTCCAAACTTCTGAAAACAAACTACATATCAAGTAAATTAATTTCTGGGACAACATTAATGTCCAAAAAAATTATTAATTCACACTTGTACATATAAATAATCCGAAATGTATATTTATTTAATTTAATTATATTTGTAAAATCATTTAAATATGGATAACATCAAAATAAATTAGGAAAAGGTGTACAAAAATCAAACTCTTGATTTTATCTTGATCTCCAGCCCACTCCCTCCCCCTAATTCGGCCTATTCCCTTTATTTAGCTAAATCCCATTTATTTTCTTTTTAAAAATTTCCGAAACCCTTTTTAAACCCTAAAGTCGACAAAACTAAAATCCCAAATCCTTCCATTCGACTTCTGGGCCTGAACAAATAATTTTATGGTATTCTTTGGAGTGTAAGGAGGCTACTAAAAATAAGAGTTGGCTTGTGGAAGGCTTCGTTCGATCGTGGTGCAATTGTTTTGTTCGACTATTGCGTACGAGAGGTATAAATCCACACGACTTATTCTTACGTTCTAAAAAATTATCCAGCATTTTTCTAGTGATCTATGGGTCGAATATAACCTAAGAAAAATAAGAAACATGAATCATGCAAGATAAATAAGGCGTACGAATTTTTATGAGCTAAAACACACTAAAATCCCAAATATATTAATCCGAATTTTCTGAGGTACTTTTATATTTTTCTCATGTTCTTTGATGTTTATAAAGGTCTGGAAAAATAGCCATGTGATTTATTGAAGCTTAGATTAATTGATTTGGAATTTGTTTACAATCGGATTTCATGGAAAATAAAGAAAAATTAGGGAAAAACCCTAAATCGAATTAGGGTTAGGGTTTTGTGGGATAAATCTGATTAAAAAATGCATTTAATGATTGTGTCATAATGGTTTAATGATTTGTTAAAGTTAGGGTTTGGTTTTGTATTTCTAAAAGTATATACGATTGGATTTAGAAAGTATAAGGGTATGTTTTGCCAACTTTGAAACTTATTGGATATTTTTATAATGTCATATACATCTGTAGGAATGTGGGAAAAATATAACTTTGGGGTCCTAAGTGTAAATATTGCAAGATAATGAATTAATTATATTTAAATGGTACGAATTGAATTTAAATAAAAGAGAGGGACTAAAAGTGTAATTCTGGAATCTTGAGGTTATTTTGAGTAAATATTGATATTAAAAGGGTAATGTGTAATTTTGAGGATTTATGGGCTAAAAATGTAATTGTTATGAAATTATGATTTAATATATAAGCTTTGTAAACTTAAAGGACCAATTATGTAAATTCTAAATTCTGAGGGGTCTAATCTGTAATGTACTTAATTCTGATGATACATTCTATAATTATGTAATATAATATGTTTGTTGAGTAATTATGGATAACTTATGGGCTAATTTATTATATTTTCACTTTAAACCTTATTCTTTTATATATTTACATTTAAAACCCTAAAGTATGGAAGTTTGTCATAATTAACCCTAAAATATTATAAAATGATAAAAGAAACCCTAATTCCATAATAATATTAAGTAATGACTTAACCTAAAGTTATAATACTTAAAACCTACTAATTTTGGAAACTTACTTAAAATGGAAAGATAACTAAGAATCCTTTGAACTTCTGTCTTCCACTCCTTTAGGTTCGTGAAGGGAGTAATTTGATCCTTGCCATTTGCCATTCTTGAGTTCTGCTAATAAGGTACAGATATTCTGCCCTTTTAATAAGGTGCCTTCGTTCTCTTGATCTCGGGTTTTGATTCGTTTAGGATTCCCCAAACCATTGCTATGTACCCTTGTTTTGTGAACCTTAGATTTGAACCTTTGTTTTGAACCCTTGCCTTGATCTTTGCCCTGAACCACTATGAACCTTGATATGAACCTTGCCATAAAACCTTAACTTGAACCCTAATATGTTTGATATTGTAATTGGATGAGAAAACCTTTTTATTTGTTTATGAAAATGTTTTAAGAAAACCATTTTTAAAACTATCTTATTGAAAACTATTTTAAGGACTATGTTATGAAAACCATTTTAAAATACTATCGTTATGAAAAACCATTTTAAAAGATTATTTAATGAAAAACTATTTTAAAAGGATTGTTTTCAAATGAACTTTTAGATTGAACCTTTACTATGAACATTTGCTACGATCTCTTGTCTTGACCATTTGACTTGAACCTTGATACATTGGTATGAAACCCTTGATATATGACTTGACTTGAACCCATTGATAAAACTTGAACTTGAATTTGAAACTTGATACTTGAACCCTTGATACTTGATACTTGACCTTGACCCACAGTTTGAGATTACGAGCCATACTAGGCATGAGGGTTTCATGTCCTTGTCATTGATGCACCAATGGCTTGACTTTTGGGTAGGAAAGTGATGACCTATCCCGTCCCTGCCTTGATTTGATACTTGACTTGCACGTAGATGAAGACATTGTGGCAGCCTACAGGGGCGTATGGATGCATCCTAGATTTGTACTTGACTTGACTTGATTGCTTGTATTACTTAGTGACATGATGGGTGTGTGCGATACACGTCATTCACTCTTGGGAGCTAGCTACTCCACCCTTTGGAGGTATCCCCTCATATTGTACTTGGTACCGAGGTCACCCCTCTGTACACCTTGCTTGACTTGATATGATATGTTCTGGGCTCGTAATGGATATCTGTTTATGTTACCCTATGACTTGACACTGGACTTGACTTTATTCGACTTGGGCTGGTGGTGGGTTACGGTTTACTTACACCTACCTATTGTAAACATTTCTTGATAACCTTTTCATTTTCCTTCCTACTCATGTTACACCTTGTATTATTTCCTTTACTTCACTACCCCATTACTACTGCTTTGTTATCGTTATATCTGTTCACTGAGCTTTCGTAGCTCAGCCGCATTTCTTTTCCTGCGGCAGGTTTTAGTTGGAAGCTGGGTATGAGTGGAGAGTTACTTGGGATTTTAGAAGACCCTACTAGCTATGGAAGATTATTAGAAGAATTTATATTTAGATTTAGAATTATTGTATTGTAACCCTGTAGTTTCAGATTTTCCTTTGTAACCCTTGAATTTCTATTGTATTATCTATGTCTTATGCTTGTGTTTGTTCTGATATGGAACCATCGTTGTGACATCTTTACCCTTGTCGGGTTGGGGTGTTACAATTATGGTATCAGAGAGAGGTTGACGACTTGTAATACATTTACCCTGTCCTGTGAGTTTAGGACCATTAGGCTTCCACTGTAAGAACATAGGAGGACACCTTGAGGACTTGCTTTAGGATTTCTTGGTATAAACTTAAGTTTTGACCAGTGAGAAATGGGTAGATTATAAGGCATTGGTTTAAGTATTAGTGTTTCCGCATCAGTCTGATTCGTGCCTTGTTATGACATTTGATCTTGTTGACCTCCGAGACTATAGAAATACTAGGTGGATTAACATAGGTTGTTCTACTTACGACTCGAGATAAAGTATGATCATCATGAAGGCATATTTATGTGGTGCTAGTATTATGACGCCTGATCAACGTGATAATACTTACACCATATAACGTGCCCTAATTGTGGCATAGGATGTCTTGGGAAGTACCTAAGAAGTTTAGAACTTGATTCCCGTTGGATTATCCGTGATTAGAGAGACTTTAGGTTCATCCTACACGTTCGTATACTCTGCCCTTGTTCATTAGATGCCTGGACAAGTTTAAACTTTCGTTTTGCGTTCTGTTGATTTCAGTTAAAAATCTTGAACTCTTGTAGAGCTCTTTCCTGTTGACACAGTTAAATTGATTTGAAATTTTGTTCGCATTCCGTATGAGTTTTCCGTTCTCTTTTCTTTCTGCTTCCTGCAAATTTCGAGGACGAAATTTTTTTTAGGGGGGAAGAAGTTGTAATACCTGAAATTCAAATAATCAATAAATGACTAAATTACCCCTGAAGCCATAAAACTTAATAAAATCACTTATAACAATTCTGAATTGATTCCAAACTTCTGAAAACAAACTACATATCAAGTAAATTAATTTCTGGGACAACATTACATTATTTTGAATGTCCAAAAAAATTATTAATTCACACTTGTACATATAAATAATCCAAAATGTATATTTATTTAATTTAATTATATTTGTAAAATCATTTAAATATGGATAACATCAAAATAAATTAGGTAAAGGTGTACAAAAATCAAACTCTTGATTTTATCTTGATCTCCAGCCCACTCCCTCCCCCTAAGTCGGCCTATTCCCTTTATTTAGCTAAATCCCATTTATTTTCTTTTTAAAAATTTCCGAAACCCTTTTTAAACCCTAAAGTCGACAAAACTAAAATCCCAAACCCTTCCATTCGACTTCTGGGCCTGAACCAATAATTTTATGGTATTCTTTGGAGTGTAAGGAGGCTACAAAAAATAAGAGTTGGCTTGTGGAAGGCGTCGTTCGATCGTGGTGCAATTGTTTTGTTCGACTATTGCGTACGAGAGGTATAAATCCACACGACTTATTCTTACGTTCTAAAAAATTATCCAGCATTTTTCTAGTGATCTATGGGTCGAATATAACCTAAGAAAAATAAGAAACATGAATCATGCAAGATAAATAAGGCGTACGAATTTTTATGAGCTAAAACACACTAAAATCCCAAATATATTAATCCGAATTTTCTGAGGTGCTTTTATATTTTTCTCATGTTCTTTGATGTTTATAAAGGTCTGGAAAAATAGCCATGTGATTTATTGAAGCTTAGATTAATTGATTTGGAATTTGTTTACAATCGGATTTCATGGAAAATAAAGAAAAATTAGGGAAAAACCCTAAATCGAATTAGGGTTAGGGTTTTGTGGGATAAATCTGATTAAAAAATTCATTTAATGATTGTGTCATAATGGTTTAATGATTTGTTAAAGTTAGGGTTTGGTTTTGTATTTCTAAAAGTATATACGATTGGATTTAGAAAGTATAAGGGTATGTTTTGCCAACTTTGAAACTTATTGGATATTTTTATAATGTCATATACATCTGTAGGAATGTGGGAAAAATATAACTTTGGGGTCCTAAGTGTAAATATTGCAAGATAATGAATTAATTATATTTAAATGGTACGAATTGAATTTAAATAAAAGAGAGGGACTAAAAGTGTAATTCTGGAATCTTGAGGTTATTTTGAGTAAATATTGATATTAAAAGGGTAATGTGTAATTTTGAGGATTTATGGGCTAAAAATGTAATTGTTATGAAATTATGATTTAATATATAAGCTTTGTAAACTTAAAGGACCAATTATGTAAATTCTAAATTCTGAGGGGTCTAATCTGTAATGTACTTAATTCTGATGATACATTCTGTAATTATGTAATATAATATGTTTGTTGAGTAATTATGGAAAACTTATGGGCTAATTTATTATATTTTCACTTTAAACCTTATTCTTTTATATATTTACATTTAAAACCCTAAAGTATGGAAGTTTGTCATAATTAACCCTAAAATATTATAAAATGATAAAAGAAACCCTAATTCCATAATAATATTAAGTAATGACTTAACCTAAAGTTATAATACTTAAAACCTACTAATTTTGGAAACTTACTTAAAATGGAAAGATAACTAAGAATCCTTTGAACTTCTGTCTTCCACTCCTTTAGGTTCGTGAAGGGAGTAATTTGATCCTTTCCATTTGCCATTCTTGAGTTCTGTAATAAGGTACAGATATTCTGCCCTTTTAATAAGGTGCCTTCGTTCTCTTGATCTCGGGTTTTGATTCGTTTAGGATTCCCCAAACCATTGCTATGTACCCTTGTTTTGTGAACCTTAGATTTGAACCTTTGTTTTGAACCCTTGCCTTGATCTTTTCCTTGAACCACTATGAACCTTGATATGAACCTTGCCATAAAACCTTAACTTGAACCCTAATATGTTTGATATTGTAATTGGATGAGAAAACCTTTTTATTTGTTTATGAAAATGTTTTAAGAAAACCATTTTTAAAACTATCTTATTGAAAACTATTTTAAGGACTATGTTATGAAAACCATTTTAAAATACTATCGTTATGAAAAACCATTTTAAAATATTATTTAATGAAAAACTATTTTAAAAGGATTGTTTTCAAATGAACTTTTAGATTGAACCTTTACTATGAACATTTGCTACGATCTCTTGTCTTGACCATTTGACTTGAACCTTGATACATTGGTATGAAACCCTTGATATATGACTTGACTTGAACCCATTGATAAAACTTGAACTTGAATTTGAAACATGAAACTTGAAACTTGATACTTGAACCCTTGATACTTGATACTTGACCTTGACCCACAGTTTGAGATTACGAGCCATACTAGGCTGAGGGTTTCATGTCCTTGTCATTGATGCACCAATGGCTTGACTTTTGGGTAGGAAAGTGATGACCTATCCCGTCCCTTCCTTGATTTGATACTTGACTTGCACGTAGATGAAGACATTGTGGCAGCCTACAGGGGCGTATGGATGCATCCTAGATTTGTACTTGACTTGACTTGATTGCTTGTATTACTTAGTGACATGATGGGTGTGTGCGATACACGTCATTCACTCTTGGGAGCTAGCTACTCCACCCTTTGGAGGTATCCCCTCATATTGTACTTGGTACCGAGGTCACCCCTCTGTACACCTTGCTTGACTTGATATGATATGTTCTGGGCTCGTAATGGATATCTGTTTATGTTACCCTATGACTTGACACAGGACTTGACTTGATTCGACTTGGGCTGGTGGTGGGTTACGGTTTACTTACACCTACCTATTGTAAACATTTCTTGATAACCTTTTCATTTTCCTTCCTACTCATGTTACACCTTGTATTATTTCCTTTACTTCACTACCCCATTACTACTGCTTTGTTATCGTTATATCTGTTCACTAAGCTTTCGTAGCTCAGCCGTATTTCTTTTCCTGCGGCAGGTTTTAGTTGGAAGCTGGGTATGAGTGGAGAGTTACTTGGGATTTTAGAAGACCCTACTAGCTATGGAAGATTATTAGAAGAATTTATATTTAGATTTAGAATTATTGTATTGTAACCCTGTAGTTTCAGATTTTCCTTTGTAACCCTTGAATTTCTATTGTATTATCTATGTCTTATGCTTGTGTTTGTTCTGATATGGAACCATCGTTGTGACATCTTTACCCTTGTCGGGTTGGGGTGTTACATTTTGGGGACCCAAGCCAATACTAACTTGGATCTGCCTTGTGCATCTACATAATCATATCTCTTTAAAACTATAGATGCACTTCTGTTTCTGGAAACATGATCTAAAACTTTAACTTTTGGTTTCCAGACCCAACAAGCTTAGCACTTCACAGCATAAAAATGATTTCCCAAAACAGTATCAGTTATTGCTTTTGGCTTAGCAGTAGAAACTACTGTTTTTGCCTTAGCAGCACTAACAGCTGTTGGCTTTTGAATGGGCCGTTTTATTGTTGAATGTGCTTTGTTTGAAAACTTTGACAATTTATTTGCACCATTCATTGTCCTTTTGGTGTTAGAAGTACTAACTGATCTAGCAGTATTAGTTACTACTGCTTGTTTAGAAACATTTTGATTAGCAGTTGTAACTGATACTACACCAGATCTCATTTGTACTGCTTTTGGAACCATGTTTCTTTTAGCATGTGGGTGAGTATTCTTAGAAAAACTTTTATGATTCACCCTTTTAGCATAGTTCCACACTGGTTTTTGATAGTAAAAACAATTATCTTGTAAGTGTTCAAAACTACCACAATGTTAACAAGCCTTATTGATCATCTCAAATTCACTTCTAACCTTTGAGATATCATTCCATTCCAACTCCTCTAGTTACCTCTAGGCCTGTTTGTGATCTGCCTAGGTTGCTCAGTGTACTTAACAAATTTCTTAGAAACTTTGGTACCAAAACTAGGTTTGACAAATTTAATCTGCTCAACACTAGGTTTTACTGTTACACTTGCAACCTTAAGTTTATCCTTTTCCTATTCCTCATCATCATCAGACACCCAATCCTCAATAATAGGTGCATCAGAATACTTTCTTTCAGTCTTAGGTTTTTCCTTATTAGATTCACTACTTTCTCCTAAAGACTTAACATTTGAGTCACTTAAACATGACAATTCGGGAATAGGAGGTACATACTTTCCTGTTATTGAGGGAGGAACTTCATTATAACCTATGCCACTACCTCTCCTCATTAACTGACACTTAATTGTCTTATTTACACTTTCAGATGCAAACTCAAGCTTATTAACCTTAACCTGATGTTTTTCTAATTCCTTATAAGCCGCATCTTTTTCTTTTTCAGCCTTTTTTAATCTTTTAGAAAGTCCATTAACTTCATGTTCTTTAACAAAAAGCTTACCTTCAAGAACATTTACTTTTTCTACATATTCTAACTCATTTTGTTTGAAAAAGTCAAGTCTTTCCTCAACAGATTTTAGACCTACCTTATAGCCTAAATTGTCTAATTTTAACATTTTTACCTCTTCCATTAGCTTTTCATTCCTAGCCTTAAGTTCTTCAATAGTATCTAAACAGGACTTATATGAATAATTAGAACTATTAGATACCTCAGAATCAGAACTTGATGCAGAAGAGTAGGCCATAAGAGCAAAGTTAGGTCCTTCAGCTGCTTGATCACTCCATTCATATCCTCCAAGACCATCACCTTGAGACACCAAAGCTGTAGAGTTTGTTGTTTCCCCAGCTTTCCTAGAGCTTTCTCCAGTCTTGTAGTCTTGGCTTCTTGGAGCTCTACATTCTCTTGCAAAGTGACCCTTCCTATGATAGTTGTAGCATTCAATCTTGGATTTATCAAAACCCAAGTTAACCTTCCCAATAACCTTGAGATTTCTTCCAGTCTTCTTCAAAAATCTTCTTGCCCTCACAGTCAACATTGCCATCTGCCACTTCAAGTCCATCTCTTCAAGATCATCTGGATGGATCTGCTCCAAATCTTCATGCATAATTTGAGAACTAGTAGATTGACCAGCCAAGAAAGCATAGATAATAACATCACTCAAGTTATCAAGGGTTGTAGACCCAGCAACATTAACTTGTGTGCCAGCAGTACTAACGCCATGAGCAGTATTAACTACTTCATTAGGACTGCTAGAACTATTGATGGAGGAGGACACAAAAGCAAATTTTTGTGTGCTTGTTGATGAGCTAGATGACCCTTTAACTTCAGGTTCATAAACTTTAGGATTGTTTTACAGATCATCTAAACTCATAGTATCAAGATCATCCTTGTTTCTCCATACCACAGTTTGTGTGTTCCACTCTGGTGATAAGCTTCTCAAAAACTTTTGATTGACATCTTCTAGAGAAATTGAGACTTCTACAAGTGCCAATTGACTGATGAGTTTCTGAAGCCTATCAAAAGTTTGATCAAGAGTTTCAGAACTTGAAGCAGCAAAATTTTCATATTGTTGCTTCAAGAGGTTCTTCCTTGTCTTCTTGGTTGCAGCATCCCTCCAAATCTTGTCTCAATTGCTTGTAGCAACTCTTTAGCATCCTTGATGTGATTGAAGGTTAGCTGGTGATCATTAGGAATCCCCATCAAAAGAGTACTTCTGGCCTTTACTTCAAGCCTTCTTTGTGCCTTGTCTTCAGTAGTCTTGATAGGCATTATAATGGTAACACCCTCAACAGAAGTTTCAGTCTTAGGTAGTTGATTACCATTCTCTTTGACCTCCCACATAGAGTAATCAACCATCTGGATGTACTGCTCTATCCTCTTTCTCCATAGCTCATATTCTCCAGACTTAAGCATGGGGACCTTTGATGCAGTAATCATGTGAGTAGATTCTGAGTCCATGTCTTCCTTGTACAGTGAGATGAGTTGCAACAGGTTCTTCTTGATTCACAGTCTCTAGATCACAAGCTCTGATACCACTTGTTGATCCCAGTTGAGCACTTAATCGAATCCCTTAACTTGTAAAGGTTTAGCTATGCTAGATAAATCTAACACAACTAGGTATAGAAACTGCCTTGTAGTTTATCAAACACAATGCGGAATCTTGTATTTATCTTAAGAAGAACTTTATAACGAATGAAACAATGAACAACGAATATCAAACTAAACACTTCAATATTATTAATAATACAAATACTCTTTGAGTATTAGGGTTTACAATCTTGAAGTAAATCGTAAAATCATATGTTCATCTATGCCCTAGGTCCTCCTTTTATAGACTAAGGAGTCCTAGTCGGCTTACAATAACTTTCTTTACAAGATAAATCTTTATAGAATCTTTTCTATATTTATCTAAACATACTATACATAATAACCGACTCTAATACTCTAGCAACATTAATAATGTATTAGTAACACTAGATATTTTTTCTAGCAGTATTAATCTTCTAGCAGCATTAACTTCCATAAGCAGCTTTAGACTTCATAACTAGCACCAGTAATGACTTGTTGTATATCCTTTGTAGTACCTGAGCTGTCTTAATAACGTAAGCAACAGTAACTTCAAGAAACCTTTAAAACCCAACAATTTTGTTCATTTAATCAACAGTTATTGTTTTGTTCATCAGTTCTTGTTCATCATATTTTGGTTCATCAATTATTGTCATGTGTTATGTTTTATTCTTCAGCTGTTTTTGTTTTGTTCATCAGTTGTTGTTCATCATCTTTTTGATCATCAACCATTATTTTTTCTTCAGTTAGTATAAGGTGTTTTTCATCATGTTCATTAGTATATTAAAAGCAGATCACATTAAGAAAAATTGTTCATCAGTATTTTTGTTATGTTCATCAGTATTTAATCAATAGTTACTGTTTTGTTCATCAGTTGTTGTTTATCAGTTGTTCTTCATCATGTTTTGGTTCATCAGTTATTGTCATGTGCTATGTTTTATTGTTCAATAGTTTTTGTTTTGTTCATTAGTTGTTGTTTATCATCTTTTTGATCATCTAATTGTAATTCATCAACCATTGTTTTTCATCAGTTAGTATAAGTTGTTGTTCATCATGTTCATTAGTATATTAAAAGCAGATCAAATTTACAAAAATTGTTCATCAGTATTTTTGTTATGTTCATCAGTATTTTTCCTCTGTATAATATGTTTAAAAAATATATTCATCAGTTTTTTGTTTTGTTGGATAGGTAAAGAAGCAAAAAAAGGCAAAGAAAGCTATTCCTGTAAAATCATATTCACCCAGTGACGATGATTTTGTTAAGGATGCATATACAGAAAAAAGAACTGAAACTTCTAAGATTTCTCAAACCGCAACTGCTACTACTTCAAAACACGAAGGAAAACTGGCAAACAAAAAAAAATCCAACTTTTAAATACTGAAAAACGGATTTGATAGTTGAATTGGATGAGAAGATGTTTGGAAAAGACAGAAAATATTTTGGGAAGAAAGACGATGTTGAAGAAGAAAAAGAAGAAGAACAAGATGTTGGAGAAGAAGAAAAACAGGATGTTGAAGAAGAAGAAAAGCAGGATGCTGAATAAGAAGAAATACAGGATGTTGGAGAAGAATATGATGCAATTATAATTCTATCAGTTATCTTATATTCTCTTTTGTTCATATTTTTGGTTGGTTGGTTGGTATGCTTAAGTGCTTTTAGTTTTCCACAACAATATGATGTAGTTGATCAATTCTTTGTTTTAAATACTAATGTAGTTGCTTGTTTATCGTATTTTGATGGAATTCATGAACTGATGCATTTAAAAACATAATGTTCATCGTTTTTTGTTTTGTTTTGTTTGTTTTTTTTTATGAAAAACTTTTAAATAAACTAATGAACATCTCATAAATAAAATGATAAACATACAAATTAATGAAACAAGTTACAAAAAAAACTGATGAACAAAAACAAATTGTGTTAAGCTCATAAGTTCAGCTAAAAAAGAGTTGTTAATCAATAAAATTGATGAACAAGTTACAAAAAAAAAATTCCATCATTTTTTATGAACATTTCTTAAAATAAACTCATGAACAAACAATAAAATTGATCATTAAAGAAATGATAAAAGTCATCATCATATAGTAATATCTCAATCAAATTCCCTTTGATCAATATTAAAATTAAAAAAATATATCAGTAACTAAGCCTTTATTTATCTAACAGTAAAAAAAAGTGAACGAGTAACTAAGTAGCAACATAAGCATTCTTGTGAGAAAACTTCACCTTCTTAGCAGCCAACTTTGCCTTCTGCTTGCAATTTCACCTCTAATAGTGTTGCACTTCGCTTGATCATGATCCTTCATGCTACATTTGCAGTATCTATAGTTCTTCCTACGTTTTCCACTAGGATTAACTGAACGCTTCACACTACTCTTCTTTTGAAGGTAGGATCTTTAGCTAAAACAGACCAACCTATAAATCAAATAAAAAATTAAATGATGAACATAACTCATTGATGAACAAAAAAAAATTGATGAACAAAAATAAATTAAAAACAAAAGATAATTGATGAAACATACCTTTGAAGTCAACTTTTTCATGATATGCCACATGCATAGTCTGTGACGAGATAATGGAAAAACAGTTATTGACACTTGATAAAGAAAAACTTGCTCAGTATAAGTAATTTCACGAGAAGAAACCAGAAAGATGCTATCCTCTTCACAGTCTAGGCTGTGATTATGACCCTCAATAGAGTGATACATCATACCATAGACAACAAATACTTAATATGTTCATCAACTAAAAAAATATAACAAAAAAGCATAAACTGATGAACCTCAGATAAAAATAAGCAGATAACAAAAAATGAACTAACTGGTGAACCTCTGATAACATAATAGCTAAAATGAACACACACACAAAATTTTATAGACAACTGATAGTTAATATGTTCATCTACTAAAAAAATATAACAAAAAAGCATAAACTGATGAACCTCGGATAAAAGTAAGCAGGTAACAAAAACTCCACTAACAGATGAACCTCTTATAACATAATAGCTAAAATAAACACACACAAAAAATCATAGAAAATAGATAGTTAGGTAATAATATGTTCATCAACTAAAAAAATATAACAATTAAAGCACTAACTGATGAACCTCTGGATTAAACACATGAGTATCAACATTGGCCATTAGAAACCGATTTAACGAGAAAATCACCAAACTTTACCAACCACTGACACGAGCCAACGAGAATACCTCCCGAACGTCCAAACACAAAATATAAGAACCATCTCTCCCAAATGAGTTTACTCTTACGTGTTCTTCTATCTATCTAGTTCACTTACAAGAAATAGTGGTTGCTTGATAATGGAGTACTTCTTCACTTTAGATCAAAATTAATGTAAATTTTAGCAATGTTGTGGAGTGGTGGGTGTAAAAGTTGGCATCCTTGATGTAACATCTTGAAGGAAAAAAAAGGTACTATAATTAAACCCACTATTATAAATTTCCTTTATTTACGTATAGATGACACTTTTTTGTCTTGCATAGTACTGAAACTTAAAAAGATGTTACATGTCATATTTGATTATAAACATGATACTATAAAATGTGCCTATTCTATTCACTTCATCTCCCACATTACACATACAACAAAGTGTTGCTAAATTCTCAACACTTTTCACTTTATCTCGCACATTAACTCGCAACCAACTAATGCCACGAACCCACAAGAATACCTCTCGAACGTCCAAACACAAACCATAAGAACCATCTCTCCCAAATGAGCCTACTCTTAAGTGTTCTTCTATCTATCTAGTACACTTACAAGAAATAGTGTTTGCTTGATAATGGAGTACTTCTTCACTTTAAATCAAAATTAATGTAAAACTTTAGCTATGTTGTTGAATGGCGGGAGTAAAAGTTGGCATCCATCATGTAACATCTTAATGGAAAAAAAACCACTATAATTAAACCCACTATTATATATTTCCTTTATTTGCTTATAGATGACATTTTTTGGTCCTGCATAATACTGAAACTTAATAAGATGTTACGTGTCACATGTGATTATAAACATGAAACTTTAAAATGTGCCTATTCTATTCACTTCATCTCCCACATTACACTTACAACATACAACAACGTGTAGCTAAAATCTCAACACTTTTCACTCCATCTCCCACATTAACTCACAACCAACCACTGCCACGAGCCCATGAGAATACCTCTCGAAAGTCCAAACACAAACCATAAGAACCATCTCTCTCAAATAAGCCTACTCTTAAGTGTTATTCTATCTATCTAGTTCACTTACAAGAAATAGTGTTTGCTTGATAATGGAGTACTTCTTCACTTTAGATCAAACTTAATGTAACACCCCGACCCCACAAGGGTAGAGATATCACAAATACATGGTTTCATATCAGATAAACATAGTATCCATGAATAAAATAGCGGAAGTCAATTACATAATCCAATAATAAGTCAACATGACTTATATCCAAAATGAAAGGAAATAAGTGAAGTACATAAGTTCAATGCCCAAACAATGGCAACATAAAGTCTCAGGAAATCAATTGGTAGATAAGCTATAAAGAACAAGATCCACTCAGGTGCACTCAACCCCAAAAGCCATGCCCAGCTCCTAGCTTAATTACCTGCCGCGGGAAAAGAAACGCGGCTGAGCTACTAGAGCCTAGTGAACAGATATAACGTAACAAGCAGTAGCATAATGAATAATACATGAGTAAATGAGAATGGAAGCATGAATACATGGTAAGAATACATGGTATCATAAGGGAAAGGAAAAAGGTGCATGGTAAAGAAAGGTCAGTAATCCACTACGAGCCCATAACATGAAATCATAAACATAATAATAATCGTAAACATGTAGAGGGGAGACCTCTTAGTATCCTGTAAATATGAGGGGTGTCCTCATCATGGGTTGGAGTAGCTAGCTCCCGGAGTGTGAAAGACGTGTATCGCACACACCATCAGTCACCATGAATAACATAACATAACATGAACATGAACAAATCTAGGATGCATCCATACGCCCCAGGTGGCCATAATCTGCCTCTACATAAACATAAACATGCAGGGACGGGATAGGTCATCACTCTCCTACCCTAGAGTCATGCCATCGGTGCATCGACTGACATGGACATGAAACCCTCATGCCTAGTGAGTGGCTCGTAGTATCAAACTGAGGGTAAAGGTCAAGTATCATGAATCATGTTTTTAGTTTACTTGCATAGGTCAATATCATGTTTCATAAGTTCATAATCATAGGTTCATAATCATAGTTCATAAGCAAGGTTCATAAACAAGGTTCATAAGCAAAGGTTCATAAGCAAAGGTTCATGAATGAAAGGTTCATAATCACAAAAGGTTCAATATCATGATGGTTCAATAATTGGAGTTCATGAATGAAGGGAACATAGCAATGGTATAGGGAAACCCTAATACGAATCAAAATAGAGACCGAAGGCTCCTTATACAAGAGCAGAATATCTGTACCTTATTGCTTGACAAAGGAAATCACAAAATAAGATGATAATGAGCACAGGTCACTCCCTCTTCACACCTAGAGGAGTAAAGACATGATTACTAAAGATCCCATTTCCATATTAATTAACTTTCTATTTTTAGCAGGTTTCCATTTTTGGAAAGTTTCCTTATTTAGTAAGTTTCCAAAATTAGCAGATTTCTATAATGAGTAAGGTTTAAGTATTATGAATTTAGTTAAGTCATTAATTTAGTCTCTTTATGGAATTAGGGTTGACTTTAGCAAGTTATAAAAGTTTAGGGTTAAATATGACAAGTTTACATAGTTTAGGGTTTTAATTGTAAATATATGAAATTAAAGGTCTAGAATGAAAATATCATAAGTTACTTATTCAAATACCCCATTTATTCAGAATCACCTCTTTAGTCCATTAAGTTCCATATTTTACACTTTAAACCCTTTATTTATAAAAGTTACAAAATAAACCTTAAGGTTACATAGTTTACAATTTAACCCATATAAAATCCTTAATTACACCACTAATCCTTATATTTAATCATTTTCAGAATATACCCTTCCAAATTAATGTGTGGTACGACATAACCCTTTAGTTTCTCATAATTACACATTTAGTCCCTATAGTTATAAAACTTATATATTAAATCATAAATTCATAACAATTTCATATTAGCCCCCATAATTATCCAAAATTACACTGAACCCTCTTAATATTATTATTTACTCAAAAAGACTTCAAGTTTCCAGTATTTACATTTTTAGTCCCTTGATTTAATTAAATTATAAACCGAATTAATAAATATATATATTTACCCATTTAACCTTTTAAATGCAAAATTTACATATGGACCCCTCATTTAATATTTTATACGAATTATACCTGGTTCAAATAACTTACAAAAATTATCCATTGAGTTTTTAGAATTACAAAACACCCCCTTATGATTTATTCTTTTAATCGGTATAAATTAAAATACCATAAACCCTAGAACAAATTCTACCAATCATTGATTCATCATTCATGAGCCTTAAACATCATTTAAAAATCAGATCTTGGTACCAAACCCTAACCCTAGTCGATTTAGGGTTTTAATTTATTTTTCTTATTTCTTTGATTTCATAAAACCCGATTTGTACAATAATTTACCACGACATTTTTAGGCTTCTAAAACTCGAACCAATATTTTTCCCAGATTATATGGATCGTATAGGCCTCAGGAAAAATAAGCCTCACACCCAGAAAATTCGTACACAATTATTTAGAGTTTTAACACGTTTTTAAGATTTAATTCACCAATAATTCGAATTGCATGCATGGTTCAATTCTATCATTTTATTTAGACCTTATGTGATGCAAGAGATGTGGGAAAAATACCAGATAAGATTTAGGACGTGTAGAACAGGTCGCTCGAATTTAGATCTCTCGGTTTGGATAAAAACGACACCAAATTCTCCACGAGCAAAAACGCGATCAATAAACCTTGGAATGATTTTTCACAGAGTATAAATGATGTGAGGAACACAAGAAAAATGGAGAATGAATTGAATTGGAATTATTACCTTTCGAGTGGAATAAAGGAAGAAAATTCGACACCAAGCCAACCCGACCTCTATAATTCGTAAGGCTATTTTTCTAGACTTCTTGAGATGCTTAAGAACACAGGAAAAATGATGGTTCACTTCCAGAAATTCGCAAGAGCAAAGGAGGAATTATTTTGGTGTTTAGGGTTTTCTCGGTTTGAAGATTTTGGAAGAGATAATATGTAAGTTATATAAATTGAGAAACAACCGAGTCCTAAGGGAGGTAAATTGACCAAGATTTTGGGATTTTAGTTAGGAAATTAATTTGTTTTGATTTGCTATTTAATTTGCCTTTTAATTACCTTTAAAAACCATATTATTTGAAATAAAACTCTATTCGGCGCCCAAAGGGCATTTTGGTAATTTTGTGGCTTGTAGAAATATTAAATGGAGTTGTCAAAATCATTTGGTATCATATCTTGTCCACTGCCAGAAGTTTGGAATTTATTTGGTGCTTTACATATGTTTTATTTAGATTTTAAATTTCCAGGGGCAATTTGGTCATTTACGTGTTTCAGATTTTTCAGGTATTACAACTTCTTCCCCACTAACAAAAAAATTTCGTCCTTGAAATTTGCAAGGACATAGAAGAGAAAAATAGGACAGAAACGAAACAGGACATACCAGATCAGATAAGCCTTACTCACGGATAGCTTGGAATAATTTAGCAGAACGGATCTTAACGCAAGATAGTGGAAACAAACGGATAGAGTAAAACCTATTAAGGTAGAGCAGAAGTGAAGAACACCATCAGTTTCGCCCATCGTATCATGATCATAAGAATTCTCAGAGTGAACAAATCAAATCAAAATCTCAAAATTCAACATGGGATAAAATTATTAATTTAGACTTCAAAATATCCGTACGAGAAATCAATAAAGCATCGAATGTATCATAATCGTAAAAGAGAAAATAGGTATCAAAATATCCAAACAAACGGAATGAAGAAAAATAACAATTCGTGAAAACGATCTCCTCACTGAGCTGGCTTGTTGTCCTTGGCACTCTTATTGTTGTCGTTGTTACCTCCAATCTTGGGACAATCCCTCACTTGATGCTCAGAAGATCCACATCCAAAACAGGTCCCATAAGCCCGACGACACTCTCCAGGGTGGCGTTTCCCACATGTAGTACAAATAGCGTAAGAAAATGAACCTTCAGATGAACCTCCCTGAGTACCAGATCTAGAAGCCCTGCTCTGCTGATGTCCCCTAGTAGAATGATCTCTCCACTGTTCCTGACTGTTGTTGCGTCCCGAGCGATCATCTCCCTGCCTAGTATTGAACCTGGAATCCTGGCCCCTCGTATCCGGCCTCCTCTGATCATAGTTCCTGCCAGACTGACCCTGATAGTCACGTCCACGATCTGACCGACTTCGCTGTTCAAAGTTCCTACCAGAATACCCCTTGTTGTCCTGACTCTGACTCGGTTGCTGAACTCTGTCACCATCACGGTTACGCTTGTAACCAACGCCCTCATGAAATATCTCGATGTTGCGAGCTGCATCGCAACATGCTGACGGATCTTCAAACTGATCATTGAGTATACGATCGAGCACCCACCTTTTGAGTCCCCATTTGAACTGCTTAGCTTGACTCCTTGCATCTCCAGCAGCGGGACCTACGAAACTGACCAATCTCTGAAATCGCTCCAGGTATTGCCCTGCATTCTCAGAATCTAGCTGAGAGATAGTGTTGTACTCCCGAATAAACCTCTGCTGCTCCGAGTCAGGGAAGTACCGATTATAGAATGTAGTGCGAAAATCAGCCCAAGTACAACCAAGAACATACGGATCACCTCCTTTAGCTGCCTTGTGCGCCTTCCACCAATTAAGCGCATCACCTTCAAGCTTAAACACAGCCAGACGAGTCTTAAACCCGTCCTCACAACCTAGCACCTCAAACAGTTTCTCCATGTGGGTAATCCAGTCTTCTGCCGCATGAGGAGTAGCAGCAGAACTGAAGGACAACGGCTTGAGTTTATTGAAACTCTCAAGCCACCCATTAATGGTAGTGGGTCGGCCCCCACCACCAGAAGAACTGCTAGCACCCCCAGACGAACTAGCTCCACCACTGATAAGCCGGTTGATCACCGCATCAGTGTTAAGGCCCGGTAGCAGATTGGCTATGGCATTAGCCACCATAGCCTCCAGATTGGGGATTTCAGCATCTCCTCCACTGTTATACTCCTGGTGACGAGTGTTAACCATCTATAGAATTATAAAGACGATTAGTAAGATCAAGCAAAACATGACAGCGCAGAATAAGGAAAAAGAGTACGCGAAAGGAAAACCTAATGTCTACCCAATCCTCACAGGTCAAAGGCCTAAGCCAACGGGTTTCGGAAACCTGTCTCTGATACCATAAATTGTAACACCCCGACCCCACAAGGGTAGAGATATCACAAATACATGGTTTCATATCAGATAAACATAGTATCCATGAATAAAATAGCGGAAGTCAATTACATAATCCAATAATAAGTCAACATGACTTATATCCAAAATGAAAGGAAATAAGTGAAGTACATAAGTTCAATGCCCAAACAATGGCAACATAAAGTCTCAGGAAATCAATTGGTAGATAAGCTATAAAGAACAAGCTCCACTCAGGTGCACTCAACCCCAAAAGCCATGCCCAGCTCCTAGCTTAATTACATGCCGCGAGAAAAGAAACACGGCTGAGCTACTAGAGCCCAGTGAACAGATATAACGTAACAAGCAGTAGCATAATGAATAATACATGAGTAAATGAGAATGGAAGCATGAATACATGGTAAGAATACATGGTATCATAAGGGAAAGGAAAAAGGTGCATGGTAAAGAAAGGTCAGTAATCCACTACGAGCCCATAACAAGAAATCATAAGCATAATCATAATCATAAACATGTAGAGGGGAGACCTCTTAGTATCCTGTAAATATGAGGGGTGTCCTCATCATGGGTTGGAGTAGCTAGCTCCCGGAGTGTGAAAGACGTGTATCGCACACACCATCAGTCACCATGAATAACATAACATAACATGAACATGAACAAATCTAGGATGCATCCATACGCCCCAGGTGGCCATAATCTGCCTCTACATAAACATAAACGTGCAGGGACGGGATAGGTCATCACTCTCCTACCCTAGAGTCATGCCATCGGTGCATCGACTGACATGGACATGAAACCCTCATGCCTAGTGAGTGGCTCGTAGTATCAAACTGAGGGTAAAGGTCAAGTATCATGAATCATGTTTTTAGTTTACTTGCATAGGTCAATATCTTGTTTCATAAGTTCATAATCATAGGTTCATAATCATGGTTCATAAGCAAGGTTCATAAACAAGGTTCATAAGCAAAGGTTCATAAGCAAAGGTTCATGAATGAAAGGTTCATAATCACAAAAGGTTCAATATCATGATGGTTCAATAATCAGAGTTCATGAATGAAGGGAACATAGCAATGGTATAGGGAAACCCTAATACGAATCAAAATAGAGACCGAAGGCTCCTTATACAAGAGCAGAATATCTGTACCTTATTGCTTGACAAAGGAAATCACAAAATAAGATGATAATGAGCACAGGTCACTCCCTCTTCACACCTAGAGGAGTAAAGACATGATTACTAAAAATCCCATTTCCATATTAAGTAACTTTCTATTTTTAGCAGGTTTCCATTTTTGGAAAGTTTCCTTATTTAGTAAGTTTCCAAAATTAGCAGATTTCTATAATGAGTAAGGTTTAAGTATTATGAATTTAGTTAAGTCATTAATTTAGTCTCTTTATGGAATTAGGGTTGACTTTAGCAAGTTATAAAAGTTTAGGGTTAAATATGACAAGTTTACATAGTTTAGGGTTTTAATTGTAAATATATCAAATTAAAGGTCTAGAATGAAAATATCATAAGTTACTTATTCAAATACCCCATTTATTCAGAATCACCTCTTTAGTCCATTAAGTTCCATATTTTACACTTTAAACCCTTTATTTATAAAAGTTACAAAATAAACCTTAAGGTTACATAGTTTACAATTTAACCCATATAAAATCCTTAATTACACCACTAATCCTTATATTTAATCATTTTCAAAATATACCCTTCCAAATTAATGTGTGGTACGACATAACCCTTTAGTTTCTCATAATTACACATTTAGTCCCTATAGTTATAAAACTTATATATTAAATCATAAATTCATAACAATTTCATATTAGCCCCCATAATTATCCAAAATTTCACCGAACCCTCTTAATATTATTATTTACTCAAAACGACTTCAAGTTTCCAGTATTTACATTTTTAGTCCCTTGATTTAATTAAATTATAAACCGAATTAATAAATATATATATTTACCCATTTAACCTTTTAAATGCAAAATTTACATATGGACCCCTCATTTAATATTTTATACTAATTATACCTGGTTCAAATAACTTACAAAAATTATCCCTTGAGTTTTTAGAATTACAAAACACCCCCTTATGATTTATTCTTTTAATCGGTATAAATTAAAATACCATAAACCCTAGAACAAATTATACCAATCATTGATTCATCATTCATGAGCCTTAAACATCATTTAAAAATCAGATCTTGGTACCAAACCCTAACCCTAGTCGATTTAGGGTTTTAATTTATTTTTCTTATTTCTTTGATTTCATAAAACCCGATTTGTACAATAATTTACCACGACATTTTTAGGCTTCTAAAACATGAACCAATATTTTTCCCAGATTATATGGATCATATAGGCCTCAGGAAATATAAGCCTCACACCCAGAAAATTCGTACACAATTATTTAGAGTTTTAACACGTTTTTAAGATTTAATTCACCAATAATTCGAATTGCATGCATGGTTCGATTCTATCATTTTATTTAGACCTTATGTGATGCAAGAAATGTGGGAAAAATACCAGATAAGATTTAGGACGTGTAGAACAGGTCGCTCGAATTTAGATCTCTCGGTTTGGATAAAAACGACACCAAATTCTCCACGAGCAAAAACGCGATCAATAAACCTTGGAATGATTTTTCACAGAGTATAAATGATGTGAGGAACACAAGAAAAATGGAGAATGAATTGAATTGGAATTATTACCTTTCAAGTGGAATAAAGGAAGAAAATTCGACACCAAGCCAACCCGACCTCTATAATTCGTAAGGCTATTTTTCTAGACTTCTTGAGATGCTTAAGAACACAGGAAAAATGATGGTTCACTTCCAGAAATTCGCAAGAGCAAAGGAGGAATTATTTTGGTGTTTAGGGTTTTCTCGGTTTGAAGATTTTGGAAGAGATAATATGTAAGTTATATAAATTGAGAAACAACCGAGTCCTAAGGGAGGTAAATTGACCAAGATTTCGGGATTTTAGTTAGGAAATTAATTTGTTTTGATTTGCTATTTAATTTTCCTTTTAATTACCTTTAAAAACCATATTATTTGAAATAAAACTCTATTCGGCGCCCAAAGGGCATTTTGGTAATTTTGTGGCTTGTAGAAATATTAAATGGAGTTGTCAAAATCATTTGGTATCATATCTTGTCCACTGCCAGAAGTTTGGAATTTATTTGGTGCTTTACATATGTTTTATTTAGATTTTAAATTTCCAGGGGCAATTTGGTCATTTACGTGTTTCAGATTTTTCAGGTATTACAACTTCTTCCCCACTAACAGAAAAATTTCGTCCTCGAAATTTGCAAGGACATAGAAGAGAAAAATAGGACAGAAACGAAACAGGACATACCAGATCAGATAAGCCTTACTCACGGATAGCTTGGAATAATTTAGCAGAACGGATCTTAACGCAAGATAGTGGAAACAAACGGATAGAGTAAAACCTATTAAGGTAGAGCAGAAGTGAAGAACACCATCAGTTTCGCCCATCGTATCATGATCATAAGAATTCTCAGAGTGAACAAATCAAATCAAAATCTCAAAATTCAACATGGGATAAAATTATTAATTTAGACTTCAAAATATCCGTACGAGAAATCAATAAAGCATCGAATGTATCATAATCGTAAAAGAGAAAATAGGTATCAAAATATCCAAACAAACGGAATGAAGAAAAATAACAATTCGTGAAAACGATCTCCTCACTGAGCTGGCTTGTTGTCCTTGGCACTCTTATTGTTGTCGTTGTTACCTCCAATCTTGGGACAATCCCTCACTTGATGCTCAGAAGATCCACATCCAAAACAGGTCCCATAAGCCCGACGACACTCTCCAGGGTGGCGTTTCCCACATGTAGTACAGATAGCGTAAGAAAATAAACCTTCAGATGAACCTCCCTGAGTACCAGATCTAGAAGCCCTGCTCTGCTGATGTCCCCTAGTAGAATGATCTCTCCACTGTTCCTGACTGTTGTTGCGTCCCGAGCGATCATCTCCCTGCCTAGTATTGAACCTGGAATCCTGGCCCCTCGTATCCGGCCTCCTCTGATCATAGTTCCTGCCAGACTGACCCTGATAGTCACGTCCACGATCTAACCGACTTCGCTGTTCAAAGTTCCTACCAGAATACCCCTTGTTGTCCTGACTCTGACTCGGTTGCTGAACGCTGTCACCATCACGGTTACGCTTGTAACCAACGCCCTCATGAAATATCTCGATGTTGCGAGCTGCATCGCAACATGCTGACGGATCTTCAAACTGATCATTGAGTATACGATCGAGCACCCACCTTTTGAGGCCCCATTTGAACTGCTTAGCTTGACTCCTTGCATCTCCAGCAGCGGGACCTACGAAACTGACCAATCTCTGAAATCGCTCCAGGTATTGCCCTGCATTCTCAGAATCTAGCTGAGAGATAGTGTTGTACTCCCGAATAAACCTCTGCTGCTCCGAGTCAGGGAAGTACCGATTATAGAATGTAGTGCGAAAATCAGCCCAAGTACAACCAAGAACATACGGATCACCTCCTTTAGCTGCCTTGTGCGCCTTCCACCAATTAAGCGCATCACCTTCAAGCTTAAACACAGCCAGACGAATCTTAAACCCGTCCTCACAACCTAGCACCTCAAACAGTTTCTCCATGTGGGTAATCCAGTCTTCTTCCGCATGAGGAGTAGCAGCAAAACTGAAGGACAATGGCTTGAGTTTATTGAAACTCTCAAGCCACCC
This sequence comes from Artemisia tridentata subsp. tridentata, assembly GCA_021014915.2. Taxonomy (NCBI): domain Eukaryota; kingdom Viridiplantae; phylum Streptophyta; class Magnoliopsida; order Asterales; family Asteraceae; genus Artemisia; species Artemisia tridentata. Next base: position 252,864,741 of record CP139504.1, read on the forward strand.
ATTAATGGTAGTGGGTCGGCCCCCACCACCAGAAGAACTGCTAGCACCCCCAGACGAACTAGCTCCACCACTGATAAGCCGGTTGATCACCGCATCAGTGTTAAGGCCCGGTAGCAGATTGGCTATAGCATTAGCCACCATAGCCTCCAGATTGGGGATTTCAGCATCTCCTCCACTGTTATACTCCTGGTGACGAGTGTTAACCATCTATAGAATTATGAAGACGATTAGTAAGATCAAGCAAAACATGACAGCGCAGAATAAGGAAAAAGAGTACGCGAAAGGAAAACCTAATGTCTACCCAATCCTCACAGGTCAAAGGCCTAAGCCAACGGGTTTCAGAAACCTGTCTCTGATACCATAAATTGTAACACCCCAACCCCACAAGGGTAGAGATATCACAAATACATGGTTTCATATCAGATAAACATAGTATCCATGAATAAAATAGCGGAAGTCAATTACATAATCCAATAATAAGTCAACATGACTTATATCCAAAATGAAAGGAAATAAGTGAAGTACATAAGTTCAATGCCCAAACAATGGCAACACAAAGTCTCAGGAAATCAATTGGTAGATAAGCTATAAAGAACAAGCTCCACTCAGGTGCACTCAACCCCAAAAGCCATGCCCAGCTCCTAGCTTAATTACCTGCCGCGGGAAAAGAAACGCGACTGAGCTACTAGAGCCCAGTGAACAGATATAACGTAACAAACAGTAGCATAATGAATAATACATGAGTAAATGAGAATGGAAGCATGAATACATGGTAAGAATACATGGTATCATAAGGGAAAGGAAAAAGGTGCATGGTAAAGAAAGGTCAGTAATCCACTACGAGCCCATAACATGAAATCATAATCATAATCATAATCATAAACATGTAGAGGGGAGACCTCTTAGTATCCTGTAAATATGAGGGGTGTCCTCATCATGGGTTGGAGTAGCTAGCTCCCGGAGTGTGAAAGACGTGTATCGCACACACCATCAGTCACCATGAATAACATAACATAACATGAACATGAACAAATCTAGGATGCATCCATACGCCCCAGGTGGCCATAATCTGCCTCTACATAAACATAAACGTGCAGGGACGGGATAGGTCATCACTCTCCTACCCTAGAGTCATGCCATCGGTGCATCGACTGACATGGACATGAAACCCTCATGCCTAGTGAGTGGCTCGTAGTATCAAACTGAGGGTAAAGGTCAAGTATCATGAATCATGTTTTTAGTTTACTTGCATAGGTCAATATCTTGTTTCATAAGTTCATAATCATAGGTTCATAATCATGGTTCATAAGCAAGGTTCATAAACAAGGTTCATAAGCAAAGGTTCATAAGCAAAGGTTCATAAGCAAAGGTTCATGAATGAAAGGTTCATAATCACAAAAGGTTCAATATCATGATGGTTCAATAATCGGAGTTCATGAATGAAGGGAACATAGCAATGGTATAGGGAAACCCTAATACGAATCAAAATAGAGACCGAAGGCTCCTTATACAAGAGCAGAATATCTGTACCTTATTGCTTGACAAAGGAAATCACAAAATAAGATGATAATGAGCACAGGTCACTCCCTCTTCACACCTAGAGGAGTAAAGACATGATTACTAAAAATCCCATTTCCATATTAAGTAACTTTCTATTTTTAGCAGGTTTCCATTTTTGGAAAGTTTCCTTATTTAGTAAGTTTCCAAAATTAGCAGATTTCTATAATGAGTAAGGTTTAAGTATTATGAATTTAGTTAAGTCATTAATTTAGTCTCTTTATGGAATTAGGGTTGACTTTAGAAAGTTATAAAAGTTTAGGGTTAAATATGACAAGTTTACATAGTTTAGGGTTTTAATTGTAAATATATCAAATTAAAGGTCTAGAATGAAAATATCATAAGTTACTTATTCAAATACCCCATTTATTCAGAATCACCTCTTTAGTCCATTAAGTTCCATATTTTACACTTTAAACCCTTTATTTATAAAAGTTACAAAATAAACCTTAAGGTTACATAGTTTACAATTTAACCCATATAAAATCCTTAATTACACCACTAATCCTTATATTTAATCATTTTCAGAATATACCCTTCCAAATTAATGTGTGGTACGACATAACCCTTTAGTTTCTCATAATTACACATTTAGTCCCTATAGTTATAAAACTTATATATTAAATCATAAATTCATAACAATTTCATATTAGCCCCCATAATTATCCAAAATTACACCGAACCCTCTTAATATTATTATTTACTCAAAACGACTTCAAGTTTCCAGTATTTACATTTTTAGTCCCTTGATTTAATTAAATTATAAACCGAATTAATAAATATATATATTTACCCATTTAACCTTTTAAATGCAAAATTTACATATGGACCCCTCATTTAATATTTTATACGAATTATACCTGGTTCAAATAACTTACAAAAATTATCCCTTGAGTTTTTAGAATTACAAAACACCCCCTTATGATTTATTCTTTTAATCGGTATAAATTAAAATACCATAAACCCTAGAACAAATTCTACCAATCATTGATTCATCATTCATGAGCCTTAAACATCATTTAAAAATCAGATCTTGGTACCAAACCCTAACCCTAGTCGATTTAGGGTTTTAATTTATTTTTCTTATTTCTTTGATTTCATAAAACCCGATTTGTACAATAATTTACCACGACATTTTTAGGCTTCTAAAACATGAACCAATATTTTTCCCAGATTATATGGATCATATAGGCCTCAGGAAAAATAAGCCTCACACCCAGAAAATTCGTACACAATTATTTAGAGTTTTAACACGTTTTTAAGATTTAATTCACCAATAATTCGAATTGCATGCATGGTTCGATTCTATCATTTTATTTAGACCTTATGTGATGCAAGAGATGTGGTAAAAATACCAAATAAGATTTAGGACGTGTAGAACAGGTCGCTCGAATTTAGATCTCTCGGTTTGGATAAAAACGACACCAAATTCTCCACGAGCAAAAACGCGATCAATAAACCTTGGAATGATTTTTCACAGAGTATAAATGATGTGAGGAACACAAGAAAAATGGAGAATGAATTTTACCATGATCGAATGAATTGAATTGGAATTATTACCTTTCGAGTGGAATAAAGGAAGAAAATTCGACACCAAGCCAACCCGACCTCTATAATTCGTAAGGCTATTTTTCTAGACTTCTTGAGATGCTTAAGAACACAGGAAAAATGATGGTTCACTTCCAGAAATTCGAAAGAGCAAAGGAGGAATTATTTTGGTGTTTAGGGTTTTCTCGGTTTGAAGATTTTGGAAGAGATAATATGTAAGTTATATAAATTGAGAAACAACTGAGTCCTAAGGGAGGTAAATTGACCAAGATTTTGGGATTTTAGTTAGGAAATTAATTTGTTTTGATTTGCTATTTAATTTGCCTTTTAATTACCTTTAAAAACCATATTATTTGAAATAAAACTCTATTCGGCGCCCAAAGGGCATTTTGGTAATTTTTTGGCTTGTAGAAATATTAAATGGAGTTGTCAAAATCATTTGGTATCATATCTTGTCCACTGCCAGAAGTTAGGAATTTATTTGGTGCTTTACATATGTTTTATTTAGATTTTAAATTTCCAGGGGCAATTTGGTCATTTACGTGTTTTAGATTTTTCAGGTATTACACTTAATGTTAAACTTTTGCTATGTTGTGGAGTGGTGGGAGTAAAAGTTGGCATCCTTGATGTAACATCTTGACGTAAAAAAAAAAGCACTATAATTAAACCCACTATTATACATTTCCTTTATTTGCGTTTAGATGACATTTTTTGGTCTTGTATAGTACTGAAACTTAATAAGATGTTACATGTCACATGTGATTATAAACATGACACTATAAAATGTGCCTATTCTATTCACTTCATCTCCCACATTAAACATACAACATACAACAAGGTGTTGCTAAAATCTCAACACTTTTCACATCATCTCTCACATTAACTCGCAACCAACCACTGCCATGAGCCCATGAGAATACCTATCAAACGTCCAAATACAAACCATAAGAACCATCTCTCCCAAATAAGCCTACTCTTAAGTGTTATTCTAGCTATCTAGTTCGCTTACAAGAAATAGTGTTTGCTTGATAATGGAGTACTTCTTCACTTTAGATCAAAATTAATGTAAAACCTTAGCTATGTTGTGGAGTGGTGGGAATAAAAGTTGGCATCCTTGATGTAACATCTTGATAGAAAAAAAAAAGCACTATAATTAAACCCACTATTATACATTTCCTTTATTTGCGTATAGATGACATTTTTTGGTGTTGCATAGTACTGAAACTTAATTAGATGTTACATGTCACATGTGATTATAAATATGACACTATAAAATGTGCCTATTCTATTCACTTCATAAAACAAGGTGTTGGCCTCCTTGATGTAACATACAAAAAGGTGTTGCTAAAATCTCAACACTTTTCACTTCATCTCTCAAAGTAACCGCAACTAACCACTGCCACGAGCCCACGAGAATACCTCTCGAATGTCCAAGCACAAACCATAAGAACCTTCTCTCCCAAATGAGCCTACTCTTAAGTGTTCTTCTATCTATCTAGTTCACTTACAAGAAATAGCGTTTATTTTATAATGGAGTACTTGTTCACTTTAGATCAAAATTAATGTAAAACTTTTGCAATGTTGTGGAGTGGTGGGAGTAAAAGTTGGCATCCTGATGTAACATTAAACCCACTATTATACATTTCCTTTATTTGCTTATAGATGACGTTTTACGGTCTTGCATAGTACTGAAACTTAACAAGATGGTACATGTCACATGTGATTATAAACATGACACTATAAAATGAGCCTATTATATTCACTTCATCTCCTACATTAAACATACAACATACAACAAAATGTAGCAAAAATCTCAACACTTTTCACTTCATTTCCCACTTTAACTCACAACCAACAACTGACACGAGCCCACGAGAATAACTCTCGAACATCCAAACATAAACCATAAGAACCATCTCTCTCAAATGAGTCTACTCTTAAGTGTTCTTCAATCTATCTAGTTCACTTACAAGAAATAGTGTTTGCTTGATAATGGAGTACTTCTTCACTTTAGATCAAACTTAATGTTAAACTTTTACTATGTTGTGGTGTGGTGGGAGTAAAAGTTGGCATCCTTGATGTAACATCTCGATGTAAAAAAAAAAGCACTATAATTAAACCAACTATTATACATTTCCTTTATTTGCGTATAGATGACATTTTTTGGTCTTGCATAGTTCTAAAACTTAATAAGATGTTATATGTCACATGTGATTATAAACATGACACTATAAAATGTGCCTATTCTATTCACTTCATCTCCCACATTACACATACAACATACAACATAGTGTTGCTAAAATTTCAACACTTTTCACTTCATCTCTGACATTAACTCGCAACCAACCACAGATACGAGCCCACGAGAATACCTCTCGAACATCCAAACACAAACCATAAGAACCATCTCTCCCAAATGAATCGACTCTTAAGTGTTCTTCTATCTATCTAGTTTACTTACAAGAAATAGTGTTGGCTTGATAATGGAGTACTTCTTCACATTAGATCAAAATTAATGTAAAACTTTAGCTATGTTGTGGAGTGGTGGGAGTAAAAGTTGGCATCCTTGATGTAACATCTTGACAGAAAAAAAAAATCACTATAATTAAACCCAATATTATACATTTCCTTTCTTTGCAGATAGATGACATATTTTGGTCATCATGGTACTGAATCTTAATATGATGTTACATGTCATATGTGATTATAAACATGACATTATAAAATTAGCCTATTCTATTCACTTCATCTCCCACATTACACATACAACATACAATAAAGTGTTGCTAAAATCTCAACACTTTTCTCTTCATCTCGCAACCAACTACTGCCACGAGCCCAAGAAAATACCTCTCGAACATCCAAACACAAACCATAAGAACCATCTCTCCCAAATGAGTCTACTCTTAAGTGTTCTTCTATCTATCTAGTTCACTTAAAAGAAATAGTGTTTGCTTGATAATGGAGTACTTCTTCACTTTAGATCAAAATTAATGTAAAACTTTAGCTATATTGTGGAGTGGAGGGAGTAAAAGTTGGAATCCTTGATGTAACATCTTGACGGAAAAAAAAGCACTAAAATTATACCCACTATTATACATTTCCTTTATTTGCTTATAGATGACATTTTTTGATCCTGCATAGTACTGAAACTTAATAAGATGTTACGTATCACATGTCATTAAAAACATGAAACTATAAAATGAGCCTATTATATTCACTTCATCTCCCACATTACACATACAACATACAACAAAGTGTAGCTAAAATCTAAAACTTTTCACTTCATCTCCCACATTAACTCACAACCAACCACTGCCACGAGCCCACGATAATACCTCTTGAACATCCAAACATAAACCATAAGAACCATCTCTCCCAAATAAGCCTACTCTTAAGTGTTATCCTATCTATCTAGTTCACTTACAAGAAATAGTGTTTGCTTGATAATTAAGTACTTCTTCACTTTAGATCAAAATTAATGTAAAACTTTAGCTGTGTTGTGGAGTGGTAAGAGTAAAAGTTGGCATCCTTAATGTAACATCTTGACATAAAAAAGCACTATAATTAAACCCACTAATATACATTTCCTTTACATGTGTATAGATGACATTTTTTGGTCTTGCATTGGACTAAAACTTAATAAGATGTTACATGTCACATGTGATTATAAACATGACACTATAAAATGAGCCTATTATATTCACTTCATCTCCCACATTACACATACAACATACAACATACAACATAGTGTTGCTAAAATTTCAACACTTTTCACTTCATCTCTGACATTAACTCGCAACCAACCACTGCCACGAGCCCACGAGAATACCTCTCGAACGTCCAAACACAAACCATAAGAACCATCTCTCCCAAATAAGCTTACTCTTAAGTGTTATTCTATCTATCTAGTTCACTTACAAGAAATAGTGTTTGCTTGATAATGGAGTACTTCTTCACTTTAGATCAAAATTAACGTAAAACCTTAGCTATGTTGTGGAGTGGTGGGAGTAAAAGTTGGCATCCTTGATGTAACATCTTGACGGAAAAAAAAAAGCACTATAATTAAACCCACTATTATACATTTCCTTTATTAGCGTATAGATGACATTTTTTGGTCTTGCATAGTACTATAACTTAATAAGATGTTACATGTCAAATGTTATTATAAACTTGACGCTATAAAATGAGCCTATTCTATTCACTTCATCTCCCACATTACACATACAACATTCAACAAAGTGTATTAAAATCTCAACACTTTTCACTTCATCTCCCACATTAACTCACAACCAACCACTGCCACGAGCCCACGAGAATACCTCTCGAACGTCCAAACACAAACCATAAAAAACGTCTCTCCCAAATAAGCCTACTCCTAAGTGTTATTCTATCTATCTAGTTCGCTTACAAGAAATAGTGTTTGCTTGATAATGGAGTAATTCTTCACTTTAGATCAAAATTAATGTAAAACTTTAGCTATGTTGTGGAGTAGTGGGAGTAAAAGTTGGCATCCCTAATGTAACATCTTGACGTAAAAAAAAGCACTATAATTAAACCCACTATTATACATTTCCTTTATTTGCATACAGATGACATTTTTTTGTCTTGCAAAGCAATGAAACCAAATCAGATGTTACATGTCACATGTGATTATAAACATGACACTATAAAATGAGCCTATTATATTTACTTCATCTCCCACATTACACATACAATATACAAAGTGTTGCTAAAATCTCAACACTTTTCACTTCATCTCTCACATTAACTCACAACCAACCACTGACACGAGCCCACGAGAATACCTCTCGAACGTCAAAACACAAACCATAAGAACCATCTCTCCCAAATGAGTCTACTCTTAAGTGTTCTTCTATCTATCTAGTTCACTTACAAGAAATAGTGTTTGCTTGATAATGGAGTACTTCTTCACTTTAGATCAAAATTAATGTTAAACTTTAGCTATGTTGTGGAGTGGTGGGAGTAAAAGTTGGCATCCTTAATGTAACATCTTGACATAAAAAAAGCACTATAATTAAACCCACTAATATACATTTCCTTTACATGTGTATAGATGACATTTTTTGGTCTTGCATAGGACTAAAACTTAATAAGATGTTACATGTCACATGTGATTATAGACATGACACTATAAAATGAGCCTATTATATTCACTTCATCTCCCACATTACACATACAACATACAACATACAACATAGTGTTGCTAAAATTTCAACACTTTTCACTTCATCTCTGACATTAACTCGCAACCAACCACTGCCACGAGCCCACGAGAATACCTCTCGAACGTCCAAACACAAAACATAAGAACCATCTCTCCCAAATAAGCTTACTCTTAAGTGTTATTCTATCTATCTAGTTCACTTACAAGAAATAGTGTTTGCTTGATAATGGAGTACTTCTTCACTTTAGATCAAAATTAACGTAAAACCTTAGCTATGTTGTGGAGTGGTGGGAGTAAAAGTTGGCATCCTTGATGTAACATCTTGACGGAAAAAAAAAAGCACTATAATTAAACCCACTATTATACATTTCCTTTATTAGCGTATAGATGACATTTTTTGGTCTTGCATAGTACTATAACTTAATAAGATGTTACATGTCAAATGTTATTATAAACTTGACGCTATAAAATGAGCCTATTCTATTCACTTCATCTCCCACATTACACATACAACATTCAACAAAGTGTATTAAAATCTCAACACTTTTCACTTCATCTCCCACATTAACTCACAACCAACCACTGCCACGAGCCCACGAGAATACCTCTCGAACGTCCAAACACAAACCATAAGAAACGTCTCTCCCAAATAAGCCTACTCCTAAGTGTTATTCTATCTATCTAGTTCGCTTACAAGAAATAGTGTTTGCTTGATAATGGAGTAATTCTTCACTTTAGATCAAAATTAATGTAAAACTTTAGCTATGTTGTGGAGTAGTGGGAGTAAAAGTTGGCATCCCTAATGTAACATCTTGACGTAAAAAAAAGCACTATAATTAAACCCACTATTATACATTTCCTTTATTTGCATACAGATGACATTTTTTTGTCTTGCAAAGCAATGAAACCAAATCAGATGTTACATGTCACATGTGATTATAAACATGACACTATAAAATGAGCCTATTATATTTACTTCATCTCCCACATTACACATACAATATACAAAGTGTTGCTAAAATCTCAACACTTTTCACTTCATCTCTCACATTAACTCACAACCAACCACTGACACGAGCCCACGAGAATACCTCTCGAACGTCAAAACACAAACCATAAGAACCATCTCTCCCAAATGAGTCTACTCTTAAGTGTTCTTCTATCTATCTAGTTAACTTACAAGAAATAGTGTTTGCTTGATAATGGAGTACTTCTTCACTTTAGATCAAAATTAATGTTAAACTTTAGATATGTTGTGGAGTGGTGGGAGTAAAAGTTGGCATCCCTGATCTAACATCTTGACGGGAAAAAAAAAAACACTATAATTAAACCCACTATTATACATTTCCTTTATTTGCGTATAGATGACATTTTTTGGTCTTGCATAGTACTGAAACTTAATAAGATGTTACATCTCACATGTGATTATAAACATGACACTATAAAATTAGCCTATTCTATTCACTTCATCTCCCACATTACACATACAACATACAACAAAGTGTTGCTAAAATCTCATCATTTTTCACTTCATCTCTCACATTAACTCGCAATGAACCACTGCCACGAGCCGATGATAATACCTATCGAACGTCCAAACACAAACCATAAGAACCATCTCTCACAAATGAGTCTACTCTTAAGTGTTCTTCTAGCTATCTAGTTCACATACAGGAAATGGTGTTTGCTTGATAATGGAGTACTTCTTCACTTTAGATCAAAATTAATGTAAAACTTTAGCTATGTTGTGGTGTGGTGGGCGTAAAAGTTGGCATCCTTAATGTAACATCTTGACGGAAAAAAAAGCACTATAATTAAACCCACTATTATACATTTCCTTTATTTTTGTATAGATGACATTTTTTGGTCTTGCAAAGTACTGAAACTTAATAAGATGTTACATGTCACATGTTATTATAAACATAACACTATAAGTGAGCCTATTCTATTCACTTCATCTCCCACATTACACATACAACATACAACAAAGTGTTGCTAAAATCTTAACACTTTTTACTTCATCTCCCACATTAACACTGATGGGTGATTTGCAAAACCTACTGAGTTTTACAATCCTCCTATGCAGTTTACCTAACCGTTGTAGTGTAGTAAAGGAAAGACACGTGGGGTTGATTCTTCTCTAGGGGAATAGTGTTGTGAAGGTCGAAGTGTATGACGAGATAGGTCTAAAGGTGAGGGATGATTCCTTTTTTTATTTTTTTGTTATGTTTTTTTTATAAAAGCAAGTAAAAATCTCGTGGTTTGAAAAGTAGGTGTTTAAAACTACTAATTTAACTAATTAAAACTAAATTAAAATAATTATGCGGAAAAGTTAAAGTGTTAACTCTTATGATAGGTAAAGGTGTTTACTTAGATTTCCTTACACCCTAGTTATCTTTTATTGATTAGTGGAATTGCCATGTCCTTGTTTAATTGGTGCGTTGTGTTCCTTTATTGTCGTAGGGTGGTGGCAATGTCCCTAACTTTATGAATGTATATGTCTCCTTTAGAAAACTGATAAC